>JAKTSD010000008.1:0-457122 GCA_030580055.1 Starmera stellimalicola | reverse complement strand
AAATTTCAATATACAAAATGTCTTTGGACCCGTCGAGGCTCATTCACACTCACTTGATCTTGGCAACATCTCTTGCTGAGCTGGAACTGCCTGAAATCATAGCAGAAATATACCAAAAACCTCTAGACTTTCTGAAATTGTTTGCAAATGGTGAATACTATAAAATTATAAATGATGAATTGATCAACAGGTTGCTGCAGACCCATAGAACACTGCTTCATGATGACTCCAAAACGTTCAATGAGGCGGTTGCACAGTTTGCCAGTACCATAGTGGACAACTCAAACGAGCAGATCAGTCTATTCATTGCGATTGCATTTTTGCAGCTTTTCATTCAACATAACTTTACTGGTCCACAATCACCGTTAGACTCGTTCCACTTCTTCTTCAGTAACACTGCTTTTACCAAGGAGCAAATCCAGCTGAATGCCTCCAAGGCTCTGGGTGGGTACGGACAGTCTGCATACCAGGATTCTCAAGACCCAATCTTCCTATTGATTTCACTGCACTTACTAGAAATACTTTCACATGCTGAGAAATCTCTGCTTGCTCAAACCTACCAATCATCTGATGAGATCATTGATGAGGAGTCCAATCAAATAGACATTAACGAGCCGATATTAGCAGCGACTAACTGGTGGAGATCAAGAGCCATTCAAGTCCAGTTATCGCTGTTCCAAGAGTTTTCTGGCCCACATATCTCCGTTGTTTCATCCATTTACAACTCTTCCCTGCCTAAAGCGTTATGTGCTAACTTAGAACAAGATTTAGTGAAGAAAATATCAATTCTGTTCTATTTAGAGAAAGCTAATAATTTAATCCAATCGAATATGGAACATTTAGCACTACCAAATTTGATCCAGGCGCAGAAACTGTCAGGATTCGAGTTTGTCATGACTGGTGCCAGAGCCAAAAGAACTCAGTTCCAGCAAACTTCTTACTCAAGTTTGATCATTTTGGCTAAAAGCACATACTTCAACAGTAATAACCCATCCGCTTCTTCTAACACACCTGAAACTTTTGAGTTGAATTCAGATTTGTTGTTGGAAAAACCACAGTTTGATTCTGTGGGAACTGAGCCACTAGATGACCAATTTCACAAAAAGCAGAAACTGGACTTGCAAGAAATTAACTATAATGAATTATTACCAGTCTCATTACGTCAAGAATATATCCCAAAGTCGTTACAGGAACTTGACCCAAATGACCAGCCTAACCTGAGTGATTTTGATAATTTGCAGCTGTTATTGCGTGTTTATACACTAAGACAAACTTCCCCTGCTAAAAACCCTTTAGTTGATCAGGAATTATTAAGTCTTGTTTCAAGAGTTTTGTACCAAAGATCAACAACTTCCATCAACTACACCATCTTTGCCCGCTCATTGTGGGAAAGATCAATTATTGAAACCACAAAGGCAAGAACTATCGAAAGAGGTATTCTGCAAATGCAATCTTTAATTGAAGAAATTGGTTTAAAAATTACAAAGAGATTCATTCCAACAGCCAAAGAAGATGAGTCAACTGAGAACAAAGTTTCAAATGAAAGACTGAGATATATCTACCAGTTGCCTTTGGCGCCCCGCTGGTCTCTTGATATCCAATTGGCTGAAAAATACCTATCTTTAGGAATCGTCAAAAGTGCAATTGAGATTTATGAAAGATTACATTTCCAAGTTGACGTTGCACTATGTTATGCCAGTCTTGGTGAAGAGGCTAAAGCAGAAAAAATTATCAGAGACCATATAGCCACATCACCAGATGATGCAAGAGCCATTTCGATTCTTGGTGATTTAACTTCAAATCCTGAATTGTGGGAAAAAGCATGGGATATTGGAAAGTATGCAAAGGCCAAGTTTGCTCTTGGTAAATACTACTATTATCCACCACCAAACTCAGGTTTAGAAAGAAATACCGAGCTGGCAATTAAACATATTCACGAAGGATTAAAAATCAATCCAATCAATAACGAGCAATGGTTTTTCTATGGTTGTTTAGGCTTAGAATCAGAGCAGTTCAATCTAGCAGCAGAAGCATTTAGTCGTTGTGTTGCGTTGGACGATACAAACTCGAGTGCCTGGGCCAATTTAGCCACTTCATTATTGAAGTTAAATAAAGTTAAAGAAGCTTTCAGTGCTCTGAAGAAGGCAACCTCGGCCGATGATAAGAGATCATGGAGAATGTGGGAAAACTATCTGATTGTTGCAGCTAAGCTAGGTGAGTGGACTGAGGTGTTGGTTGCATGCAAGAAATTAGTCCAATTCAGAAAGGATTCAAGTGGTGAAGGTTCAATTGATATTCCAATTGTCGAAAAATTAGTTGAAATACTAACTTCTGAACCATATGATGAAGACAACCTAACTTTCTTCCAAAAATCAACCATTGAATTTGTTACTGTGACCATTCCATCAGTCATAAATTCATCGTCAAGATTATGGAGAATTATTGCAAAGGTTGAATTATGGAGAAAAAAACCATGGTTAAGTCTGGAATGTCATGAAAAGGCGTTTAGAGCCATGCTGCATAATGTTGAGCTGGAGACTAATGAAGCTGTGTGGAACGAAACTGTTGAAGCCTGTGAGGATTTAGTTGCTGCTTATGAATCACTAGGTGAACTACCAGGGAAACATGGTGCAGGTGACTTGGTTTGCAAAGATTGGAAATATAAATGCCGTCAAACTATCAAATCATTGATGAGTAAGACGAGAATGTCATGGGAAGATACTGAAGGTTGGGATAGATTGAATGAATTGAAAGAAAATATATAAAGCACTACATAAAGTTTCAAGTTGATAATATTATCTCCATTTGTTGTCTAAAGAATTGTATTGTTGAGCTTGATTATGGAACTGTCTTGTTAAATACTCAGTCATTGAGTTGATTGAGTCACTTAAAGAATTCCAAATCAAACCAAGCATATGAAATAAATGAAAATTCTCCAATACAAAGTCTAACGTTTCATAAATCGAATACACTGACTGGTAACATGCTTTAGAAACTTCAAATCTCAAAACCCAAGTGACTATAAAAATGACTAATGGGTAGTAATTGTTCATTAGGTAACATTCTTTGGATAATAAAATAAAATTCAATATCTCAAAATATGATGCAATAACTAACAATGGGAATTCAAAATAGTTAATTAGTGGTAAAAGCGCTTCACTTAATGCAGTATTTGGGAATAACAGTTCTGTAAAGTAACTTGAAATGTTTAAAACTGAATAAAGATAAAATGGTATAAGTTTGAGAATTGAAATTGGTGTGAATAGCCATAAAATTGTAAATATCAATAAATGAGTGTTTTCATCCTTCAATAAATTAGAAAACACAAATGTTGTTGCGGTCTCTTCTCTTGTTTCTTCCTCCTCGTCCTCCAGTTCCTCTTTTTCCCCTTTCTCGTCGATTAAACCTGCTATAGACTTATCAGTATGGGTTTTATATATCACAATTAGATATGTTGAAATCGAGCCTGAAATTGCCGCATAATAAAATTTCACTGTCTTATCAAACATTAAACCATTAACAACCCCTGCAAAATAATACTGTGTACCAAAAATTGTAAAAAAATGTGATGCTGCCCAGATGGTTTGAATGCTTAAAATAGTTGATACAAAAAAATTCTGTAACTTAGAGAACACACTGTTTAAATCTTTTTCATTTTCAGTATTTGTCGACTGATCGGATATTTGCTCTGAGTCTTTAAGATTAGCCAGTGGTGAGTTTGGCATTGTGAATAAACTAGCTCTATATGTGGTATTATGTTTGAATACTAATGAAAAAAAAGTCATTCAACTCTCAATAAAATCAATACACAAAACTTGAAAAATCACAAAATCATTATAGTTTATTGACTGGTGATTTCAAACTGGCTCCCTTATCATTAGAGTACCACCAATTAATAGCAACATTGGCTCTGTGTATGTCTAAATCTTCACTGATAATATTCCATAATTTTTCTGTCAAGAACTGTTTATTTGAACAAGTCTGAATTAATTCCCAAACATTGCATAACCAATTCTCCAGATTTTTCGCTTCAATATATGGCAAAGTGTTAATTAAACAAAGTATAACACCAGCCTTTGCGTTATAAGTTTCTTTCTGTAGTGTAATTTCTGGAGTGTTCAACGTTTTCAAATATAAAACATGTAAAAGCTCTCTTGCATTATCTTTATTCAAATCATATGCAGTGGATGGTGGGAAAACTGACTTTGCAATAGTTGAAACAGCTAATGATAACTGATTTGAAGATATTAATGTTGGGTATTGATCCAGTAGGATGTTAAGGTACGGAATGGCAGCAGCAGAAACAATGACAGCATTTCTTGGTAGAGATAAAGATGCCAAAATCACAGAGTGTGCTGATTCAAGCACTGGCTGATTCGTGGAGTATAACAGTTTGGTAGCAAATGGACTTATAATGTCATGGTAGTAAGCTTCTGAACAATGTGTGATAAAATGTTCAAAAAAGTTCAAAGTGAATAAAGTTTTGCCAGTCTCATAAGGCGAGTTGATTTTTGGCCTTATATTTTTGATAGACTCAATACCAAGTTGCTCTCCTCCACCAAATTGGAAAATCCCACTAATTGAAGTGGAATAAACAAAATTATAAGCAGAGAATCCTGCATTACCAATTTTCTCCAAAATAAAGTTTAAATGATATAAGGATTTCAATAGTTTTCCCAAAATAATTGGATATTGCTGTTTACTTAAACCATTGTGTAGCTGAATGGTCCGTGAAACTACCCCTTGAAAAATAATCACAATTGCAAAAAGAACTGTTTTTAGCAGTTCCCAGGATTGTGGGGTGTCTGAATAATTGAAACTCAATTGTGTTGAAAATGTCAGTATTGTATCCAGTAACTTAATCAAATCGTTAAATGGGACATGAGTTATGCTGTTTTCGATAACAAAGGCTAATCTGTTCAAATGTTTTAGCACTGGGTCTGATTTTAAGTTCATGGCCAGAACTTCAGTTGGTTCAGTTAGTATAATATTAAACAGTGAGTTTACACTAAAATCTGAAACTACTTGATGTGGTAAAGCAGCTTTCTGTTTATGACTCCAAAAAGGCAAACAACAACCAATTGAAATCATAATTAAATTTCCCAATTGATAGTCAAAAGGATGCGCCAAAACTCTATTAATTAGTTCCAAGTTTAGTTCTAATAATGCATTGTAGTGTTTCAGCAAATAACTTGAAGTTTCTGGTATTTTTTGTAGTTCAAATTCATTACGAGATAATAAAATACCAGTGATTACCATAATTTTCCTCCAATTCTCACACTTTGATTGATATATTGTTGTTATAATTACATGAAAGAACGCTGTCACTGGCAACGTAGGTTCACTGATTTTCAGTTTAGTATCAAAAATGGATTTTATTGCCTCAATAACTAAATAAGAATCTAAATTCTTTGATTCCACGTTGAAAATAACATTGTTCTGCAAGAATGCTTCAACAAGTAGTTTCAAGTTCTCTTCATTTTTCACCTGTGGAAAATAAGTCACTGAATATGAAATCAATTGGAAAGAGTTCAAATTATGGGAGTTTATTAATGAGTTTAGTAGTAGATCAATATTCCTTGTTTGCAATGATGAAAAGTTTGTTGTAACTGTAAATTTCTGGTTTTGCCTCAGTCTCTGCTGGACTTTCTGTCCTTCTGGGCCCAGTTTGTACATTGTCTAGCCCACTTTTTGTATTGTTTTCGCTTTTTATTATTTTAATTTTTATTAGCTTTTTTATTTTTGTTAGAATTTTCTTGCTCTTAATCAATTAAACTCACCAACAAAGCCCAGTAAAATGAGCGGTTCTTTTCCAGCAGGTTTCAACAACACACCAGTAACAAAATATCTAATAGTTGCTACTTTTGCAATGCCGATTATAGCGTCTTTAACTACCACAAAGTATATTTACTATTTGAATTTCACACCATTCTTATCTGAATATCATCAGCTATGGAGGCTTTTGACATATCAATTGGCATTTGTTAATGAATCAGAAGTTCTAGTAGCAGCAGTGCTTTTCTATCAGTTTAGGCCATTAGAGAGATTATACTCTTCGTATAAATATCTGAGTATAATACTAGTACTGTGGCTATACAATTTGATATTAACAACTTTATGGATGAGTTTGAAATTCTATACGGGGATAACATGGTTCAATGAAGTCAGTTCAGGCCCAACAGCTGTGATATTTGGGTTACTATTTCAATTCAAAGAGTTTATACCAGTGATTTACAAATTTGAACTGGTTAACTCCACTAGCAAATTAGTTTTAACAGATCAGTTCTTTATTTATATTTTAAGTTTTCAACTGCTCGTATCACAAGGCTGGAAAAGTATTCTAAGTGGAATTTTTGGGTATCTAATTAGTGATTTGGTTATTAGACTCATTCTTCCAGGCAAAAACTGGAGATTGGTGCTACTTAAACAGTTATTTCAAAAATCCAGTGTTACTGGCACAGGTGATAACGATAATACCGCAGATATCACTAGTGATGGTGCTGGTACCTCAGCTACTGCTGATGATGACGATGATGAAGCCACTGAAACAAGACCCTTGAGTACACAGTTTTTAGATACTTTTAGAAGAAGTTGAAAGAACTAAAAGTTTATGATATTATTTTAATTAATCTAGCCCAAGCAAGGATTTATTCATTTATTACTGTTTTTTTTTCTATTTAGCAGCTGCCTCTGCATCTCTTTGCTTTCTTCTTTGCTCAACATCCCAATTGTACAATCTAGCACTATTAACTTCCATAGTTGTTATGTTTTCTCTTAAGAATTCTGAATCTTCTTCAGAAATCTTTAAATTCTCCTTCGCAGTCTTTAGCTTTTCTGTTAGCAGCTCAATAGCTTCATCAATCGGATACTCCAGCATTACATCGGCTCCTAACCATAACAGCACTTTCTCTGTTGGTTGGATTTCGGCTGTGGTGTATAAAGTATCATTTAATTCATAGTTGGTTTCAAAAGGCTCTTTTGATTCTTTCAAAGTTTTACACATATCCAGTGTGTTTTGTATTTCGGGTATTTTAACATTAAAACTCTTAACTGCATTGAGTTTACTTTGTTCCATAAACTTATATTGTTGTAATCGTTCTTGAAATAGTCTCATTAATTTTTCAAAATCAGATGGTTCTTTGATAAACTCATCAACTTTTTCGAAGAAGGGTGCTTCTGGAATTCCCCTTGGGTTTTTAGGTGTTGATGCAAATATTTTCTCCATTTTATGTAGTTAAATATAAACTTTCTGAAACTAATCAACAATTTCAAGTTTCTCAATATTTTCAGTGTTTTCAATATTTTTGATAATTTCAGTGAAATTTTCATTTTTACAATAATTTCTACTAGCCCTAAATATCACGGGAGTCTTATTAGGGTTAACTGCGTCCCACTACTTCTATTTTCGGACATTTTTATTTATGTGACAAAAAACAAATATTGAATGTCCGGATGTAGAAAAATCTTCAAAAATTTTTCACTCTTTAATTAAATTAAAAAATAATTTTTCAAAATAATTTATTTTAGAACTATCATCAACAACAATAAATCAAAATGGGTAGAGATCATTTCACCAAACAACACGCCAGATCTGGTCACAGAGAAGCTCCAAAATCAGACAATGTCTACTTGAAATTATTAGTTAAGTTATACTCTTTCTTAGCTCGTGAGTACTTTATTGAAGGTTAAAAATAATGTCCCATTAAAATTTGATTATCTATCTGAAGATATTAAATCAATTTTATTACAAAGTACTGGTGATTCTTTACTTTGTTGGTCTATAATTCCTTTTGATGATTTCCTTTTTCTCATAGAAAAAGATGTAAAAAGGTTTGACAAATTTATATTCTGCGAGTGCAATCTTATTTTGTGCGACATTATGAGCAGAATAAAACTTTGAATACTAACTAAATGTTATAGGTCGTACTCAAGCTCCATTCAACAAAGTTGTTTTGAAATCATTATTCTTATCAAAAATCAACAGACCACCTGTTTCAGTCTCACGTATTGACCGTGCTTTGAAACAAGCTGGTGCTGCTGACAAAACCATTGTTGTTGTTGGTACCGTCACTGACGACAACAGAATCTTTTCATTCCCAAAAGCTACTGTTGCTGCTTTAAGATTCACTGCAGGTGCTAAAGCTAAAATTGTCAAAGCTGGTGGTGAAGCCATCACTTTAGACCAATTAGCTACCAGAGCTCCAAAAGGTCAAAACACCTTAATTGTTAGAGGTCCAAGAAACGCAAGAGAAGCTGTTAGACACTTCGGTTTCGGTCCACACAAAAACAAAGCTCCAAGAATCTTATCCAAAGGTAGAAAATTCGAAAGAGCCAGAGGTAAGAGAAACTCCAGAGGTTTCAAAGTTTAAATTCGTTAAAACTTTTTCCTCGTTTTTCTTTAGCTTTAGAATTGTGTATTTTTAATGGTTTATTATTTAATGTTTCAATTCGACTAAGCTTTGTATTGATCACTTGTTTTCTTTTTTAGTTTCCGCTTTATAGCAATCATTAGTGGTGTAAATGTAAATATCAATACATGAAATAAAAATGAAGCTAATATAATAAGGATAAACTAAAAGTTCATTAGCTTTCTTAATATCTTTGAACCATTTTTATTGAAAATGAAAAAATTTGGATCAAATGATTTGTTGACATCAATATGGTAATGTTCAACTAGCAAACCAAACATTCTGACAAATATTCTATTTGATTCCCATTCAACTAGATGCATATTTGCAATTAAAATTTCTGATTCAATTTCCTCAGTTTCAAGTGTTTTAAACTTTGTCACTACTTTATGGAACAATCTTTTGGCTAGACTAGATTCATAGTAACGGGTGCAATATAATTGATACTCAGTTAATGGAGGGTATTTTTTTGTTGAAGATCTTTCTTTTTGGCTGTAATATAATTTGCCAACCCTAAACATCTTCTTTTCAAATGATTTGGATGCTTTGCTGCTGATGTAGGTTGCTTTGCACCTTTCACAAAATACTGTTTTGTTATAAACATTTCTAATCAGCTTTAATTGGAACTTGAAATCCGTATTACTTCTTGTGGTTGTAGATGAAACCAGAGTTCTGGCAAATTCGAGTTCTGGATCGTATTGTGATTCACAATTGTTGAGCAAGTAAGTTAATTGAGTACTGGATTTAGCATTTTGAGGCTCTGAACCCACATTAAAAACAGGCTCTTTAGTATCAACATTTGAGTCATTAGATTCAGTTGATTCTTGAAATTCACACCTTTTTAAGAGATCCAAATCGCTCATTGCATCATAGAATACTTCACAGGCGCTTTTGTCAATTATCATTCCGTTTTAGCTCTTATTGGTAAGATTTTGCTTGTTAATGTTTGTTAATAAAGTAAAATGTGTCAAAATTTGATTTTGAGATTTCTCATTAATGTGGAGATCTACAAATGTTGTCTAAATTGCAATACCGTTAAGTTAATAGCTACAATTTCAGGTTATAAAACGGTCAAGATAAGACTTTGCTCACTAAATTCAATGTAATTTAAAAAAGATGTGTCACTACATTTTCCAGATTTACAAGCTAAAAATATTAAATGAACAAAATAAAATTTGAATATAAATAAATGATTAAAGTACCCTAGTAACTTTGATCGACAATCATGGATTCGAAGCAACAAACCTTAAGGCTTGATCAGCGTCTTCAAAATCTTTTGGAACAATAACATTGTCTTCTAAATGATAGTTACTTTCAACAACATACCACTTAATGCTGAAGAATAAAAGTGGGATTGAAACCATATAAATAGCAAACCAAACGGCCATAATTTTATCAATGGAAATTCCTGAAGCATTGATACCAAATCCAACTGAGATACCACAAGCTTGTAAGGCTGGTACAATACTTGAATAGTTTGATAACTTCTCTGGATCATTACTGAATGCTCCAATAACCCATAATCTGAAATCCATAAACAGCCCGTAGGCAATTCCTGCAACAACATAGAGCACAAATGTACCTCCAAACTTGGTTTCAGTCCAATCAATGGACAGTGCAATAAAATCTGGACGATCTGGATGAAAATATTTAGGTCCCCATGCTCCATACATTATATAAAACCCAACGAAAAAAGCGGTAACAAAAACAGTAGTCAACAATAATCCTAGATAACCTCTTGTTCTTCTTGATAGACCCTTCTTATCTAAAAGACTATATAAAACAAAAGCCATTGGAATTTGAACAAACCAAAAGGAAAAATTATTTAAAGTTCTGGTTCTAACATTAAATAAAAAGCCATTAAGACCTGCGGCACATGAAAGTATAGTTTCTGCTGTAAACAAAGGTAGAATCATAACCAAAATTCTTTTTTCTTTGAAACATGAACCTAATCTGTGTAAATTTGCCTTTAAAGATACATCTTTAAAAACTGCAATTTTAGTACCATCATTTCTAACAATGTCTTTTGGATGTTTAAGAAAGAATGATAAGAACACCCCAACCATATTAATACATATGAAAACCAAATATAGATCCCAGCCGACATTTGCAGATTTTGCAGTATGAGAAGCATTTAGCCCAATAGCAATCAAGGCACCTATGGAAGCACCAATATTGATAATTGACCAATTAATTGCAACGTATAAACCTTTTGTACTTTCTGTAGCATAAGAAGTCACCAAATAATTCTGAGTCGACCATAATGGCCCAAATAAGATTCCCGCAACAACACCACCTAATGCAATCACTGCACCTGTATTGCCAGTCTTATCATAAATCCAATACTGACATGTATAGATAGGATAAGCCAAAGCGCCAATTGCCATACAAATTCTTGGAGATAATAATTCAATAAATGATCCAGCAAATAAAGAAGAAAAAACCCACAAGACATCACCAACAGCAATTGTTGTGTTCACTGTTTTTGCCGAGTATGTTGCAACTCCTAAACCATTAGTTGCACAATAAATTCCTGCTGCACACCCAACAATA
The DNA here is from genome assembly GCA_030580055.1 of Starmera stellimalicola. Taxonomy (NCBI): domain Eukaryota; kingdom Fungi; phylum Ascomycota; class Saccharomycetes; order Phaffomycetales; family Phaffomycetaceae; genus Starmera; species Starmera stellimalicola. Next base: position 446,161 of record JAKTSD010000008.1, on the reverse strand, counting down.
CACGAAACTAAACCCATCTGAACCATCGGTGAGTTCATTCTCCAAGAACTTAGATTTTGCTTGGGTGTTACAGATTCGCTTCTCGATGAAAAATCATCATTAACTTCAACTAATTGACCTTCATTTTTTTCCTCCTCACTCATGTTTGAAGAATTGATAAATTGAACTAGCTTCAATAATTAATCAGTTCAATATTTTGATGATTTGTGTTGATCTTTATACCAAATAATTTATGTATCAGCTTGTGTCACAGAAAGATAAAGAACTGATAGAAGGTTATCAGTATCTTACTCCAAAACGGTAAATTTAACTTAGGTCAAGTCTCAAGTCTCTATAGAGGTCTCTAATGTGAGTAATTAATGCCAATTTAGTTATCAACTAGTCCCAAGATTTGAATTCAATTTGATTTAATCAGCGAAATTTGCGTTTGATATGATAATCTCTTAATGGGTTATTTCAGGTCTCAGCCTTAAAGTGATAAAAAGCTATAATTTTAATTGAAAAACTGAAATATTTTTGCATCTATCAGAAAACCTGTCAAAATCAATGCGCATTTTGAACAATCTCCGCGCAGCTCGATAAGACTCAAAATTTTAGAATATTACACTTTTGATTTTAAGCTTTAGCTTGCAATAAGTTAGATCGGATAAATCACCTGGAGCTTTGTGGTTGAATGAGCAAATTGATTCGCAACTATCAATTTACTTATTTCCAACGATTTAAACGTTTAAGATGGATAGTCTGGTATACTGGTGTTTGGGTGTGCGAGGCTGATTAAACGATAACGATAAGAGCACATGGAGTAAGTGAGATCAGTTATTAAATCAACTGCCGGCAGCAGGGGCAGCCTGTTACAGCCATGGGACTTGGATACTTACTTGTTCCAATGAAACTAGGTTACAGGTATCATTAACAATAGAAAATATATTTAATAGAATGTATTAACGGTTTTATATTGGTATTCCGATCTAATATTTACCTTTCTTTTTACCCTTTGAAGCTAATGCTCTAAATTCCAAATACTCTCTGAAACTTTTAACGTCGTATTTATTTGGGCAATCTTCTGAAATACACGTCGGAATTGGCTCCAATTTTGCTTTCTGATTGAATCCAAAGAAAAATGGGATTGAATAACGAACCTGACCAGAAGTGTTAACAACCCTATGAACAGTAGAGACAAAAGTATCATTTGTCATTCTCATTAAACAATCCGCGATATTGACAACAAGACACCCTGGAATTGGTGGCGCTTGAATCCATTTACCACTTTTATTCAAAACTTGTAAACCTGAAACTTCACCTGGGTTGACCAATGTAAAAACCTCGAAATCTGTGTGTGCACCAATTCCATTTTGATCGTCTTCACTTGCTTCTTGAACTGGGTAGTGTAAAATTCTCATACTAGCAGCAGGATAAGTGACCAGCTCATCAAAGTAATCTTCAGGCAGATTGAGGGCTAAAGCTAAAATTCTAATCAGCTTTCTGGAAAGAGTTAAACACTCGGAGTGATACTTGAACATGTTTTCTTTAAAACCTGGCAGTTCTGGCCAGATATTTGGGAAAGAATAACATTCATCACTTGGTGGTGGTTTTGCTGGATCAAATTCCCTTTCATAGGTCATATTAAACGCTTCCATCAAATCAGGTTCTTTTCTATTTCCCTCTTCAAAAGTCATCTTACCAAAAGGATGATAACCTTGATAGTTTTCATCTGGTAGTAAACCAGTAAACACTTTCATTTTCTCTTCAGTTGACTGTTCATGGAAGAATTTCTTTGCCCAATCAAAAGTATTGTCAACGATATCTTGTGGAATCCCATGGTTCTTTGCGTAAAAAAACCCAACATTTGAACATGCATCATACAATTCTTTTGCAACTTTTTTACGGTCATTGAGATCTTCTGAGTACATCAACTTTAAGTCAATAATTGGAATCGAGTCAAAGTCACCTTTAATTGACTTGGTTGTTTGTAGCTTAATAACTCTACCGTTATCCAAGCAAATGACTGATGGGTCAGGAATAACTGGTTCTGTGCTAACAGTAGTGGTCATTGTCGTTTTGCCTTAGCTTTTGTTGCAAATTTAATTAACTCATCAATTATTTCATTCAAAAATGTGACAAGTTGACTTGTATTTATATAATGCTGCTAAACTTCACTGACTTGTGGTACGATAGATTATATCACTAAAAATGATCTTAAGCTTTCTCAATAATTAGATTGATAAAATCGACGCCCTGCAGACTGATAAGATGTAGTCTCAGACTAGTCTCCGATATGCTAAATTACAAGTATTACTGAATCAGTAGAAATCTCCATTACGGACCTTCTTTTCCAACTCGCTATCAATTCACAACCTAATGGACATTCAAACAGTTCAATTAACAGCTTCTTGTAAACGAATAAAATCGATTCAACAGCTCTCACTTTAAAAAAGTGGGTCTGAGGGCTACGGATTTTGCACTTCGCACGAGATGATAAAAAAAAAGTCCCAAGACCTTCATCATTACATAATCTCTGACCAAGCAAAACGCCAAAATTCAAAAAATAATTTATTATTGTTTGGGATTTAATTGAAAAAGACGCGTCAATAGCAAAAGCGTGGGTCTTTAGTGGAGGACAAGGACTGAACCTCCAAGATAGATAATATTAAAGGGAAAACTGATATGGGCAATCCAGTTGCTGGTAAATTTAAAGGATCTTCAACCGCTAGGTTTGTGAAGAGCTCAAATAAAGAAAGAGAGCAGTACAGACCAAGTGATAGTGCTTCTAACCAGTCCAAAAAAGTCCAACAGGAGAGCAAGCTTGATCATGTTAGGAAGATAGATGAGATAGATGCTATGATGGGATTTAGTAGGTACGAATCCGGGCCTACAAAGACTGGTTGGTTGGTTAATATGCATGCAACTACCGTTCCTAGTAAAGAATATAGTGCTGGTTTAGCGGGTGTTGATTACTACTTTTTAGACGAAGAAGGAGGAAGTTTCAAATCCACTATCCAATATGATCCTTATTTTCTACTGGTTTGTACACCAGGGCATGAAGCAGATGTTGAAGAGTACTTGAAGAAGAAGCTAGAAATGTTTTTGAAATCAGTCTCAAAATTAGAAAAAGACGATTTATCTATACCTAATCATCTGATAGGAATAAGAGTTAATATATTGAGATTAAACTTCCCAAATATAAGTGATTTGAACGAAGCTAAAAGAGTGCTTCAACCTCTGGTGCTAGAGAACCAAAAGAGAAAAGAAACAAAAAACTTGTATTCAGCAGTTAATAAAAATTACAGAGATGAGTTTGAAATTAAAACTGATACTGAAAATTTAGCAGATGCCTCAGAATTTATTGAGGATATAAGAGAATATGATGTTCCTTATTGTACAAGAGTATCAATTGACAAGAATCTAAGAGTTGGAAAATGGTACAAAGTTAGTGCAGATGATGGGAAAGTTACCACTGAAGAGATTTCCGAAAGAATTGAATTCGGGCAACCGGTGATATTGGCATTTGATATTGAAACCACTAAGAGACCTTTGAAATTTCCTGATAGTGCAATTGATCAAATTATGATGATTTCTTATATGATCGATGGAGATGGGTTTCTAATCACAAACCGGGAGATTATTTCAGAAGATATTGAAGACTTTGAATATACCCCTAAGGCAGAATATCCTGGTTTATTTACGGTTTTTAATGAACCGGATGAAAAGTCTTTGATTATAAAATTCTTTGAACATATAAGAGAAGCCAAACCAACAATGATCGCAACATTTAATGGTGATTTTTTCGATTGGCCGTTTGTTGAGGCAAGAGCTTCAGTTCATGATTTGAACATGTTTGATGAAATTGGATTTGCAGTTGATAACGAAGGTGAATATAAATCAACCTACTGCTCACATATGGATTGTTTTAGATGGGTTAAGAGAGATTCCTATTTACCACAAGGTTCTCAAGGTTTAAAAGCCGTTACAACTTCAAAACTAGGGTATAATCCAATTGAATTGGACCCTGAGCTGATGACACCCTATGCATATAGTAAACCTCAATTACTATCAGAATATTCAGTTTCTGATGCTGTGGCAACTTATTACTTATTCAAAAAAATTATTACAAATTTCATCATTTCTTTAGGTATTATTGTTCCTTTAAACCCAGATGAATTATTGAGAAAGGGTACTGGTACGTTATGTGAAATGTTATTAATGGTGCAAGCGTACTCAAATGATATATTATTACCAAACAAACATGTTGATCCATTAGAGAGATTTTATGATGGTCATTTAATTCAAGGTGAAACCTATGTCGGTGGCCATGTTGAGTCTTTAGAAGCCGGTGTCTTCAGAGCAGATTTGGATTATCAGTTTAATGTTGATCCTTCAGCAATTGATGAGATTATTGCAGATTTAGATAATGCTCTAAAATTCAGTATAACAGTTGAAAACAAATCAAAAGTTGAAGATGTCGAGAATTATGATGAAGTTTACCAAGATATAAAGAACCAACTGTTGGAGTTGAAGCATAATAATAAAAGATGCGAAAATCCTTTGATTTACCATGTGGATGTTGCATCAATGTATCCAAACATCATGTGTTCAAATCGTTTACAACCAGATTCAATGAAAACTGAAAAAGATTGCGCTGCTTGTGAGTTTAATAGACCAGGTAAAAATTGTGACAGAAGAATGACTTGGGCTTGGAGAGGTGATTATTTTCCTGCAAAAATGGATGAGTACAGTATGGTTAAAAGATCACTTCAAAATGAAACATTCCCTCCAAAAAAGCCTTATTTACCAAGATCTACTTTTGAGGATTTATCTTACACTGAACAAGTTACTCATATAAAACAGAGACTGACTGATTATTCAAGAAAAGTGTATTATAAAGTCAAAGAAACTAAAACAATTGAAAGAGAATCCATCATTTGTCAAAGAGAGAATCCATTTTATGTTGATACTGTTAGAAATTTCAGAGATCGTCGTTATGAATTCAAAGGGTTAGCAAAAGTTTGGAAGAAAAAAGCTGATCAGCAGACTCATTTTGAGAAAGATGAATCAATGAAAAGGGTTGTTTATTATGAATCTCTACAATTGGCATATAAAGTTATTCTGAACAGTTTCTATGGTTATGTTATGAGAAAAGGTTCTAGATGGTACTCAATTGAAATGGCTGGTATCACCTGTTTAACAGGGGCTACCATCATTCAAATGGCTAGAGCATTGATTGAAAGATTGGGAAGACCTTTAGAATTAGACACTGATGGTATTTGGTGTGCTCTCCCAAAATCGTTTCCAGAAGATTTCACATTCAAATTGAAGAACGGTAAAAAGTGTTTTGTTTCATATCCTTGTTCAATGCTGAATTATTTAGTTCATGAAAAGTTTACAAACCACCAATATCAAACCTTGGTTGATCCGGTATCTAAAAAATACCAAACTCATAGTGATAATTCTATTTTTTTTGAAGTCGATGGGCCATATAAAGCTATGATTTTACCAACATCCAAAGAAGAAGGCAAAGGTTTGAAAAAACGTTATGCTGTTTTCAATTTTGATGGAACTCTAGCTGAACTGAAAGGGTTCGAATTAAAAAGACGTGGTGAATTACAACTAATCAAAAATTTCCAATCTGATATTTTCGAATTGTTTTTGGATGGTAAAACTTTAGAGGAGTGTTACGGAGCAGTTGCTAATGTTGCTAACCGTTGGTTGGATGTTTTAGATACCAAGGGTAAAATGCTTGGTGATGAAGATCTTATGGATTTAATTTGTGAGAATAAAAGTATGAGTAAAAGTTTAGAAGAATATGGAGGTCAAAAATCGACATCAATTACCACAGCTAAAAGATTAGGTGAATTTTTAGGAGCTGAAATGGTAAAAGATAAAGGTTTAGCAGTTAAATACATCATTGCAGAAAAACCAAAGAATGCACCAGTTACTGAAAGAGCTATTCCAGTGGCAATTTTTTCATCTGATTTAACAGTCAAAAGAAATTTCTTAAGAAGATGGTTATTAGATCCTCAGTTAGAGGATTTTGATCCAAGAAATATAATTGACTGGAATTACTACAAGGAAAGATTGGAATCGGTTGTTCAAAAGATTATTACAATTCCTGCTGCGTTACAAGATATTGAGAATCCAGTTCCAAGAGTTGCCCATCCGGATTGGTTGCGTAAGAAAATTGCTAGAAGTAAAGATAAAGTTAAACAACAATCGCTAAGCTCATTCTTCACAAAAGCAACTGAAAACCCAGTCAATATTATTAAAGATATCGAAGATTTAGGAAAATCAGCTGCTGATTCTGCTTCTGGTATCAAACCATTAGTTGCAAAGGTCACATCCAAAAAACGTAAAGGCCTTCATAAAGAAAATGATGAACCATCAGAAGAAGAGATTAATTTGTTGAATGGAAAATGTCCATCACCAGAAGAAGATTATGTAGGGTTTTTACAATATCAAAAGGTTAAGTGGAAAGTGCAGAGCAAAGCCAGAGAAAGAAGAAGAAAATTATTTGGTAACACCACCGAATCAAGTCATAGATCAACTGTTGGTAACATGGTTCGTTCTCAGGCGGAAAATTTTGCTGGAACGACGTGGTATGTTTTACAATACAAACTGGATTTAAATCCTGGTGATATTAAAGCGTTTGTTTTGGTGAACAATAAAATCCAAACGTTTACATTCCATGTTCCAAGAACCATCTATGTTGATTTTCAAAACAATTCATTACCAGATGGCTCAACTCCTTTGTGTTCTGTTGAAAAAGCTCTAAGTATTTTGCCAGACGGTACCAAATCCCCAAATTTATATCGGTTGACAATGCCTGAAGACACATACCAAACTGAACGATTTAAGAAAGATGGGCTCTTACAAAAATCTTCAATTAAAGGTATATATGAAACCAGGATTGAACCATCAGAAAGAATCATTATTGAATTAGGAAATTCAATTGCATTTAATTCTAATAAAGTTGGTGCTCTGGGGAAAAGTTTGAAAAACGGATTTGACATGAAAGATTTAATTGAGACTGACAGAAGCCGTTACTTGCAAAAATTCAATATGGATATCGTGTTTCTATTTCATATTGTCAGTAATGGATATGAATTTTATTCACTGTTTAAATCATGGGACAAAACAGTTAATGTTTTCATATTGAAACCTAGTCGTAATGCACAAGAAATTCCTGGAAACATTGAAAAGATATATAGAGAAAGTTATGAAAACAAAAAGGAAAGGATATCTGGATTATATGAAATATTGGATTATCAAAAAGAGCTCGAGTTTGATACTGTTTACTTTGAAGATATTTCAAAATTATACAGAAAGTTGAATAGCTTTATCAACAAGATTGATGAAGAAAAGACATCAAAACCATTGTTTGTTCTTCAAGCTGCTGGTCATGAAAGGCTATCTAAAATTTTGAAACCATTGAATGATTTCCCAATAATTCAAATGAAACTGAATGAAGTTAAAACTCCAGCAATTGGCTGGCAGTCAATTATTTTGAAGAAAATTTGTGGTCATTATCTATCATTAGCATCATGGATTAAACATCTGCTTTCACTAGCAAAATACGGTAATATTCCACTTTGTAACTTGAAGACAGATAACATTGGTTACTTAATTGATATTGAATACGCAAGGAGATTAAAGAAAAATGATATTGTGCTACAGTGGTCGGATCAACTGTACCCAGATTATGGTGGTTTAGAAAAAGACAATTTATTCATGGAGAATGAATCATATGAGTTTCCTATTATTAATAACCCAGAAATCTATGAAACAACAGTTTTAGAAATTGATATATCTAATTTGATAATTAACACTGTTTTGACTTCAGCGTTGATCAATGAAGCCGAAGGTACTGACCTTGCTGATATGAAACTAAATGAGAATGGAACAGTTTTTGCAGAGGATTCTTTTTCAAGTGCCAGTTTATCAGTGCTTAGAAGTATGCTTAAAGATTGGTGGGATGACGCCATTAAAAGCGATGCCAATGCAGATTCTATGGTTCATGGGTTTGTTTCTTGGGTCCAGAATAAAGAATCGTATCTTTACGATTCGTCATTGAAATATCACGTTTTCAATTTAACTAAAAAGGCATTGTTGCAGTTAGTTGGTGAGTTTTCGAAATTGGGTTCAAGTGTTGTTTTTGCTAATAGATCCAAAATCTACTTGAAAACTTCCAAAATATCAGTTGGTAACTCATATGCTTATGCCCAATATATTGTTAAAGCAGTTAGATCAACACCATTATTTAATTTTCTTGATTTACAAATCAACAAGTACTGGGAGATACTAATCTGGATGGACCAGTATAATTACGGTGGTAGAGCAGCACTGGAAATTGAAGAGAAGGAGACCCAGGACCTTGTTGGGTTTTCTAGGTGGCAATTAAAAGATTATCTACCAAAGTTTGTACAACCAGAGTTTGAAGACTGGGTTATTATTTTCCTAGATGCATTGACCAAGAACAAGATGAACAATGAAACTGCGCTTGGTGGTGGGATTGGTGGTAGTACTCCAAGGGTAACACAAATTCAACATGTTTTGAACAAGACCAAGGAATTAAACAATGACAACACAGAAGAAGAAGATTTCATGCATGGAGTTACTCAAGGATTCAGAACTGCATTGATTAAGAGAATAAAAACATTGTTCAAGAGTCAAAACAACGCCAAATCCAATCCTGACACCACGCTTGATTTTTCATTTCCAAGGTTGCCAGGATCACATTTGAATTTGAAGAATCCAACTTTGGAATTAATCAAATACCTCAGTGCAATATTCAGTTTATCTAAAAAGAGAAACTTAGAGGCAAGAATGCTAAGAAGGGATATGCTAGCCATTTTGGACATCAAAGAATTTGCCAAAGAAGCAGTTTTCCGTAATCCAAGTGCATCCTTGAAAGTGCCAGGCATACTGTGTAAATATTGTAACCACATCAAAGATCTAGATTTTTGTCGTGATGATGTTCACGAGTTATGGGAATGTGAAAAGTGTGGCAAAGCATATAATAAAGCAGAACTCGAACAGGAACTTATCATTTCACTAAACAATTTGTTAACTAATTATTTCATCCAGGATTTGAAATGTGATAAATGTCATAAGATTAAAGACGATGATATGTCAGAATATTGTGATTGTTCCGGGCTGTGGGTCGAAACAATGTCGAAAAGTAAAGTGTTGGATGATGCAAAGATTTACGAAAATGTTTCTAACTACTATGACTTGAAATTGTTACATGACTATATAGAATGTGCATTTTAATAAACTTGGTTAGATTATCAGACTGTTGGAGCAGCAACATAAGCAGGTCTCTTCTCCGGAAGCTTGTACAAATGGAAATAATCCACTTTGATACCGTTCAAGTAAGCCTCAGCATTTGTCGTTGTTGAAATCTTGAATATTGATTGTAATTTAGCAGTCCAACTTAGTTCATTTTCTGGATTAACAGAGATCCAAAAATCCATACAGTTTCTCAATACTCCATAATCAGTTGGGATTTCATTAAATGAGTTTCTGTCGTTACTTGAACCAAAAAACTGTTTGATGGCCATTATAAATTGACCTAGACCCGTAACAACACAAAATACCGAACAACAAGTCTTTTGTCTCGTACCCGCAATACGTGAGGCGTTTGCTGAGTTATCAGATTCATCCAAAAATTCTGAAGGTGCACTGGAATAATACACATTTCTATTTGGATCTGAAATTGCACCACTTGAAACAGCTGCTAGTTCTGTGGTTGTTACTCCTTTTGATATTTGGAACAATTGAGAAAATAGCAAAATATTAACCCAAATGTAATTAAAGCAAACAAAAAGATAATTCATAAACACAAAAGGTGAATTATTCAAACCAGCACATAGATCTTCTGATAAAACAAGACATTTCAAGTCATCATCATTATCTAGTTCATCAAAATATTCATGTGCAAGGAAAATAAAAATGGTCATGGCTATTTGCAGTGAAACCACAAAAAACATGAATGGTTTATGATTCTTAAGGCCGATCACATTGAAAGCCCAAGGACAATAGTGATCAAATCTTGCCACACATCTTTCGTAAAAACTTGAATATTTACTTCTCAAAGGTTTCTTAACCAATGTGTAAATACAAAAATGTTTAGCATCATAGTGACCAACTTGTAACAAATCTTCTATATCTGCCTTCATATCTTCAACTGAGGATGATGGGTTGATAATTCCTGGATCTGCAAACATTGTTGTAAAAAAACAGTAAAAAACAATGATTGTTGTTAGGGCAAAAAGGAAATTCAAAACAAATTCTTCCTTTATAGTTGTGGGTATTAGCACAAAGAACCATGACACGATGGTCCAGAATGAAATACCCGAAAATACACCAGCATAGAAAGGTGTTCTTAGTAGTGGATCTGAAGATAAAATATAACTTGGATAAACCACCTTAGATAAAACTTTTGTCGCCAAAAACCCTGTTAGAACAGTAATCAGTATTGCAATAATTATATTTGTTGTAGCAAATAAGCCCAAGAACAACCCAACCAAGATGAACGGTGTAAAATATGTTATTAATTTGGCATTTTTGCTGCTGAAATATTTCTTTATCGGTAAACCAGTTGAATCAAATCCTGCTTCATATAGAGCCTGATTAAGTGCTGCAGTTGTACTCATATCACTCGCAATTACAAACCCGTTTTTGCCGTCATTAGTCTGCTGCTGGATATCTGAACCTTCTTCCAATAATCTTTTCAAAAGGTATTGTTGGCCTCTCAACAGAGCCCAATGCAATGGAGTAAAACCTTGATCATCCACCGCTCTAACACTTGCATTGAACTTCAATAGCGCATCCACACTTAGAGAGTCCCCCTGGTACGCTGCCCAGTGCAATGCTGTTCTTTCATTAGGACCAGTGCTGTCAACTGGAATTTGTGGTGCAAAGATTAGTAAGTACACAACTAACATGATATTAGATGAGTGCACTGCAAGATGTAAACAGTTGAAGCCTTGCGAGTCAGTTTGCAATGGATCAGCTCCTTGTTTCAACAAGTAGTCCACAATATAAACCAAACCATAGCGACATGCCCAATGTAATGGTGTTGCTTCAAGATCACCACCTTTTCTGTCAACAGTTGCACCTGCTTCCACCAAGTACTTCGCAATTCCCAGCCTGTTATTGATTGCGGCCCAATGCAGCCCAGAGACATTGTTCTCATCAAGATCTTCGCCTAAAGTAACGGCTCCCGACTCCACCAATTCTTTCACAGTGACCATATCTCCAGCTTGGCACGCTTCTGTATATTTCTTTATAATTATGTCATGTTCGTCATCCAGCGCTTGTTGAGCAGGTTTGAGTGATGAGGGAGACCCTTCCAGGTCTAAATCTTTCATGGAATCATTGTCGCTCATGGTTGTCTATTTGCACCGCAATTGCCGGGCCTTCAAACTGTTAGAAATGTAAATAGTGTGGCAAAGTCAAAAAGTTGTTTTTTTATTTTTATTTTTGTTTTGTGCCTGAAAATACTTTTTTTTTAAACACATTAATTATTTAATATACAAGTCATACTATAGCAGGGATTTTATCTCTTCAGCCAGTTCCAAAACCTGCCCAGTATTGTAGTACGAGACCACATGTTCCACTGCAGTTTTGAGAGTTGAATTACCTTTGAATTTGGCCTCGTTGTAAATGATCAAATGGTATAAAACGAATAAGACTCGTTCACATAATTCCTCTTCTTTATACTGTTCTTGCAAAACTGTGGTTAGGTTATGAACAAATTTCTCATGACTTGCAACCTCCTGGGCTATCATTGGGACTCCAATACCAAAAGTGAACGAACCAACAGCGGAACATTGCGATTTTAAGTCATCAAGTAAAAAATAGCTAACAATCAGATCAAAGCGTTGTGTCACTTTTGGCTTTTCAAAGTTGAATAGATAAGGCAGTGAAGATTTATGCTGCATTAAATTAGAAACCAGTTCGATGGTTCCTCTCCTTATTAGCACATCTTGTTTTAACAGATAATCGTCAATTATATCCCATTGACTTGAAGTTAAGACTCCATTATCTAAAACTGATAAATTAGTCAACGAGATTAAACATTCAAATTTACTCTTCACTGACTGATCTTCAATTGACAAGAATTCAAATAAGTAATTTAAAATTGTTTTCGATTTATCCAAAATTAGGCTTGGATTTGTATGAACTAATATTCTTGACAGTGCTTTCAGTGAAATGATTTTGAATTCATTTAATTCATCTGACTTAGATAAGTACTGCAAAATGATCTTCAAACCACCCTGCTTGATTATTTCAGCTGAATTTTTGATTGTGGAAACATTATAAATTAACTTGACTGATTGTTGCAATGAATTTACTGATAATGAACTAAATTTACTAATTAGACCAATTACTTCTCTTTCAATAAGATCTTCATTAAAACTTTCAATATCTTGAATATCCTCAGTTTCTTCTAATCCTTTTTGTGCATGTGCTTTCAACTTGCTAACCTCACTTTTTGTATCAGGTAACATCGATAAATTTGATAAAATTGAAACAACACCAAACTGCTCATTTGAAGAAGAGGACGACGACAACAGTTTACATAAATCAAATATGAATTCATCGTCCGCTCTTAATTTGATTCTAATTGATGGTTTCAATGATAGAAACGTGAGTCCTTCAATTGAGTATTCGTCTAAATTATTCAAGAGAATATCAACCAGTTCGTCAATTTTCAGATCTTGAAATTTCCATATCTTGATAAGAATTAAAGTGCATAATGTTTGTAGTTCTTCAACTTTTAACCCTTCAATAAGTAGCTTACTATACTTTTTTGAAACTTCGGATCTCAATTCTTCATGGTTGCATGAAATTGAAAGGAATTCCAGACTCTTTTTGATTAATGATTTTGAAGATGTTATTTTGATCGAATTAAGCAATACTTGAAACTCTTCGTTATTAAAAAGTTTAACAACATTACCACTTGTTTGAATTTGGAAAATGAAAGTGATAAAGGTTAAAACTACCTGATAATCTTTTTTTAAAGAAAGAACTTCTAAAGTTTCTTCAATTAAACTATTCAAGTTGTCACCAAACTTGGATACAAATTTCAATATGACAACTTTGACAAAATCTTCTTCAATTATAACGCTTGAAAAATTGGAAAACACTGGTGAAAGTTCTTCAATGGTGTAGTTAAAATTTGTTAAGAGACCAATTGTTAAACGTCCATAGAATTTGATTGATTTCCAATGAGAAGGTGTTCTCAAGTTAGCAGTAATGATTGACAAATAAGTTAGTAAATCCTGTTTTGTTAAACAACTCAATAGTGACTCCAGCTTATTTGTGTTCTCAATTAAAATCAAAGTTTTCGATGGTTCAGCAATAAATTTTGATTTCAACAAATCTTTGTTTATTTTACTCAACTTTTCTCCATCTGTAAAGGTTTCAACATTGGAGAAAATTTGGTTTATCTCCTCAAGAGATTCAGGGCTGTGATCAATCTTCAATTCCGAAATGTCATCACAGACTTCATTCATCATAATAAAATGTCTTTTTTAAAACGCAAAAGAAAAGAGAAGTAAATGAAAAAAAAATAATCTTTTAAGTTAGTTTAAAGATCAAAAGGAAATGTCGTCAAAGGATTTGCAGTTCGTCAAAACGAACAACATTGATATTTATGGACTACTGGAAATAGAAAGCAGCTCAACTGATGCTGTAATAAGGAAAGCATACCGTCGAAAAGCATTACAACTTCATCCAGATAAAAATCCAAGTAAAGAAGCAGCAGATGCGTTTCATAAGATCAGTATATCGATGAACATATTGACAAACAACTCAATAAGGAAAGAATATGATGACTGGGTTCAGGGAAAAGAGTTGGAAAAACAGAAATATGAGAGCTTGAATAATGAAAGAAAACGTATGGCTGATGAATTGAATAGAAATGAAAGTAATTGGAATAAGAGAAGAGCCAACGAAAGCTCGAATAGAGATGCAATTGAATTGGAGAGGTTGAGACAAGAAGGATTGAATATAAGGAAGCAGTTCCAGTCAGAGTATTCTAACAAATTGAACACATCAAATATGATACCTACCACCGAACAGCGCATAACAGTCAAAGTGAAATGGAAACCCATTCCCAACAATAATGATGTTTCTTTACAAAGGGATATTATTGAAGGATTACTGTCAGTCTTTGGAAGAATTATTGATATAAAAATACTGAAAAAAGATACAAAATCTCGTTATGATTCTGCTATAGTGGAATTTGAAGATATGAAATCTGCACAAGATGCAATAACACACGATCTGAAAGATAGATCTATTTGGGAGAACTCTCAATATAGGAAAACTAGCGGGCTGCTAAGAGAGATCAAATATAATAGCGGTGGAAAAGACGCTATAAACTCAAATAGATCAAACAAAGATCTTCCATTTTTAGAGTATTTGGAAAAAACAGTAAGGAAGTTACAGAAAATTGAACGTTAGCTGTATTGACTAGTTGATTGTAGAGTTCTTGAATAAAAGAAGCACCTCGTAATTGAAGTTGGCTATAAAAATTATCAATTAAAAAAAAGTGCGATTTCTGTGGATCGAACACAGGACCTCCAGATCTTCAGTCTGACGCTCTCCCGACTGAGCTAAAACCGCGAATTTTTGTTTTTTAAAAATTGGTGTTTGGTAGACACAGTAGTAGATATGTGTGTTTATCAATACAGATTAACGATTGGAAAGGTAGGAATTGTTAGGAATTGAGTAATAGTTTTAAAAGTGTTTATAGAGCTATAAAAGCCTAAATATTGAAAGATTCAAGATCATCCATCGTTTTTTGAACTTTGTTTACTGTTAATTAATGAAATGAATAAATTGTCAAATATTTAAAATTTTTATCGAGCCTCGAGACCACGATTAAAACTCCAATGTTTAAAAGAAATAAAGATAAAGACGTTGATAAGAAGAACTTGGTCAAGGTTACCAAACCATATGAACTACCAAAAAATATCAAAGTTCCCGAACCAAGAAAATATACTAATGAAGAGCATGAAAAGTACTTGCAAGTGTTGAGACATTTTCAGGACCCAACATTACAAGTTCGAATTACTGAGAAAGAGCACGGCGAATCTCAGAAAGAGCCATTAACTATTAGGGAGAAATTCTGGTTAACAAGAGAATGTCTTTATAGATACTTGAGAGCCACAAAATGGGAAGTTAAAGATGCAATCGAAAGATTAGAAACTTCAATTGGTTGGAGACGCGAATTTGGAATTTCAGGGGATAATAATTTAGTCACAGCGGACGTGGTTGAGCCTGAAAATGTAACAGGTAAACAACTCATTTTAGGATATGACGAACAAGGTAGACCAGTTTTATATATGAAAAATGGTAGACAAAACACCAAGGCATCTGAAAGACAAGTTCAACATGTCGTTTTCATGTTAGAATCAGTTATCACTATGATGCCTGCAGGACAAGAATCATTAGCCTTGTTAATTGATTTCAAACAGTACAAAGTTGAAGGTACAAGCTCAAAAATTCCATCAATAGGCATTGGCAGAGAAGTTTTGCATATTTTACAAACGCATTATCCCGAGAGATTAGGAAGAGCATTATTGGTTAACATTCCATTATTAGCATGGACCTTCCTAAAAGTTATCTTTCCATTTATTGATCCACAAACAAAGGAAAAAATCATATTTGATAAGCCATTTATTGATTATATTCCAGCAAATCAATTAGAATCTATTTATGGAGGAGAATTGGATTTTGAATATGATCATAAGACTTATTGGCCAAGTTTGGTTTCGATGGTTGAAGCTAAACAAAAAGCTTATTTTGAAAGATTTGAAAAATTTGGCTCAGTAATTGGTTTAAGTGAAATTGATTTAAAAAGCGATGGTGATGAATTGACAATTCCTGTTGATTCTCATCAATAGATTTTTATAAATAAAATATTGTTACTACATTGTTAAAAACTAACAAACTTTCTTTCTTTATATATTCATGAGCAAAGAAATTTATACTAAGTACATTATAACAAAAACCGTTAATTGTTATAACTTAGTAACCCCAGCTTCTTGCATTTTGTGAATAATCGTAGTTAGCGTATGGAGCACCAGCTTGCATGTAATATTGTTGATTAATGCTTGGATCAGCAGCATTTTCTTGAGAAGCAGTTGAAGCAGTGTTTGGTGCTTGAGAACCTTGTTGTGATGGAGGAACAGATTGCTGACCATTAGAACCATTTTGTTGTGGCTGTGGTTGTTGGGAGACTGGTTGTTGCTGTTGTTGTGGTGAGTATTGTCCATACATTTTTTGTTGCTGAGCTGCTGCTGCTGCACCATATTGAAATTGTTGTGGCATTGCAGAGTAGAATTGTTGTGGATAGTACATGTATGGATAACCAGCATAACCTGGGTAAGCAACATTTGGTTGTGGTTGACCACCAACTTGACCATTGGCTGCACCTTGTGCTGGTGTTGCACCATTTGGTTGAATAGTTGAAGCAACTGGAGAAGCTGCAGACAAGTCACTGTTAACACCTGGGAACTGTTGGTTCAATTGTTGTTGTGGTTGCTGAGATTGAGCTTGAAGTTGCTGCTGTGGATTGAATTGGTTTAAGGAAGCATAGAAATCATTGTAGTTGTAAGTTGGAGCTGGAGTTTGATAGTGGTCGTAGCCTTTACCCTGTTGATATTGACCTTGATATTGGTAAGCATTCTGTTGATATTGAGGCTGTTGAGGTTGTTGTTGACCTTGAGGTTGAACTGGTGCAGCTTGAGCAGCTTGAGCAGCTTGAGCCTGTGCGTAATAGTTAGCATATTGAGCTTGAGCAGCTTGGACAGCTTGCGCCTGTTGAGCAGCTTGTGATTGTTGCTGTTGTTGAGCTGGAGCAGCTTGTGATTGTTGCTGAGTAGAAGCTGATGCTGGAGCTGATGCTGGAGCAGCTTGTTGTTCTTCTTCAGGCAACAATGAAGATCCAAATGAAATACCTGCAACATTTGTAACGGCTGAGTTTGGTAAAACAACTGGAGCATCCTGTTGTAATCTTCTTTGTGATTTTTGAGCAATTTCAGGTTGAGATTCAGCTGCTGGTTGAGCTTGGGCAACATGTTCTTTAACAGGTTTTTGTTCAACTGGAGCAGATTTTTCAGCTTTAGCAGGTTCAGAAACTTGAGCTGCTGATGATTCTTGTGCTTTAGCAGGTGCTTCTTCTTTCTTTTGTTCGTCGTTAATTGAAACTTGTTCTAAGGCTTTTTCAATTGGTTTTGGTTCTTTTTTAACAACTGGAGCTGGTTTTTTCTTTATAACAGGTTTTGGTGGTGCTGCAATCGAGGCCCATGATTTATTAACAGGCTTAGAAGGCTTTGATTGGGTTGGAGTTTCAGATTGTTGAGATTGTGCTATTTGAGCTTTAGATTGTGCTTCTGATTGTTGAATTTCAGCCTCATTTACCTTTTCCTCTTTTGGTTTTGGTTTATCATCCTTTGATGATGATTTTCCTTCTAGTACAGGAGCTTGGCCTTCTTGTTTTGGTTTTCTTTCAGTATGAGAAGCCGCATCGGCCCACGAGGATTTACCAGATGAAGCTGAACCAGAAGAACTTGGAATCGATTGTTGAGATTGAGATTGAGATTGAGATTGTTGTTGCTTTGGTCTATGTGTCTTTTGTTGTTGTTGCTGTTGTTGTTTAGCAGGTTTCTTATGCGATCTTGATTGTATTATTGATTCTTCATGATGTTGATGTTGAGGTTGTGGTAGCTCTTGTTTCTCCTTTTTAGTTGGTTTTTTAACTTCGTCCCATTTACTAACAGCACCAGTAGTGATCTTTTCAACAATAACCTCTAATTCATCAAATTCATTTATAACTTCAATCAAATCATCATTTGACCAGTCTGGGAAAAGTTCATTTAATGTATCAAGTTTAAATTTTAAATCATCATTTAGTTTAGATGATGAACCGGTTGAATCCTTATTGTTGAATCTCTTAGATTGATTCTTGAAGCCTCCTCTTGGCCTTCTGCTTGTTGTATTTGTAGACATTTATAGATTAGTTGATTTGTTATATTTAGTATTGTTATTTGTTTAAACTTTTTAATTCAATTTTTAAATTTATTTCTTATATTCGCGTGCTCCAAAATATATATGTACTGCTCTCTTTCCTCAATATTTGATTAATGAAATGTATTTCTTCACTTGGATCAAAAACTGAATTAAATTGTTGTAAATCTAAAAATTAAATCGTTATGTGTAACTGTTAATTAGCGTATTTTCATTTTTTCGTGAAAATTCGACGAAAAAGTTTCCTAAGGAGAAACTGGGTAACAGCAATTTCGACCTTTAATTTTCAACATAAAATTAAAAACAAGGGGCAATAGAGGAGCGTTGGATAAAGAGATAAGCATCATAATGTGACAATGCCTTCAGTCTACACAATCAACGGACTCCTGAAGCAGTATTCCAACTCCTGGGTGGCATGAATCCCAAATTCAATTTCTAAAACTGTGTCACAACTTTATGTCAACTTCCTAATAAGGAAATTAAACGTACTACATCTTAGCATACAAAAAAAAAGTTGAATTTAGTGAAATTAAATATTAACGGATATCAATTACTAAATTTATAATTGATTCTCAGTGTGGAAGATTGATAAAGCTTCAGCAACTCTTTTAGACATGGTTTTTTCACCTTCTCTAACCCAAACTCTTGGGTCGAAGTATTTTTTGTTTGGTTTATCTTCACCTTCTGGGTTACCAACTGGAGCTAATATGTAGTCTTTCTTGGTTAACACATAATCTCTAATACCAGTTAAGTAAGCATATTGACAATCGGTATCTAAGTTAACTTTGACAACACCATTCTTGATAGCTTCATCAAATTCTGCTTGGGTTGAACCTGAACCACCATGGAAAACTAGGTATAATGGATGGTTTTTGTCAGAGTTTAATTGTTTTTTAGCGTATGCTTGATGTTCACCTAAAATTGAAGGTCTTAAAACAACGTTACCTGGTTTGTAAACACCATGAACATTACCAAATGCTGCAGCAATTGAGAATTTTGGATCAATTTTGCTTAAAGTTTCGTAGACACTGAAGACAGTTTCTGGAGAAGTGTAAAGGGAATCTTTTGAAACGTGTTCATTGTTAACACCATCTTCTTCACCACCGGTGATACCAATTTCCATTTCTAACCATTGACCCATTTTACTCATTCTTTTAAAGTATTTAGCACAGATTTCAATGTTTTCATTATCTGGTTCTTCACTTAAATCCAACATATGACTTGAGAATAATGGTTCACCGTATTTAGCGAAATGTTCTTCATCTGCTGCTAACATACCGTCAAACCAAGGTAATAATTTCTTAGCACAATGGTCAGTATGTAAAACAACTGGAATACCATAAATTGGAGCAATTGATTTAATATAAGCAGCTGCAGCAATTGAACCTGCAATTGAAGCTTCTTGGTTTGTGTTAGAAACACCTTTACCGGCAAAGTATGCTGCACCACCTTGAGAAGTTTGTAAAATAATTGGTGATTTATGGTCTCTTGCGGCTTCTAAAGCGGCAACAACAGTTGATGATGAAGTAACGTTAATTGCTGGAATTGCGAATCCTTCTTTTTGAGCATAGTCAAAAAGTGCTTTAACATCGTCACCATAAATGACACCTGTTTTTTGTTTTAAAACTGATTGAACACCCATCTTTATTTAGTATAGTATCTCTTTAATTGAGTTAAATTTAAATTTAAATTTGTTGGAAGAAAGAAATGGAAAATTTAGGGAACTTTGACTTTCTGGTTTTTTATATATAAAAAAAAAATCAAAATTTACATTATGGAAAAAACGCTCTCGCGTGGTGGTTCATTAATGAAAAATTTAATTAAACTTGTGATGTTTAAAATTGAATGAGGATAAAACTTGACAATTCGTTGATTCCATTCTAGTTGGAATTAAAACTCCCGTATTTCCATCACCAATTGTTTTTCGATTGACCTAGTAATTAATCTATAATTTCACTTCCAGTTACTCTTTCCATCTGGAGAAACTGTAAATCATAACTGGAGAGAAAAAAAACTGGTAAGCGCACTTCAGCATAACCTTTCGATTTATTTAGTCCTCACGGGCTGGTCTTGAACGGCCAATGTTGTCTGGTGATGGTAGAAGTATGGTGATGACATAAAAAATATGCAGTTATCGGCCTACAGAGCTACGGAAGGCGGTTACAAGTTTCAGCTGATTATAGTTCATCTAAATAGCTACTTTAAATCAAAACATGAGAAACACGCTGCAAATTCTAGACAGGTTTTGACCCGGTGAGAACAGGGAGAATGACTTTTTCATGCACAATCGTTTCAGGAGTATTACGACATTAGGAAATAATAGCCATTCCGCAAGAGAACGGGGGATTTTCTGTGTCGAGATGTTAAGGTTGCTTTCCGATCTTGCGTAAGCTATGACGTATTTAGGGGACACTTCACCTTCACTGAAGCTGTTTGCTGATTAGGTTAGTAATGTTGTCGGTGTTAGTAATCACAATAGTGATCTAAACAACTGCTTCATTAAAACTTGTTTCTGCATGGTTCTCCACCAGTAGGATATGAGGCAGTAAAACAAAAGAAGACCAATAACACAATTGCAAAATGGTTGAAATAGGGCTTGAAAACAAGATTATTGGAACAGTAATACCAATCAATAGGAAATAACAATATTGTCTTTTTAATCTAAAGTCATTACCGCCTAATTGAATTTCAATATTTTCAATTGTCGCTATGTTTAGTCTGGATATGAATAATGAACCTCCAATAAGTAGAACTATTGAAAACAATAAAAATAGATTTTGAAATAATTTGATTACTGAAATTATTAAAACAATGATTAGATAGTTGGAGTTGAAATAGTTAATGTTTGATAGAGCTCTAGTTTTTAATTCATTCAAATTGTTGACTTTTCTGATCTTCTTATAATTAAAGAAGTCCTTCCAAGATCTAATTGATGTTATTTTATGATGTAAATAAGGTGTTTGATTCTTCCGAAGTTAGTTCAGGTGCAATTAGCTAATACAGCCCTTAATCAGAACTTACTTTTAGCGCGTCCATGTCAACTTTGTAGCTGAATTGAGCAGGATCAAATTGAAAACTCATTGTATTGCAATATGCTTTAAGAATTTGAAGTGTTTTCTTGTTTTTTTTTCTTGTTTTTTTTGATAGTTTGAAAAATTACAGATATTACTAAAAAATTATTCAAGTTTCTTTATTAATTATTTAGATTATTGAACACGCTCTTTTGGTAAAACATTAACTAAAAAGTCATTTGGTTTGTTACTGATACCACCACCGACTTGTTTTGATTTGAATTCCCTAATCATATCGAAATATTTATCGAACAAAAATGAAGAATCTAATGGACCACCTTTGGCTTCAGGATGAAATTGAGTTGAGAAAATTGGTCTGGTTTTATGAATCATACCTTCATTGGATTGATCATTCAAGTTGATGAAGTAAGGCTTGAAATCTTCAGATAAGGTTGATGCATCAACGGCATAACCATGATTTTGGGAAGTGATATGACATTTACCAGTAGTTAAATCTAAAGCTGGAATGTTGTGAGCTCTATTACCGTATTTTAATTTAATGGTCTTAGCACCTGAAGCTAAAGCTAATAATTGATGTCCTAGACAAATACCAAAGATTGGTCCTTGATAAGTTTCCATTGTTTTTTGTAAGTGTTCAACAGTTGAAGCACAATGAGTTGGATCACCTGGACCGTTTGAAATGAAAACACCATCGAAATTATTTGCAATTTCGTGGATTGGATAATTGTATGGGAAAACTGTAACGGAAGCACCTCTTGAAACTAAAGATCTCAAAATATTCTCTTTAACACCACAGTCTAAGACTGCAACATGGAAATCACCAGTTGAAGGTATATGGAATGGTGCTTTGGTGGTGACTTTGTGAACTAAGTTAATAGAGCTTGGATCTTGGAATGCTTCATCTTCATCCGCATCGTATTCTTCACCGACAGTAATTCTAGCTAAGGAAGAACCTTGCTCTCTTAAATAACTGACAATGGCTCTGGTGTCAACTCCAGTGATACCTGGAATGCCTTCTTTTTTACACCAGTCAGCCAGAGATTGGACTGCAGTCCAGTGAGAGTATTGTAATGCAACATCTGCAACAACAACACCAGCACATTGAACGTTAGGACTTTCAAAATATTTTAATAAATTGAACTCATCACGAGTTTCACCGGATGGAACACCATAATTACCAATTAATGGCTGAGTGAAAACTAAAATTTGTCCTTTATATGATGGATCAGTCATTGACTCAGGATAACCGACCAATGAAGTAGTAAAAACCGCTTCACCACTAATATTTTTATTTGCACCAAATGAGTACCCGTTAAAAACAGGACCATTACGCAAGGTCAAGGTAGCTCTGTCCAGACTGGAGGTGCTTGCAATTGGACTGACAGTTGCAAATGAACGGATAAATCTTGATTTTTGGAAAGCTCTTAACATTTTTGTATTTCTATATAAATAATTCTATTGTTCTTTGTTTTTAGTTAAAACTGGTTTGTTTTCCAAATATGATCTGAAATGTAGTCTTGACAAGTGAAAATTGTGGTAAATCGCATAAAAAATTATCCCACAAAGAGATTTAAGTTATCTTAAATTGTTGGATTGTATAAAAAATTTTCAAATTTTCCAGATTTTTTCCCGTTTTATTTCAATTTTTTTTTCTGTTAGTCACTGATAAAAATCACAGAGAAATTATTAGATAATAAAAATTTTCACTGACTTCATGGATAAAATTGATGTTTTTATGCAATGACATCAATAATTTGCATACAAATAAAACCAATAGAAACTGATAGGGTACACAAATAAATATGGTTATTAAATCTACAATATTCTTAAACAAAAATACGTCTGGGAATTTATTAGTATAAGTGAAACTGAAATTTGAATTTGAATATTTCAAGACAACCCAGTCTGACATGCAAATCGTTTTAGTTATACATTCATTATGAAAACTCCTAACTTTGGTAAAATATCATCACCGTTGTCTTTACTTTGTTTCTTTTCTTTTACTATTCTTTAGCTGAAATACTAAAATCTAAAGTTAATAAATTATTTCACTGATAATTCAAAAGTGTTGTATTCCCTTTCAGATTTAGAAATATTGGCAAAAAGTTCAGCACCACGCCCTGTCACAGGCATATATTCATCAAAGCTGAATCGTTACATAGAAACAGCGCAGTTGACCGTCGTGAAAAGTGGAAAATCATCATATACTCTTTTTGCACCAATATTAATCAGATTTAAAACTTAAAATCTTTTGAAAGTATTGAAAAACACACACACAACACGACTGTTTAAACTCACCTTACTTGAATAAAATCCAAAACCATTTTGATTTAGACATCAGACATGAATAAATATATCCTCATGAAAATCAGACATATGCTTGTCTTTTTTGATTCAGTATCATCAGCTGTCTAAAACAAAATGTATAAACCCTTTTATCATATTTTGTTTAAACAATTTAATTTAAATAATTCAATTTAAATGAGAAGAGTAACTAATGATTACCATGTTAATATATTTAGATCTTGTCAACCCAAAATAGTTTAAATTAAAAATTCAGAAAGGCATGAATGGTAAAAAAAAAGTTTTTTCATCAATGGGAAGCCCAATTGAGACTCGTCATCTTAGGTTTCATCATTTAAAATTTTAATCAAATTAAAACTTTAGGGTACTCACTCTAATAATATGAAAATTACTAAGATCAGTAGCGTGAGTTTTCTAGGCTCACATAAAAAGCATGTCACTCATAAATTATTCAGTGCCCAGTGCTATGGCTCGTCATTTCAGAATTATCAATTCTTAAACAACCTTTATCTGTTAGTCATTGGTTCTTTTGAAAAGGTTGAAATGCTAAAACAAGAAAAAAAGATTTATCAGCAATGCAAAAACTTGTCCATCAGTAAAGATCAGTTGGTAATTCCAGCTATGTTTTTGTAATATCATCATAAAAACATCCTTTCCTTGAAATAGCAAACTCTTCAAAAAAAAAAACTCACTCTTCTCTGGTTTAAAATTGTATAATTGTGCTACCCCTATACCACAATTACATTCTGCACAACTTTGTTAGCTATGATTACTTCAAATAATTTGTGTTCCAACAATCTCAGCATGAATGTTCAAATCACGTTGTTAAGAAGTCATAAACTCTAGTTTGAAATGTTTAAGTTGGTTCATCAACGACTGTCTGCAACAATTTGTCACTTACAATTCATAAGCCATTAAATCGTCCAAAAAGTTAATACTTCTTGAAGTTGTTGAAAGAAACTGAAAAGGTGAAAATTTTTCAATTCTCATTAAAAATGAAAAATTGAAATTATTCTGCTTATGTCATTGACTTACCCTGTTTGCAGCACAAAGTTTTCTTTAGGGCCAAAAAAAAATATATTTTGAAAATGAAAACAAAACAATAAACTTTGTTTTCGAATTGTCAAAAAAATTGTGTTATGAGCGACGACTTAACTGATGGTGGCGCTATGCAGCTGGTTACCGAATTTAGCGCAACGACATTAAATGTTCAGCCGCAAGAACTGGTGGAACTGGACGTTGCTAGGGATGTTTGGAGCTCAGATCAAATTAATGTGAATAGATCTGAAGAAGAAGAATTCAATGCTAAACTAAGCTCTGAAACTGGCGTTCTTCAGCTTCCTGAAACAAGCTTTCCAAAGCTTATTAACTATAGGATTGTCAATGAAAATAGATCCTTGGTCCTTCAACCAATGCAATTAAATAACAATTTTAACATTAAGTACCATGATTTAAAGATTAATTTACCAGATTCAGTTAAAGCCAACTGTTTTGTTATCAATTATGTTGAAATAGACAAAGATATATATATTGTCATTGATATAATAACAAAATCCGGGATCACCATAACAATCATGTTTTCAAATTCTCAATTCTTGGTTAAAAATTTCAATTTGAATTCAACCCATTATAAGGATTGGTGTAAAATCTCAAACCCATATGGATTCGATATTAGAGAACCACACTTATTATATTCTTACTTATATGACTTATCAATTGTTTTATTGAAAGATGGTGGTATCATCGGTTTAAAGAAACATTTACTAAACAAAAATAGCGACCTTGAAATCGAATCAATCATATTTAATGACAATTCATATTTAGAGAATTTAACAAGTTACTTTAAATTTTCAAATGAAAATAAAAGCAATAAATTATTTACTAATAGTAACCTATCAGAGAAATGTGTTATTGATATACTAAAATTTGAAGATTTTTTAATCACAATAACAATAAATAAAAAATTAAGAGTTTGGTCAATTAAGAACAAAAACTTGATCTTTGAGATGGACTTGAACTTGAAATTACAGAATATTCAGAATAATAAAGATTATTTTGATCCAAATCCAACAACTTTATTGAATTATTTGGAAATCAATAATCGTCATTTTCTAACAATTTATTTGCCTTTCAATAATGGTATATTTAAGATTTTTGAAATTGAAAACCTTCAGGGCTCACTGAAAATTAATGATCTTGGTAAGAACTTTGAATTCAACTGTAATTTGAAAAATGAAAAGAATTCAATTTGGTTGGTTTCAGATTTCAAGTTAATTAAATCTTCAAAATTTTATTTGCAATTATGGGTATTATATAAGAGTAATACGTCATCAATCATTCAAACTTTACAAATTAATGAAGATTTATCATCACATTGGCTAAATGTTACAACAAGTAATTCAATTGAATTTTTATCAAAAAAGAACAATTTACAAACTTTTTCAGAGTTTTATATTGATAAAATTTTTGAATCAAATATTTACACCAACGATATAATCAAAACAGTTTTACCTATCTATTCAAGACATGTTTTAAACCAAGAATTAGTCATTGAGAACTTGTCATTAAGAGATCTTGTCATAAAAAACATTGGTAAATCAATTAAATTCGATGAAAATTATGAAGAAAATTTGTTCAAACAATGGAAAAGATTTGATTCCTTATGTAACGAACTAAAAAAACAGTATGATGAACCATTAAAAATATTTATTGACAATAGCTCAGATTTGATTTTTATAATCAATAAATTTAACTATAAGGTTGTCAGAAATTTAAGTGAAATTGAATTGATCAAGAATAATGATAATGATAATATCGAGTATTCAAAATTCATAACTATAATTGGAAATTTTAGAAAAACCATTTCAACAGATGTTTTAAATAACATTAAGAACTCAATTAATTTGATTTTAACCAGCAAATCAAATGAATCAGTTTCATTAAATGAAAAATTTAATTTAATATTTGAAAATGAATTGAAAAACAAGTTAAATCCAATTAATTTAACAAACTTAACAAATGAGCTATTACAGTTTAAAGATATTTTGAGAATTATTGACAATTTAATCAATTTAATAAATCCAAAAGTCGATAGAAATTTATTCAATTCATCAAAATTAACAAATTTATCATATTCAATAATTTTACAAAGCTTGATTGAAATAGTTTCCACTAATAAAGAATTTTTATTTGACTTGATGTTAATTTTGATTGTTTTAGAATTCAATCAGAAAGATGAAATTAATGTTAAGATTGGCAAACTTTTATCAATCTATAAAAGCTATGAAATTTTCAGACTCTCATTAACAGTCAATTTTGATGATTCAGATAAATTAGAAACAAATTTATTACCAAATTTAAATAAATCATTATTTATAAAGTTTATTGACTTCAAGTTTAAAAATGGGTTTGAAATCAATCAAGAAGAGTTAGTTGGTTTCATCAATTTGATTAACAATTCTATCAACTCCAATGATTTTATTTATTTTATAATCTCAAAGTTGATTGAGTTAAACTTAAATAATGTTATTCGTTACAAATTTTTGAAATATTTTGATGATTCACCAGTTTTTAATGTTTTTAAAGCAATTGTTTATTTCAAGAATGGAGAAGATGAAAAAAGTTGTTCATTATTCATCAAGGAATCACTTAAAATTAGTCAATACAAGTTAAGTAAAGATGAAGCAATTTATTTCCAAAATTTATCAGAATTCAAGCTATTATTTCAAACAAATTTATCGAAGTACTATTTAAACCTTTCAAGATTATTTTTGAATAATCTGAAATTTCAAAGTGCTTTGAGACTCATCCAAGTTTCCATCAAAAATAATAATAATGATGATTATAAATTATTAGAAGAGAAATATTTTACTTTGTTCTCAATTGCAATTGAAATTTCAAATTTCGAGTTAGCGATTAATGCATCAAATAATTTGAGTGATGAATCAATCAAAGAAGAAGCAAGAGATGCATTGATTTACAAAATGTATAAAGTTGGTGAAATACGCAAAATCACTGAATTAGAGTTTAATAATGACTTTACAAAGGTTGATTCTATTTTATTAAAAATGGCAAGATCATATAAAGATGTTAAAAAATCTTTGTATTTTTACAAAGTATTATACAGCTTTAGGCTCAACTACAACAATTACCGTGGGTCATTAGAAAGTTTATATGAATTTATTTCAAGATTTTGCAACAACAACAACAATGAAAATGATGACAAGATCAACTCAATTATTCAAGATTTATATCTAATCATTTTGAATTTGTTGGTAACAATGGAAAAGGATGACCAATGGATAATCAATGACAATAAAGTCTTGAGTTATGATGACATTACTACAGAATATCATTCGTTGTTGACGAAACGATAAGTTTTGTATTGCGTTATAAAATATACATTTCAACCTCTGTTTATTGTATTACCATGACCCTTTGGATTTGCTTCAACAAACTCATCCCAGCTACGTGCTTTATAGGTCTTTAAATCATTCTTCTCTTCATCATCTTCATCACTTGAGTGCTCGCCATCGTCTTGTAGGGAATTAGAAACCATTCCCCCATTTGCTAATTCCTGCTCAAGGAACTCTTCAACTGTCACAGTTGGAAAATACTGACCATAGCCAAACACCTTCTTTTGAAGGTCGTTTCTTTTAACTAATGTGAATGGCTTTAAAATTTTACCTTCTTTAGAGAGTGGCCCTAAACTTTCTAGTTTATCAGTGAACCCCGTTGAATCTTGAACTTTATCGTCATCAATGGCCTCTATTTTAGGTTCTGGAATATTCATCAAAAAGTCAAGTTCTTGGGACAAAAACCTTATATTGTCAAAAGATTTCATGGCGTTCAGTTTAAGCTGCTGAAAATATATATCTCTTATTTCATCTTCATCCAAGTTATTTAATTTCGTTTCATCATTAAGCACTGAGATTTTATCATTTAGCTGCTGCTCCAGTTTGAAATTAGCAATCTTAGTCTCTCTATCCACTAGCAGTATTTTCTCGTCGTACTTAAAGGGTTGTTTCTTCAGTGCATCAAGTTTGTTTGTTTGCTGTTCGTTCAGCAGCTCATAATTGAACAAATTGTTTAGAAACTCTAGGTACAGAACGATTGATTTCTTAATATTATTGGTCTTTGCAGGTTCTGTCTTCAATGCGTATAAGTCTGCCATGTAAAACTCAACATTAAGCAGTTTAATGTCGCCAGTATTTAGGTCTTCGGTCGACTCATTGCCGCTAAAAACTGAATTATTGTAAATTGACTGCTTTAGATTAATAAAAAGCTGAATCGTATCAGTCAGCAGCTGCTGAAACTCCTCAGTGTCTTGACGCAGAGTGGATGATTTCACCCGTTGAAAACTGTTCACTGCTTCAATGTGTTTGCTGTTCATAATTCGAAGATCGTCAGTTGATGGCGTTTACTATGAGATGAATGTTTATTGATTTTTTTCTTTTTTGTTTGCCCACAGTAAAGTTTTTCCAGTTAATGAAATAAATTTCCACACTTTTTCTTCCCCAGTTTGAAACCTTAAAGAAAAGAAAAGAGTAGAATGTCCTGTAAGTCAAGCAACCATGTTCTGGGCTAGTGAATTGAGGCTTAATTGAGTTTTGGTGACTAACAATGAGCAGTACCCCCAGTTTATTTCAATAACGAAGAAGATTCGTTTGCTTTCAACACTGCCAGAGTCAGATGGGTGAAGATCCTTAGTGACTGTGTTGAAGATGTCCAATTGACTTTGGAACAAAGCCAGGATGGCGAAACTAGCAAGCAGGGGCTAGAAATTGTGGAATTGTTGAAGAAATTGCAGCAAGATCTGAAAGCAGATGGAGATGTCAAGCTTGTGGAGAACGGTTTGACCGAGTTTGAGTCTTACAACAAAGTGATAAAGGAGCAGGGGCCTTTTACATGGCTTACAGGCCCATGGCTATTCTTAGAAAACTTACTTTACAGATTGATCAACTCGTATTTTGTTGTGAGATCTGGCTGGTTTAACTATGATTTATTTGCCAGATTGAAAATTAAGTCGTTTGTCGACTCAATTGGAGGTGTTGAAGAGCTAGCATCACACTACTACAGACTGAGTCAGCAGTTGAGTGGCCCAGTTGATTTGGAAACTAAGAAGTTGCTGTTTAAAGAGTTCATTGAAATTTCTTTGTGGGGAAATGCGACAGATCTATCATTATTGGCAACATTGTCTATTGAAGAGATCAAATCTAGTCAAGGTGTTGAAGCTAGAAAAGCAGCCGAAAAAAACATTTTGAGCAATGATTTGGATCAGGTTTTAAGTGCTAATCCTGAATTTAAATTTAAGAGAATTGATATTGTTCTAGACAACAGTGGATTTGAGTTATATACTGATTTAGCTTTTGCATTGGTTATGATTGAGCTTGGTGCAGCTGATCAAGTTGTACTACACACTAAAGATATCCCATGGATGGTTTCAGACGTCAATATCAAAGATTTCTATATCTTAATTAATGAATTAAGAGATACCAAAAAGTTCCCAAATGCAAGAAAGGAGCTTGATTTTATTGCAAATAAAATTGAGTACTTTAACAATATTGGTACGATCAAACTTGAAACTAATAAATTTTGGACTTTAGATTGTGACTTTTACGAAATCAATCCAAACGGTCAATTTGGTGGTGACACAGTTTATAATTATTTGAAAGATTCTAGTTTAGTCATTTTCAAAGGTGATATGAACTACAGAAAGTTGACTGGGGATAGAAGATGGAAACATACTACTAAATTTGCCGATTCAATTGGTCCACTATCAAAACATGGCTTGAAAATTTTAAGTTTAAGAACTGTTAAGGCAGACGTCTTAGTTGGACTTGAAGAAGGAGTTTACGAAAAAGTTAGTGAGGAATGGGGAAAGAATAATGAGGTTGCCTCTGGCTGGGTTACTAGTGGTAAATACGCCGTTATTAGTTACTCAGGTTGATTAATAATATTTCCTTTGATATTAAGTATACAGTAGTTCTATTTATGCTGCTGTACTGGCGCTGGAGCTGGTGTAGTTTGAGGCTGCGGCACTGGGACCGGCATCATTGGGAATGGTGGGAAAAATGGTGGGACTAAAGGTACTATAGGATCCAGTTGTTGTCTTTTATTTTTGTCCAGTTCAGAGTTATCATTTTGTCTCTTTACACCTCTTTTTTCAAACTCAGAATCTAGGAAACTCTCAATTTTATTGTTTAACTCATCATTCTTAATCAATGAATCAAGAAATATGTCTGGCTTGTTGCAGTTTGGGCATATAAAGTCAGATTCGAGTAATGCATCTTCAATTGTACTTCTCGAGTAGTTTTTAGAACAGCATGGGGTGGTCACTGGATCCTGCATCACTTTGTGGTTAATTGGATCTAGGAATTCAGGATCCACATCTTTGTTCAGTTCATTCATTAAGCTTGTAGTCTTATTCACTTTCTTTTTATATGTCTCCCATGCTTTGGCATCTGCAACCTGCACAACATATTTACCTTCTTCATTCATCATATAGTTTTTCATGTCATCTTCCTCCGGATTTTCGACTGTCTTCAAATATGCCTTAGGGATACCTGTCGTTCTCTTCACTCTTTTTCCTTCCCAGTTTGGATCATCGTTAGTTGGACAGTTCTTGATCCAGTGGTCCTTACTACCACATCTGTAACACATGTATCCTGGTGGCGGTACATCTTCAGGGTTGTTCCCTGTGGAAGCTGTTGGTTTATTGTAAACAGGCGTTGCAGTAGACATATGCTGTTGGGTTTCTTTCCACTGATCGCCTTGAGTTGCAAACATCATATTGATTCTATCCTCTTCAGACATCTGTTTATCGTCGCCTCCATTAGTACCATTAGCCCCTGCTGCTGCTCCATTTGCAGCAGAAGAGTTATTGGTGGTGACAATCTTGGCCATTTTGGCCTTTCCAGTTATATATCTCGCAGCAGTTCCCTTACCGTTTCTCACCGGTGGAGATCTCTTCGCTATGACTAAAGTGGATCTTGGAATCACAATAGTGTCGTCGGTATACTCTTCATTAGTGTCATTCTTGTACAAATGCAAATCAAAATCAGTTGCTGGAGCCAAATTATTATCATTTATAATTTCTTTCTTCAAATCAAAAACTGTTATTCCTGTTCCGTCAAATAAGATTCTTGATGTACTCTTTTGTGATTTGAATCTGTAGAAAATAGTTGACGACATTGTAACAAGTCCTGCCGTTTAGTTATTGATTTTTTTTGAAGTATTGAAAATTTATTCTTTAATTGTTGACGTTTTTTGATAATTTTTAATACATTTTTTTACATTATTTTTGTTTTCATTTAATTAATACTAAGGAGAAAAATTGCTTTGATTCTACTTGAAAATGAGCGGCTCCTCTTACTATGAGATCTACAGACAAAGCACGTAAGTTTTAGTGATTGCTTGCTTTGCCCTTTTTTAAAGCCGGAACAGGGGATTGGAACTAATTTGGAACAGTTTAGGATCAACTTTAACTGATGCTTTGGACCATTTGATTGCGTGAGTTTTAGATATTTAGCCTTAGGCCATCAGGGATAAGGAACTGGAGACTGATAAGGAACTGGTGACTAACAAGGTATAGAGAACAGAGAATACAACCCCAGCTGGCAATGGCGGTGTTGGATAACGTGAGTTCATAAGCAAGTTATATGTTGTAAGAATAATTACTAATGGAGCGGAAAGTTTGACAAAGTCATTGCAGAGTCTTTGAAAGATTCAGCTAAATCAAAAATGAATTTTAAGGTGAGTTTGACATAGCTGTGGTTTTTAATGGATGGTGTACTAACCCACACAGGGACATCTTCGTACTTACGGATTCTGTGATGATGTTTGGACATTTGTCGTGAAGGATGCTACTTTTAAACTGGACGCAAGCGAGAGCGTACATGTTGATAAAGTCAAGATTGTTGCCTGTAATTATAAGAAACCAGGCGATGTTTAGTTAATTGAGTGTGTTTTGGTTATTAATTTGTATTGATTATTTAATACCTATGGGCGAGAAGAGGTACCATGGTGATTATCAAGAATGACCTAATATACTGCTGACATGCGTGTGCCTTTCCACCAATTCCACCCCAGCATATCGGTGGTCTCAACGAATTTGAACGAAATCTAATAGTATTATATAATTACTGATTAATCACGATGGCAACACGCCAAATAAATTCAGTGCTTCAACCAAAAACACACGTTTAGGACCTCAAACAAGTCGAGTTTCATCGAGCTGCAATGAGTGAAAGACTTGTTAGGGAGCTGCAGTTATGAATACTGAAGAGACAGCTGCTGGGCTGTCGCTCAAACTACGTAAACTGAGCAAAAACCAGCTGAGTAAGAGAGATGTATTAGGAAGAAGTATACTTCACTTGTTGTGTATATTGGGAGAGAATGAGATGCTTAGGGAAATGTTGGAAGCGAATAGCAACATTGATATTACAATGGTGGATTATGAAAACGGATGGACGGCTTTACATACAGCTTTATTTTATGGTAAGCTGTCCTGTGCAAGAATATTAATAGATAGAAATTATGAGTTAATGAAGATCAAAGACAGAAGTGGACTAACTCCAGCTGATTTTATCCAGATTGACTATACCTTTAAAAAGCTCAAGAAATTTCCAGTGGGAATAAGTGATGAAAACTACATTGAATTTGAAGAAAGGTTTATAAATGATGGTGAAAATGTTGACGAGTTGGAATGGTGGGATGCTAACAAAAGAGGAGGCTCTAGCCTGTTAACTTTTGGAGCCAATGTAAACAATCAATTAGGTACAGGTGATTCAGATGATCATTTGAAGATCCCCTATAAGGTTGAAATTGAAAGTTTAAATTCTGAATTACTATTTCATTCGAGAATCAAAGATTTTAAAATATCCAAATACCATTCAATAGTATTGACAAATGATCCTAAAAATAATTTATTGATTTGTGGTAACCCATCAAGGGGTAGATTAGGTTCAAACTCAAGTATCCCTTATTATAAATTCAAACATTTGCCATTTTTTCATAATCAAGAAATAATTCAGGTTGCTATAAGTAATAACCATTCGATGGCTTTGAGTTCATCCGGAGAAGTATTTTCTTGGGGATTAAATAACTATCATCAGTTAGGGTATCAAACAGAGATTTCGAATAAAATTTCCTCAAAAACTGAGTCTTATTCAAATGAACCAAGGAAAATAACTTCTGTTTTGAAAAAATATAAGATCGAGGGAATTTCATGCTCAAAAATTCACAGTGCTGCGTACTCAGGCTCAACACTAATTCTCTGGGGGCTGAATGTTGGTCAAATGGATTATTCAAGCACTGGTGAAATTACCAGATATGAATCATATAAAGGTATCATTCAACATCAAAGAGTTATCGAGTTCCATCACAAAATTAAACAGGTTTTAACAACTGTTGATTCAACAACTGTTTTATTAGAAAATTCTGATTGTCATATTTTATCAAATAATTCACATTTAAAATTACAATTACCGTTATTCAAATCAACTAATCAGTTCGATATATTTAAACCAACAGTCTTTTCAAAGAGATTGAAAATTGTTAAATTGGTTTCCAGAAATTTGAATAAATTTGGTATACTATATAACGATGGTTCAATTTCTTGTTTCAATCCAAAAAATCAGCAACAGTCGAACATTAATATCAAATATACTAATATTTGGAATCCAAACTTTAATCACTTGAAATGTGTTGATTTTGATTTAGGGGCAGATGGTTCGATCATATTGGTAACTCAGTGTGGTGCAGTTTATATTTCACATAAACCTGAGGTTTTTGATAAAATCAAAAGATTGAATAAAATTGGCAAAGTTTCATGCGACGAAGATTTCTTGTCTTTTGGATTTATTAAAGACGACATTGATCAATTACCAATGATTTTGAATAAAAACTCATTTTTTAATGATATTTTATATTTATCCCCAGTTATCAAATCTGATAAAAGAAGAAAACAAAGTCAGTTATATGATAGCTTAAGATCTGATAAAATTATTTTGAACTTTTTATATAAACCGGAACAGGTTCAAATTAATGACGAATTTGATACCTATTTGGGTATTGAAAGAGATATGTTAGAAGATGAATTGATCTCAACCAATGATGAATTATTCAACAAATATATCAATAGATGGAATATTTCACAATCGGTGGATTCAACATTTCAAAAAATTGACCACAATATTATCAAAACTTTTTTAAAATCACCTAATTTGAAGGAATTGCTATTGAGTAATGATTACAGCTCAGATAAAAGTTATGATTTGTATTTCAAGATCGATGATGTTAAAATTGGAGTTCACAAAGCTGTTCTATTTGCAATTCCAAAACTTTTAAAACTTGAAAATGGTCCTTTAGTATTTGACAATAATATCAAGTTTAATAAAATTGAAAACAGCATAAGTATTGTTGAGAATTGTGAACTACAATCACTATTGATATTTGTGCTAGCATTATATACGGGACAGTACTTTAAGATATGGCAGGATTTCAAATTCAATGATCAGTTTTATAGTAAGGTTAAGTCAGAAACCAAATCAATATTTTCAAAATTAGAATTACTAGATGATTTCAGTAAGGTTATACATGAATTTAGTTTTAATAACAAAGATATTTTTACTAAGGACGTTCATATTCAACTAGCAGATGATCAAGAGTTATTTTGCTGTTCATATATTCTGAAATCAAGAAGTGCTTATTTTGAAACAGTTTTCAATGAGTTTTGGGAAGATGATGAAATGAAAATTTTAGACTTTACCCATGTTGATATTAAAATATTTCAGATAATTTTAGATTATGTTTATGGAGTTGAGCAATTGGAGTTATTTGATTCATTTGATGATATTAATGAAGTTGATTTTATAAATTTTCAATTTGAATTAATTGAAATTTGTGATGAATTACTGTTGTTTGACTTGAAGTCTTTTTGTGAATTGATGATAAAAGATTTCATCAATGCTGAAAATGTCTTATTGATTTTACATCATGCCAATAACCTGAACTGTTCAAAACTAATGTCTCAATGTTTTTGGTTTTTATTGAATAATGTTGAAATATTGTTGTTTGACCCAAGTTACCATGAATTGCTAGACGATGGTTTAGTTAAAAAAACTGATAACTATATCGGCTGGTTATTGAAATATATGAAATATGATAATCCAGTCAAATACTGGCATGAATATCAAAGTCATCAATCAATAATAGGTCAGTTCTTGGATAACTTAGAAGATTTTGATGCATTCTTTCTTTACAAAGATGGTTCAAAACCAGTTTTTGATTTGAAGAAAACAGCTAAGAAAACTCTAAAATCGCCAAATCTAAAACCGAGAACAAATTCAATTCCGGCAACAACACCTATTGTTAATTTAAGTGCACCAAGCTCAAGAAAATCAAGTATTAGCTTATCGGATTCAACAACTAAAGTTTTTATTAATACCCCAAGTACTTCACGTCAATCAAGTGTTGTACTTACCAATGATATTGAATCTTCGTCAGCAGTTGAATTTGTCGATGTGGATGGTGATGGATTTCAACCTGTTCAACCTCGTCGTAGAAAATCATCAAATTCATCTGCAAGAAAAGTATCATTCACAAGTACAGTACCATCATCAATTTCAATTGCAATATCAAAAAGAAATGCCAGTGTGTCAAGCTTAAATTCACCAAGTGTTGGAGCTTGGGCTGATTTATCTTCATCACCTCTGAATCCTAGTATTGCAGGTAGTACACCGCCTACTAACAAGGCACATCATTGGCCAGAAATTGGTAATTCCTCACTACAAAGCTCGAATTCGAAAATTGTATTTAATAAAACAAAATTGTCTCAAAAGGAAAGGAAGAAAATGATGAAAGCTGTTGATGTTGAAGCTTCTCCTTCACTGATGATCCCTACAGTGAAACAAACCGGTTGGAAAAGACCAAGTTCTTCACCTGCAGCATCATCTTCATCTTCAAGCTTGCTTCTAGCACGGGAAGAGGCAAAGGCACTGCAATCACCGGTAGCAGCACCATCATTACGGGGCATTATGCATGAGGAAGAACATAATATTCTTGTAAAAAAGAAACAAAACTCCAAAAGTCTTCAAGAGATTCAACAAGAACAAGAATTTGCAATTTGGTGGGAAGAAGAATCGCGTAAAGTGCAAAACCAAATGAATCAAATGAACATCAACAACAATAGCAACAATGTTAAGCCTAAGAGCAATAATAAGCCTAGAAAGTTTAATAAATCAAGAAAGCTCAAACCAGTTAATATTAAAGACAGTTAGTTCCACATTATATTCAATTTATTTATTTAACATAAAGTACATATTCCTTTATTAAACAAATTCTTCCAGTAGAAATGTATATATTATCCATTACGAAAACCATGCATATTCCCTCAGATTGACTTTCTGGTTTACTACGGTGATGCCTTCTTCCATGAGCTTTTCAGCTTGCCGTATTTCACTGTTTGAATTTGTTCTTTTGGAAATATGGCCAGTTGAGCTCAACACTCTCCACCAAGGAACATTCTCAAGTGTAAAACGCCCATCATTGTTGATTCCAAGATGTTTGAGGGCTTGACCTACTTGTCTAGCTGTACGAGGGCGATTTATATCAAATGCTATCATTTTGTAAGTGGATACCTTGCCTTCTGGGATTTTCTGAACAGCCTCAAATACTTTTGTAGAATATTCTGCAGAAACTGAAACCATTAGTGCTCATAGAGGTCATATACTGACAAAAAAGCGTCAATCCCACAATTCAATAATGAAATTCAATTAAATTACTTAAAACAGATTTTGATATTGGCGGAGTGGCACTACCACTTCTATGATATAAACAAACAAAAAAACAAACAAAAAAAAATTAGTTACATAAATATAATCTTAAGTGCATCTCAAAGTGTGTTTGCAGGGGTTAGAAGAGCTAAGCGGCAAAGCTTTTGTCTTCATATTACAGGAAATATTTCAGATTTTTGGGGCAGATTATTACCTACAATTAGGACTCATTAGCTTTTCAGATCAACAACAACGCGCTTTTGACACCTAAATAACTGGAGATAATGGTGAAAGTCAGCAATAACCAGAAAAAGTCCAAAAAGCTACTATCAGCTGAAACAGACAAAGAAACCCAATCACAGAGGTTATCGCGATTTTTTTTGAAAGATGATGTGAAAACAGAAAGATTAAATGATAAAGGCGAAACGGCTAAACGATTTAGATATTTACTTGGATTAACTGATTTGTTTCGTCATTTTATTGATATAAGGGCAACAAATGATAGGAAACTTAAAGCACTAGTAAGGGCTCACGATAATGAGCATACTCTTTTGAATGCAAGAAGGAAATCAGCTATAAAGGCGAACTCAAGGCGTCGTAAAACCGAAAAGGAAGAAGATGCAGAGTTAATCCAAGACGAAGAGTACGAGGAGCCAACAACTGTGATAACAGAATCACCTGCATACATAAAAGGTGAGCTAAGGCCTTATCAAATCCAAGGTCTTAACTGGCTGATAGCCCTACATGAAAATAGTTTATCAGGTATATTAGCAGATGAAATGGGTTTAGGAAAGACTTTGCAAACGATATCATTCTTGGGATATTTAAGATACAACAAAGGAATAGATGGTCCCTTTATAGTCATCGTCCCAAAATCCACACTTGATAATTGGAGAAGAGAATTTGCTAAATGGACTCCTGAAGTTAACGTGGTAGTTTTACAAGGTAATAAAGAAGAAAGGCTTGAGTTTATTAAAGAAACTGTTATGCAAGCCAAGTTTGATGTTTTGGTAACGTCTTTTGAAATGGTGATAAAGGAAAAATCTGCACTGAAGAAAATAGCATGGCAATATATAGTAGTCGATGAGGCTCATCGTATAAAAAATGAAGAAAGTGCCCTATCCCAGATCATTAGATTATTTTATTCAAAAAATAGACTGCTTATAACTGGTACTCCTTTACAAAACAATTTACATGAGTTGTGGGCTTTGTTGAATTTTTTACTACCTGATGTCTTTGGTGATTCTGAAACCTTTGATCAGTGGTTTGAAAATAACAGTGATCAGGATGAAGTTGTTAAACAGCTTCATAAAGTGTTGAATCCATTTTTACTAAGAAGGGTGAAAGCTGATGTCGAGAAATCACTGCTTCCTAAGAAGGAAATCAATCTATACATTGGTATGTCGGAAATGCAGATCAAATGGTATCAAAAATTATTAGAGAAAGATATTGATGCAGTTAACGGGGTTGTTGGAAAGAGAGAAGGAAAAACCAGACTATTAAATATTGTGATGCAATTGAGGAAATGCTGTAATCATCCTTACCTTTTTGATGGTGCTGAACCGGGCCCACCTTTCACAACCGATGAACACTTGGTTCAAAATTCAGGCAAAATGGTAATATTAGACAAACTACTAAAGAAAATGAAAGAACAAGGCTCAAGAGTTTTAATTTTTAGTCAAATGTCTCGTGTTTTGGATATACTAGAGGATTATTGCTACCTTAGAGACTATGAATATTGTCGTATTGATGGGTCAACTTCTCATGAAGAACGTATTGAGGCAATTGATGATTATAACAAACCTGATTCAGATAAATTTATATTTTTATTAACAACGAGAGCTGGTGGTTTGGGTATTAACTTAACTTCTGCTGATATTGTTGTCTTATATGATTCTGATTGGAATCCACAAGCAGATTTACAAGCAATGGACAGAGCTCATAGAATAGGTCAAACTAAACAAGTTATGGTTTTTAGATTTGTCACTGAAAATGCTATAGAAGAAAAAGTCATTGAAAGAGCAGCTCAAAAGCTGAGATTAGATCAATTGGTTATACAGCAAGGGCGTTCATCTAATAAGAACACTTCAATTGGAAACTCAAAAGATGATTTACTAAGTATGATCCAATACGGTGCCAAAGACTTATTTGAAAAAGGATCAAACTCGCAAAAAAACTCATTAGATCTTGATATTGATGAAATCTTAAAGAAAGGAGAAGAAAAAACTGCTTCATTGAACGCTAAGTACTCAACTTTAGGTATAGATGATTTGCAAAAATTTACTTCGGATCAAAGTGCCTATGAATGGAACGGGGAAAATTTTGCCAAAAGACCAAATGATGGAGCATTGGATTGGATTAATCCTTCAAAAAGAGAAAGAAAAGAGCATGTTGGTTATTCTGTCGATGACTATTATAGGGATGTTCTACAAACAGGTAAGGCTGGTAATGTGAATTCAAATTCGAAAATTCCAAAACCACCAAAGTACTATCACGTTCAAGATCATCAATTTTACGATCCAAGAATTAAACCGCTGTTGGAAAAAGAGCAGTTATATTATAAAAAGATTATTGGACATAAAGTGACCTCAAGCGAGGTTGAAGGTGATGATAGCATAAAACCAGATGAAGTTTTATTACAGCAACTGAAGGAAAAAGACGAACAACAGAAAGATGAAGAAATGATTGAAGTTAAACCACTGACGACGTTACAAAAAAAGAAAATCAAACAAAGAGAAATTGACAATGCAGAGCCTCTAACAGAAGAAGAAGAGGAACTGAAACAAAAACTAATAGCCGAAGCATTTGGTGATTGGTCAAGAAGAGACTTTACAAACTTCATTCAATACTGTTCCAAATATGGAAGAGAAAAAATTGAAGAAATGTCAAAGGTTGATAAAAAATCAGCTGAAGAGATTGCAAGATATTCAAAGGCATTCTGGGAGAATTATACAAAAATTGAAGGTTATGAGAAATATATTCAACAAATTGAATCAGGTGAGAATAAAATAAGGACAAATATATCAAGAACCAAATGCTTGGATTTGAAATTATCACAAACTAAATTCCCATTGAATGATTTAGTCATTCATTATCCTCAAAACAACAGTAAAAAAATGTACAATGATCTTGAAGACAGATTTTTGTTAATCACTGTTCACAAATTAGGATTAGACGCTGATTCGTTATATGAGAAAGTTAAAAGAGAAATTAAAAGAAGTGAGCATTTCAAGTTTGATTGGTTTTTTTTATCACGTACACCTCAAGAATTACAAAGAAGAATTAATACACTATTGTTAGCAGTGACAAGAGAATTTGAGGGACTTGAACCAACTAAAAGAAAAAGAACTAAACCGAATGGTGATAGTAAAATTTCGAGTAGAGCAAGTACTATTGAGCCTAATTCCACACATGAAAATGGGACTAGTGGGTTAAAGAACACAGAAAGACCAAACGGTGATGGTGAAAATGATGATGATGTTGAAATGATAGATGATGATGAAGAGGTGGATGCATCCAAGTAAAAGAAAAAAAAAAGTACAATATAAACGGTTGGGATATGTACAGCTCGGTTGTAAAAATAATAGCATGTAATTTTACAAAACAATATAGCATAGATGTATCTTTTAACTGAGATATACTTTTGAATTAAACCATTAAACTTTGATCACTCCTTCCTTTTGCGTGTTTGGAAAGTAGATATAAATTACAAAATATAATGACTGCCACATAATCACAAAGTATATATATTAACGGATGTTCAAACAAAAAATAAATCAACTTGAAAATAACTCTGTAAGAGAGGTACGACCTCCTTTACATTTATTAATATGTTGTCTTGTTGACTTGTTACCTCTGACACTTTTATAAAGAGTTTTATGTTTTGTTTGTGACCGTTTTGAAAAACTTGGATTGGTTGGTAAATGTTCATGTATCTTTGAGTTCAAATGTGACCTTTCATCTTCGATCAAACAGTTTTCATAATCTTGTTTAATCTCTCTATAGTTTATAAAGAATGGGTCAAAATCAGTTGACTTACTCGACCCACTGCTTAAAAGTTCTGAGATATGATCATTTAAAGAATCAAGGCCTTGATGAATTTTTTCTGCATTTTTCAATGAATCCAATTCAGCAGATTGACATGCTTGTTCATATGTAGCGCCTTGTCCAAGCCCCAAATTAACACCATTCAAAATTGTGATTAAAACAAGACACATTTTTTGATTATCTGTCGTAATAATATTTGAAGAATGATATCTAATATTAATGAACTTATGGCCAAGTATTTTGAATAAAACGTTGGCATTGCTTAACCTGACACTGTCCTGGAAATTGAGATATCTTTGAAGAAATTTCAAATATTTATAGTCCTTAACAATGATTTCAGAACAACTAGCAGATTGATGACCTTTAGATCGACCTTTACCTCTGTTTATTCTAACTGGACAATTTTTTCTTGCCAAAGTTCTATTAAATCTAACTGAATCAAACTGTTGATCATTTGAGTCAATAATTGGACTATTTATCAAAATCGTTTGGCTACCAGCTTTTAATTGTTCTTCTGCGGTATTTCCTATAACAGATTCAATGGTGTTTCCTATAATAGATGCAGTGGTGCCAAAATCACTAAGATGCTCATCTTCACCTGACGCATTATTTGCATTAGAATCACTCAATTTATCTGACCGATCTTCCTGCTGTTTTTTGTGTTTTTGTTCTTGTAATTCTTCCTCATTATCCTGCTGATCCTTCAATTTTTCCTGTTTTATTTCTCCCAACAATCCTGTGCTCCGCAAGAGTAGGTCCATAGCATAATCATCAACAATTGTGCTGGAAGAACTCGTTTGTGGTTCTGACATCTTGACTGTGTATTTGCTTACGGGATCTTCAACCAAACTTCCAGCTTCATTCAAGTCATTCAAAGATGCACCATCGGGTTTACTAAACAACTGATTCATCGTGTTGACATACAACGCAACTAGTTCATTATTCATGATTGACTTTAACGAAAACTTATTGACATCACTCAATCTATCTAAAATAATTTGATCCAAAACTTTCTGCAACTCCATCGAGTAAGCTTTGAGCTTAATCAAGTCCCTAACTCTCCCGAAATCCTTTGTACTGATTACTGGTTCTGACATTTTCAAATAACAAAAAATCAACCTGATCAAGCAAATATAAATAGCAAACTTGCTGCGGTAAATGAATAAAAGCAATAAGAATCAAAACACCTTCTGGTGTCTTGTTCTTATATGAATTTATCAGTTTTGTGTTACCATTGACAATTTTTTTGTGTTTAAATAAAAATAAAAATGCGTCAAAACCTCAAAATCTTCCACTTGAATCATATCTTGTAAAGTTCTTCTGTCTATCTGCATCTGCCGCTTTATTTCGGTAATTCTGTGTTGCCTTTGGCCCCGTTGGTAAGCGAACACTTGGCCCTGTTGGAATTGGCACATTTTTTGGTCCCTTTGGAAAAGGTTTTTCCTGGACATTCTCATTATTTGATGGAAATGAAGTAGTTGTTGATTTACCGTCATTTTCTTCTACTGGAGCTTTGACTCTTGTGTCAGATCTTGGAGTTGCAGCTCTGATGCGGGAATATTTCTCAATGAGTTCTTTATCTTTCAATGCATTCATGGCAGCTCGTGCACCAGCCTCTTTGATATTATGTCCCTCACCTGAAGCTAAAACTGTACCATCTTTAATTCTTAGTTCAACAACAAACCGTGAAGAAGTGGGCGTTATCTCTTTGACCACCGGCTCATAGTGAATTCCTAAGCTTGCAAATCCAATCAAACTATACAAAGTCTGTTTGGCATTGACTTCAATTGGCTCTTCTTGATCTTTAAACTCCTTTTCCTGTCTCAAAATGGGCATTGATAGTTCCTTCAGCCAGTTTTCAATCACTTCAATTTTGCAGTTATCCAGGTATAGCGCGCCAATATAAGCTTCAAAAGCATCTGCAAACCGCTTTTTCTTCCCTTTGTCTGCTTTATTGTTTTCACAGTCTGCTCTTAAACGATGTTCAAATCCATATAAATAGGCCCAGTCTTCTAAAGTGGAGTTACGGACTAATTTCGAACGCAGAGTGGATAAATCACCTTCGTTAGCATTTGGATACATTTTGAAGATAAGTTTTGTTACAAGAAATCCCAGCAATGAGTCTCCCAAAAATTCCAATCTCTCATTATGAGATTCTAGGGCCTCAGCTTGACTAATATAGGTTTGAGAGTTAACTGTTGATTTATGCAAAAACACCCTTGCTCGTAGCCCAATGTTCTTGATTTCCGGTAAGGGAGGTGGATACTTACCAGTTTTGGCAGGAACATCTAAGGGTGACTTGGGAGCATTTGCGCTATTTGAAGAAAGATTCAATTCTTCAGTAACATTGACTAAATCATCATCATCATCGTTTGACGATTGATAATTCAAAATTTGGTCAAACAGCTTGATGCCATGCTCTTGGTATAATGTCTTAAGCTTAGAAGACAGCTTGAGACGGGATCTTTCAAGTCCAACGGCTAATTGAGGGTTATCTATAAATGCATTAGCCTGTATTTGTTTGTAATCTTTTTTATTTGGTGCCTTGTCAATGATCACTTTGATAGATGACTGCAATGTTGACACGGCATGCTCTAATTCTAGCAGATCCGGTAAACTCATTGTGGCCATGCTACTCTTTACTGAGGGTTGTTGGTCATTCTGGAAGTTCTCTTTTTCATTAGCTAGCTGTGCTCTTCCTGAGCGTTTTGCTGCCCTGTTTGCTTCTTCTGCTGAAAGATTATCAGTTTCTTCTAGTTTTCTTTTGCCCATATCCACTGCCTGAGCTAAAATTCAGCATATAAAATGTACTTATCTTAAAGAGTTAAAATAAATGTTAAACTGGAAATTTTATTTTACGTTTTTACAATTGAAATTTTTCACTATGAGAAATTTTATTAATTATGCAGGACCAAGTGATGAAACTGTCTCAGAACTTGAATTTGGACGTGTCGACATCCTCTTCATCTTCTTCGTCTTCTTCATCTTGATTGTGTTTGTCCTGTAATTCTTCAGATTTCACTTTCTTATTCTCAGACGATGAGATGTTTGAATCTGACGAATTTCTTCTCTTGGAAGGAATCTTGTAAGTGCGTCCTGAAGATAAGAACTCAGAATTGAATTTGTTTTCTTCAAGCACCGTGTATAACGATTTCTGCTT
The DNA here is from genome assembly GCA_030580055.1 of Starmera stellimalicola. NCBI lineage: Eukaryota > Fungi > Ascomycota > Saccharomycetes > Phaffomycetales > Phaffomycetaceae > Starmera > Starmera stellimalicola. Next base: position 401,804 of record JAKTSD010000008.1, on the reverse strand, counting down.
TGTAGTCGGCGTTGTTTGTTGTGGTGGCAATTGAACATCTTCTTCGTCAGAATTTTCGTTATAAAGTGGTATATCAGTATGATTACTCTTCTCCTCTGTTGCAATTTCTGATTCGTCAACGTAAACTGGTGCATTTTCCTCATCCTGCTCGTCTTCTTCTCTGTATCCTTCTGCGTTGTTCTCGTCTTCACTTTCCTCTTCCTCTTCTTCCTCTTCTTCCTCTTCTGGCTCATCTTCATATGCAATTAGTTCTCCAAAATGCTCCTTCACAACATTTCCCATTCCACTCTGGTCAATGCTCTCCTCTATTACTCCAGTCTCCTGATCTATATTAGTATTGAACCCAGGAATTTTCAGGTCCGGATAGCTGGGTGGTGGTCCAAACATTTGATATTTCTGTATCCAGGGCACTGGTGCATTATCCTGTATTCCCAAGGCATGCCTTAGCTCTTTGGATATTACGCCAGGTCTGTACTTGCTCACATCCAGCTCATCCAGCTCCCTTCCTTCAAAATACATATCACCAAACTTAAACAACCTTGGCTTAGTTTGAAACTTGAAGAATGCATCATACAATCTTTGGTAATCCAAGTCCAGTCTGTTCATTTTCGGCTGCACCTTTTCTCTAGTTCTCTGCTTCAATGAAGTTTCGTCTTCCTTTGTAGTATCTCTCATATCTGTGATACCTGTGTCTCTGATGAATTTTGGTAAAACAAATGCCTTTTTATCTGTTGCTCTTCTACCATTCAAATACTCTCTTTTCAGTTGCCAATGAGCCGCCACTGGGACAAAGTTCTTTTGTGATTTCAGCTGAATTGTTAAATAAGGATCTTTGGCATCTGCATCAAACCATTGAACTAGTTCTGGATTTTTGCAGTTGGCTTTTAGTTCAGCCAATGGAATCTTTCTAGCCTTTTTCTGTGCCTTTTTACTTGGTTTTGCTATTTGATCCTCTTCTTTAGTATCTTGCTCTTTCTTATTGCTTAGTTTATTATCTTCATCGTCGGTTTCTATTATATCACCTTTCTTAAAATCAGAATCATCATGGTGTTCTTCAACATGAAACTTATCAAAGACCAATTTAAACTGCTGAAACTCTGGCTTGGAAAGCAAAACATCCATCTCAGATTCAAATATTTTGCCCGTTGAAGACTCCACGTCCGGCACGGTCTTCTTTATATCATTATTTACATCATTACTGTTAGCACTGAGTGGTTTACTAACAGCTTTAGCAGACCCCTCCTTCTTCGCAGGGTGCTCTTGGCTCTCTAGTTTCTTCTGCTTGAGTTTCTCTCTGCGCAGCTGGTTCTTACTCTTCTTCTGTACAGCCATTCTGCCTCACTGTCTCACCAAATCTCAATCACAAATTTATTTCTTCTTATTTCCTACTAAAATATTTTCAGCATACAAAATATTGTGATGTCTGGATGTTAATTAACTATTCAGCCAAAAGTTGGGTATAACTACAGCTTGAAGTAGGGAGATAAACATACATCATTAGGGAAATAGTAGAATAGGTAAAGGTAAGCTGTGAAAAAGTTCCTACTTCTATTAAAAACAATTACAACTATAATCACTTCCTTATTTCACTTTCAGCTGCATCAAGTTTTGCACTAATCTTCTGGACTGTTACCATGCGTTAGTATGTGCCCTGCACCTATCAGACGACAAACATTCAACTCACTCGTTTGCACAATCTCCTTATCAGATTTATCAATTTTATCACTCTGCAACATGTTAATAACTCAATTTCAATGACCGCGCCCTAAGTCACTATTTCACTCACAATATCACTAAGCATTTGCTCAAGCTCGGTAGCAACTTCAAAAATTGTGACAATCTGCTTCCCCTTCTCCTTGTTTTGGGCAGTCTCTTCAGCTACTAAGCTGTTATTTGGTGTAGCTAAAGGTGCTTCCTTCAAGGTCGCGTCATCGGTGGCATCAATGAAGGACTCAACAGACGAAGTGTTGTTTTCTAGCTTTAAGCTGTCTGTACTCATGCTGTTCAAGCTCTTTTTTCTGCAATTTTAACGCCAATATCTATCTAAATTGAAATAACTATCGAAATACGAAATCGGTAATTTTTTAGGTGAAATATTTTGCAATGCTATTGATCTGTTAAACTTTTGTCTGGGATGCTCTTTATAAGGCGAAGTTTTCATTTGACCTCAAGTAGAAGAATTTTCAAGCCTTCAAATGTTACAGAATACTTGGACTATGCAAAACAAACAAACTTAAACCCAACATCAACTGTGTTCCGAGGAACTCTTTATGAGTTAAAAGTAAAACAAGTTTTAGAAAGTTTGAGCATTCAGAAATTAAAACATGTGGCTGGCTCATTTGACAATGGAATTGACCTAAAAGGAAAATTGGATTTAGGAAACTTCAGGCTACAGGACAGTAACGAAATTGACGACGAAATTGTACATGGAAATGTCATCAGACCGAACCTTAAGAATAAAAAGAGAAATAAATTCAATATTTTGGTACAATGTAAGAGTTACAATTGCAAGCTCACAGCCATGGAAATACGGCAGATGAGTGGGATTTTCCATATAAATTCGACATCAACTAAATCGAGTATTTTATTTCTTTGTTCGACATATCAGTTGACAAAACAGGGCCTCCAGCATTTTCAAATACTTGATATCCCATTAATTTATGTCCAGATTTCGCCTTATACGTTGCAGAGTAACTTTGTTGAAGACCCATATTCAGAAGAAAATTATATGGGAGGACAATTGCTGAGATTTTTTCCAAATGACTGTTGTGAACCTCTATTTAGTGGATCCAGTTACTTAGAACATGTCCTATCAAATATTAAAGACTGAATTGATGAAAAACTACATTCTCCTTGTGTTAAACATGCTAATTAAATCTCTAAGAACAAAACCTGCTGAACCTAAAATGCAAACAAAAATTAATTATTAATAATGACAGTTCTTTAAAAAACTGAGTTGATAACAATAGTGCATATTGCTATTGTATGAAATGCATATCAAAATGAGTATAAAAATGAAAATAAACTGGATAATTCAAAACTTTAGCATATTCACTAAAATTTTTTGAATATTTTGTTACCAACACAAAATGCTCTTGAAATCATATAGAATGTACCTGCGGCAATAGACAACACACCACAGTATATTATGAAAGAGTTGTATTGGCTCGATGTGCCTTGTCTGATAATTGCACCACCAATTGGAACACCAGCTAAAGTACCAAATGCAACAATGAAATACATTGTACTATACCTTCTGCCAAATTCTTCGGTTCTGGAAATTTGCCCGCAGCAAACTGGCAGCAGTGAGAAAATTGAACCGGTTGTGAACCCCCAGACAGCCCCAAATGTATATAATGCTCCACTATGTTTAGCAAATGGCAATAAAATAACAAAATATAATATACCTGCAAACATTAAACTAACAATCATAACATTGAATCTACCAACCCTATCGGCTAAGTATCCTGTCAACCATCTACCTGGAACACCGCAGGCATTAACAATAGTAACAATCACATATCCATCTTGTAATGACATTCCTTTAGCTCTAAGATAGGAAATAAAGAAAGTAGCTGCAACTGTAACTGATAATTCTCCAAATGTGCATCCCAATGTACAAAATATGAATTTGGGATCCTTGAATGACTTATAATCAAAGCAATTTGAATACTGCAAAGCTTTCTTCCATATTGAAGTTTCTGTGGATTTAACATGTGGTAATCTTTCTCTTGCAAAAACAATCGCCAGAATATGGCACGCTGCAACAATAAAAGCAAAAATTCTAATTGTCCAAGCGTATCCAACTTGCACAAATAGCCTTCTCAACATTATTGGAAAACAGATTCCTCCAATTGATCCACCTGTTGATGCAATGCTACTATACAATCCTCTTTTTTCATTGAAATAATGCGCAACGACTCCAATTAATGGTGACATAACCATACCATTACCAAATCCAACTGTTATACCAAATGATAAAACAAATTGATAGGTTTCTTTACATTGAGCTAATGCAAATAAACCACCAACAGTAAATACCGCACCAACAATCAATGGAATTCTAGCCCCATTTCTATCAAAGTACGTTCCTGAAACGATACAACTGGTGAAACTGATGAATAAAAATATTGAAAAAATCCATGAAACTGTGGATGATTTAACATTTGATAGTTGATTCTCACTGATATAAGTTTCAATAGCTCCCAAAGTATTAAGTAAACCGTAACATGGAATCAATCCCATAAATGATCCAAAAACAACAGTATAAGCTTTGAATCCCCCTTCTGGGTATTCTAACTCATCATCGTCATTTTGATTTTGGGTTGCAAAACTTTTCGCATCATCATGATCAGTTTCATGGTTTAGGTTTTTCTCATTGTCAGAATCTGGTGCTACTGTCAGTGTAAACTCTGTTGACAAGTCTAACTGTCCTTCTTTGTCTTTAGATAATTTATCAGGTTCAGGAGTTGCAATAAAATCATTTGAAATATTCTCAACTGGTTCATAAACTTTAGTCTCTGCTGTATCTAATGTCGATTCTAATGGTTGCAATTTTGGGCTCATTGTTTTTCAACTTAACCCAGAGAGTGTGCTTTATATCTTAACAAGAGAAAAATAAATAAATTTTGAGTGAGCTTCTTCTGGATATATATATATGATAGTTGCATCATTTTGACTCGCAGTTAGCCATGTCTTCTCGCTAAATTTCCTACTACTGGGAAAAAAATTTTATACATCCAAACATGCAGCGCTATGCATTACTGTTTTCTTTAAATTTCTTTTTCCCTTTTGACGTGAAAACGGTTTTTTTTGACACGTCCAGACAACTTTTACTAATTCTATTTGAGCATCCAGACTCACATATTGACCATTATTGTAGCAGATCAATGCACCATTGACATATTATGTGTCATATTTACACATTTCACTATTTAAAAATAGAATTTGCTAAGGAAGTTTCGCGGAAAGCCATCACCACAATTCATTGCCGTGTATTATGTTCAAGAAAAACAGAGTGTATCACCATGTTTTTGACTCTTTTCGAAGAATGTTATCAAGTAATGTTCTTCTTTTATTATTTAAATTTCACAAGGTTCTTCAATTAGCTGTAAGCTAACGGTTAGGAATTGTGTGTGGTGCTTGGATGAAAATACATTGCATTTGTAGGAACAGTACAGTGTAACTATTGAAAAAATATTATGCCGCTCGGACTCAAGGTCAACATAATAGAGGTGAATTTTCTATATGATTCTCTAGCAAAAAAGAAACAAGTATTAGTATACCTTGAAACAATGTTTGGATGTTTCTCCAGGCCTGCGCAGTAGTGCCCTAACAAAAACTTCTAACAACCCTGTTATGATGAACTTTAATAAGCAATTAGCAGATAGCTAAGCTAGGCTTGATTCTTGGCTTATTAAGCCCCAAGACTATTAGCTTTTATACATAAGTGAGTAACACTTATCTTATCCTATTGATGTGATTAAAATTCACCTTTGTGCTTCATTTCGATTAGCAAAATTATACTTATTATAGTGCAGATTGTATTTAGCATCGAATGAAGAGAAAACAATAAAGTGTAGATGATATTTACGAAGTGTTAATGAACTATTATTACTTTACCTTCAACAAATTATTCCACTAATTAATAACGTTTATTAATTGTGAATCATTGATGATAGACATTCTAATAAACTCTCTTCAATTTTGTTCAACAAGTTTGTTAGTTTCAGTAATTTAAAAGAAATAACTTACAACTATTGAAATTTACCTCTAATTGACATTGAAACATTTGAATAAGATTGATTGCTAGAACTATTACATAGACTTTTCATTTTGGCATCAAAAAATGAGAGTTGCACAACTACACTGGGAAGACCAGTTTGACCGATATGATGCTAATCCCAAGCTCTAGAAAGGTTTGATGACACAAAATATTACCTACCTATGGATCAGTGCTGACAAAGATTTTCAGCTCTGGGCCATGGCCAGCTTAATTTTGATTACAGAGCACTGACTAACAGTTATTTTAGCCAATCATCGGTGGCTATTTGGTCAGCCTAGCCTGAGTCTGATTAATGGCAGATTACTAAATAGCAGCTCAGACTGGTGAGCTTATTAACTGACCCCAAGTTTAGGGAACTATATATAAAACGAATTATTACCATTTTAACTTGAATTGTTTAACGTTTGAATAACAAGAATAAAAGAAAATAATAATGAGCGCAATTCCATTTCAATTGGCTACATCAGGTAGAGTGTTCACAAAGAGAGCATTGTATACAATAATAGGGTCTGCTGGTGCAATTGGTGCTGGCTACTACTTATCTAATAATGTTAATAATTTCAATAATAATAATAATTACAACAATAATGGAGGAAGAACTGGTGCTAAAAGCATGTTAATTGCATCTACAGGTCTCAATGTTGCATTGAATGACAAATCTCATGATGACGATTATCAAAAAGTTTATAATGATATTGCATCGAAAATTAGAGATGAAGATGAATACGATGATGCAATTGGATTTGGCCCAGTTTTAGTTAGATTAGCATGGCATTTATCTGGTACTTATGCTCAAGCAACAAGTGGATGTCCTCATCAATCAGGTGGTTCATACGGTGGTACTATTAGACTCGAAAAAGAGGCAAAAGATCCAGCAAATAATGGATTACAAAATGCAAGATGGTTTTTAGAAGATATTAAAAAGAAATATCCCTGGATTTCATACGGTGACCTATACACATTATCAGGAGTTGTCGCAATTCAAGAAATGGGTGGACCAAAAATTGGTTGGAGACATGGACGTAAAGATCAAGGAGAAGAAGCAGCACAAACTTCAAGATTACCAGATGCTTCAAGAGATGCTGATTATGTACGCCACTTATTTGCAAGAATGGGTTTCAATGATCGTGAAGTTGTTAGTTTAATTGGTGCACATGCTTTAGGTTCTTGTCATGTCTTAGCTCCACCAATGCCAGGTTCTGATAAATCAACAGGCCCAGGTTCAGGTTTTACAGGTAGATGGACTGCATCACCAAACTTCTTTACCAATGAATTTTATCGTTTATTACTTGAAGATAAATGGAATATTAAAGATTGGTCAGGCCCAAGACAATATGAAAACAAAGATGGTTTGATGATGTTACCAACTGATATGGCATTAATTGCTGACGAAAAATACAAAAAGATTGTACAACATTATGCAGCAGATCAGGATGCATATTTCAAAGATTTTGCAAAGGACTTCAAAAAATTATTAGAATTAGGAATTGAGTTTCCAAAGGATGCAAAAACATTCTATTTTAAAACTTTAGATGAACAAAACATTTAAATTATTTATTAGCCAGCTTATTTATTTAATTACTACATGTATTTTATAAATGACATTTATTTATGGTATAAAAGTAGAAAACTGTTCTTTTCTAATCAAAATTTACAGATTCTAAAACCAACACAGCAATATCGTGATAAAGCATAACAAATTGAACCCGCTAAACCTAGCATTGAGCTATAAATAATTAAATTATTGAAATTGGTTTCGTCACCGACAATTGCCCCACCAATTGGAATTGATGCCAATAATGAAATTGAAACAATCAAATAGCATGTACTATATCTTTTACCAAACTCATCAGTTCTTGAAATCTGTCCACAACAAACTGGTGATAATGATAAAATTGATCCAGAACAAAACCCGTATAATGATGCATAAACGTACAAAACGCTCAAATTTTTACCAAATGGTAGCCAGATTACCAAGTTTAAAATAACACAAATCCAAACAGTTATTATAGCAACATTAAAGCTTCCAATTAACTTATCAGCTAAAATCCCCGGAATATATCTACCCAATATCCCCGTTGCATTTAAAACTGTAACTAATAAATATGAAGTATTTTCTGAAATACCATTATGAATTGCATACGATGCAAAATAAATTGACGAAACCAGCAAACAATCTTCACATAATGAAACACCCAGGCAACAAAATATAAATTTGGGGTCTTTAAATGCTTTAAAATCAAAGATGTTTTTGAAAAATGTACTATATGAATTTTCATTCTCACTTTTAACAGAGTATAATCTTTCTTTAATAATTAGTGTTGATGATATTAGACAAAACAAGCACATCAGTGCAAAGACTCTCATTGCCCATTGAAAGCCCAGTTCAGCATACAGTTTTCTTAATAAAACTGGAAATATAACTCCACCAACGCTGCCACCAGTAGTTGCAATACTACATGCAGTTGCTCTGTTCTTTTTGAAATAATGCGAAATGACTCCAACCAATGGCGACATCACCATTCCAACACCTATTCCACCAACAACACCAAATCCTAATATGAATTGGTACACTGTCGTGCTGTTTGCTGTTGCGAAAAGTCCACCAGTAAATAAAGCAGTACCAATAATCATTGGAATTCTTGTACCTGTTCTATCAAATAAAGCACCAGAGAAAATGCTTGATCCTGAAGCAATAGCCAAGTAAATTGAAAAAATCCATGAAATTGTTGATGCAGATACGTTTGATAACTGATGAGTTGAAACGTAAGTTTGAATTGGCCCAATCGAATTAACTAAACCAAATGCGGGCAATAATCCCAGGAATGAACCAAATACCATCAGATATGCTTTTGCACCACCTTCAGGAAACTCAATCCCCTCGTCAATATCCAGTACTGAAGCACTAACTGTGTCTTCAATTTCTTTAATCTCATCACTCTTCCCAGATCCAGGAATACGATTTGAATACAACGAGACTGCTGTAACTCTTGCCAGCTCTTGTTCTACCAACGTAGAGTTCGGTGATAAATCCTGCTTTGCAACAGTCGAAATGCCAGTAAGAACAGCATTCTGTTTCACCGTTGGAAAACCGTTATTTTTATTCATCGATTCGATATATATTTGACTTGACACGATTTTTGACAGATTCAAACAAAATTTGACCGTTTTGTCCGTTAGATTTAGCTATTACTCAAACTGTCACCAGAACTAAAACCGTTGGAAAAGCTTATCTTTCTAGAGCTGTAATCAGAAGCATTTGCAATAGGATCGCCAAACAAACAAAAATTTTCCACTTGGAGGTTTAACAAAAGCCTTGTCTTTCCGCGATGCCATGGTTTTTTTTTTGAAAAAAGTGTGTTTTATGGGAAACAAAGAAAAACAAACAAATCAACAAAGGTAATTAATTTCAGATATTTCAAAATATCTCTTTTTCAAGATAAAGATGGAGTTTAGGAATGATGATTTGGAAACAGTGAATGTTTTAACTAGGGAATTGACCGGTGTGCTGGACAGATCGCGTGACAAAAGTAACAAAATTGAGGAATTATTGAGTAAATTAATGTCAATGAGAAATATCAAATTTGATAAACTGAGTAGGAACAAGGAAGAAAGTAGCTCTAATGGCGACAAAGAGAGCGACATTGAAAGATTGAAGAATGAAAACCTACAACTGATGGTGGAAATTCAGAGGCAGCAGTATATTAGTAAGAAATGGGACTCTATTATTCAACAAAATGATGAGATATTAAGAATGATGACAGTTTGGATCAAGAATTTCAGTAAGCAGCAGGAGGAAGCTGAACAGATAATATCATCTTCCACTCGTACATCGGAGACGGTACTGAGAAAAAGTATTGATGGCTTGAAACAACAAATCAAGGCAAGTGAAGATCAAATATCAAGATTTGAGGATATGATTTCAGAAGTTCAAAACAGTCTATATAATGTTGACATTGATTCATTGAGTAATCAATACAAAGAGCTACAACAAATTAAAAGAAAGCTGGAAAGACCAGCGAATCATTGATTTTTCTTTTGTTGATTAAACAATTTACCCATTATCCAGTTGTAATACCCCAAACTTGGATCCAACTTATTCCATTTTTTGACAATTCTATCAAGATCCAAATTATCAAATAAGCCAGAAAACCAACCACCACCTTGATGTATACTACTTAGCTCTTCAATATTGGTCGGAAGTTCCTTTTCACTTATCAACAGGTCATATAGAAATGGTTGTGAATCTTTCAGTGAGTTATACAGTGCGTCGACTCTCAGTGAAAATTGCTCAACGCTATCTCGTGTATCACGAACTTTAGTGGAAAGTGTTCTCATTTCATATTCCAATCTTGCCCCGATCGTTGTGATGTCTTGTATCTTAATTTCTAATCGCTTGCTTGACTGGGTGTTGAATTCAAATGTTTTACTTATTGGTCTAAACATCTGGTGCATTTTCTCAAGTTCATTTGATGATTTCTTTATGATATCACTATATTCATGTTTTTTGGATTCAAATTTTTGTAAGTTATCTAATCTTGTAACCCAATCCATTTCTATTTTCTGAACCTGTTTTGATATAAATTGTGCCGCAGGAATTGGTTTTATTTCATGCGTATAAATTGATCTTTCAATGAATGATAAACTTTTAGTTCTTTTCAAAGTTTGCTCTTGGTCTAGTTTTGATACCAATGAAACTTTATGATTTTCATATCCCGTTTGTGTAATACAAACTTCTTGCCTTATATATGGAAATGACAATCTTCTATGTAAACCTTTGTTAAATGAATCTTTACAAGTTTGTAATATTTTTTTCTTACAAGCATAACTGTCATCCAAAGTCTGTGGTAATAATTCACATCTAGAAGTGTCTTTAACTGGCTCAGAGTAAGGAACTGAATTGATGGTACTAATCTCAGACGATTTTTCAGTCTCAGAATCGTTGTGTTTTTTAGATTTTGGTTTCTTTGATGGGTTATTACTATTTCTTAAATTCTTTAATTTGTCACTAACCTGACTTCTTAGTTTTGATTTGTCAATCAAATCATTTGATGTATAATCAAACCCTTTCAAATCTTCAACATGACCTTTGAAATACCATAGATAAGATAATCTTCCACTGCAGTTAAAATATTTTATCGATTTTTCTAAATCTGATGTCAACACGTCTTTTGCCAATTCAATAGTTGATGATTTCCCATAAATATCTTTTACAGTTGATTTAACAGCATTTTTCAATTTAGAGATATCAGAACTTGATTTGGTTGAGGTCACTTTAAATAATTTTTCAACAGTCTGCTCATCTAAATACCAGCTTCTTTCTAGGCCATACTGTTTCTGAAATTTACCAACTGCTATGATAAAATTAAAATAATTGAAAGGTTCTTTTGGGAAATCCGATCCTACCATATCTAGCCTAAAATAACAACTTAATACAAGCCCCAAAATAGCTGCAACTGTTGTTGGACCTAACATTCCATCTTTTGGTTTGATCCCAAAGTAAGTTTCCCCATATGATGCCCACCATTCTTTAATTTTTTTCTCAGTAAAATTACAAAGTAAACCATCAACGTAATTTGGATCCAATAATTTGAAATAAACCAAACAAATTTGAACCAATGTTACTAATTCCTTTGCTGAATATTCAATATCAACATTTGGATGGGTTTTATAAATCTGACGAAATTTATCACCACATGCATCAGTGGGATTACTTAGTAGTAATGCTGATCTACCACCGCAATTCATTCTTCTTAGGTTCAAATTAACAACAAACATTCCCCATATTTGTTTCATATCACCGCATGGAATTGGTAAAAGATTGTATTTTGAAGGAAATGATGATAAGTTGGTTACGAATAACAACCCAGCTTCTGTAGATTTGATTTTAGCTCCAGTATCGCTAATTTCATTGAAAAACTCTATGAATTTATCGCACCATTTAGATGTATCCTTTGGAACAACGACTTTCCCTGCTTTAATGACATTACTGCTGTCTCCAGTATAAGAGGTGATGATGGTTCCATGCTTTCTCTCGCAAGCCCATTGTTCGACAATATAAATCTCAAATCCTTGTACTGCTACTGTATCATATGGCTGTTTTGACTTGTGCCCTTCTAATCCTTCACAAATATGGTCCAATGCCTTCAAATCTGGAAACAAATATGTCACCATCTCTTCAGAACTACTGCTATGTGTGACGGAGCAACTTCCAGTGCCATTGGTGCTCGCACTAGTGTAGTTTGAAGTAGACTGATTTGATTGAATTGACTGATTTGACTGATTTGATTGATTAGACACAGTTAACTTGATGTTAAGCGACTGCTCGCTAGACGACGGTGGCCTAACTTTCAAATAGTCCAACTGTGCAGTGTCGCGTGCCATCTCTATGCGCCAAACCTTCCCCCCAGCTGCTTCAAACCGCTAATTTTTGTACTCAAATAGATAATTTTAGAATTATTATAAATTTATTAAAAATGAATTTAAAAATGTATCGCTGACTAAGCAGTTTTTTTTTATAATTATTATTTTCCACAGTGTCAATTTCTCCTTTAAGCGTTTTTGGTTTTGGCAGTGCTCAGAAAGTGGACTTTTGCTGAAGAAGAAAAGTCAGAATTTGAAGCAAAGACTAGGAAGATGGCTAGAGAGGAAGCGGTGTTTCGTGAGTAGCGAATTGTGCGGCAAGGTCGGAAATGAGTTCAAGTGTGAATGAATGAATCTCAAGCCAGAAGCCGTGGTGAAATTTGATTATTTGGGTGTTATTGTTACTAACTAGTTATTATTATAGGCTCGGCTAATATGTCGCTAGTCGACATCTATATTCCCACAGAGGCAGGAAGAGACACTGTGCAGGTGCTGGGAGAACTAGGAAACATCCATTTTACGGACAAAAACGAGGGTTTAAGTGCGTTTCAAAGAGCTTTTGTTAATGATATCAGAAGGTTAGACAATGCAGAACGTCAATTGGCATATCTGGAAAATGTCATTAATAAGAAGGGCCATCTTCACATTGCACATAACCCGACGCTGACGCTGTCGAGATCTTCAATTTCAAATATAGATTCATTAATTACAGATCTCAACCAAATAGAGCAAAGAGTTTTAGAGTTAGATACCTCTTTTGAAGCTTTGACCAAGAAATATATAAGTTTATGTGAAAAGAGTTTTGTTGTGACTGGATCTGAAGTATTTTTTAATCTAGAGGATGGAGTCAAAATTGATACCACCGAACAAGATCCATTATTATTAGAACAAGAAAGCTTAGAAGCAGGAATTCCGTTAAGAAACTTGAAAGAATTAACAATGAATTATATTGTGGGCTCTATTCCAAGAAAGAATTTCTCAATTTTACACAAAATTCTATTTAGAACATTAAGAGGTAATTTATTTATTAAAAACAGCCCGATCAATGAAGAAACATTCCTTAATAAATCGTTGAATGAAGAAAGAATTGAGAAAGATTGTTTCGTTGTGTTCACCCATGGAGAAGTTTTATTACAAAAAGTTTGTAAAATTATTGAATCTTTAGATGGAATTGTCTTTAAAGATATCTCAGCAGATGAAGAAATTAGAGAAGAAATGAATAATGAATTAAAAGCTAAAATTGATGACATATCGACTGTTCTAGATACAACAGTCCAGACTTTAAGTACTGAATTGTTTGTTGTTGCTGATCAACTTGAAACTTGGAAAGCAATCATTAGAAGAGAAAAAAACTGTTACATCACTTTAAATAAATTTCAAGAGAATGATAGAAGCTTGGCTGCAGAAGGTTGGGTTCCAACTGATGAAGTTGAATTGGTTAAAAATACTCTTAAAGATGCAGATGGTACATCATCAACTGTTTTGCATGTCATTCATACTAATAGAACTCCTCCAACCTTCCATCGCGTCAATAAGTTCACTGAAGCTTTTCAGTCAATTGTTGATGCTTACGGAATTGCATCGTATCAAGAAGTAAACCCTGGTTTGGCTACAGTTGTCACATTTCCATTTATGTTTGCTATCATGTTTGGTGACTTAGGCCATGGATTTATTTTATTTTTAGCAGCTCTGGTCTTAGTACTGAATGAAAATAAGTTGAAATATGTCAGAAAAGATGAAATTTTTGATATGGCATACTCAGGACGTTATATTCTATTGTTAATGGGAATATTTTCAATGTATACAGGGTTACTTTACAATGATATTTTTTCTAAGTCAATGACACTTTTCAAATCTGGTTGGAAATATCCTGAAGAATTCAAGAAAAATGAAACTGTCTTTGCCACGAAAACTGGTGTTTATCCGATTGGTCTAGATTGGGCATGGCATGGTGCAGAAAATGCTTTATTATTTTCAAACTCGTACAAAATGAAGTTATCGATTTTGATGGGATTTGCTCATATGACTTATAGTTTATTCTTCTCATTGGTTAACTATCGTTATAGACACTCAAAACTAGACGTTATTGCAAATTTCATACCAAGTTTCCTTTTTATGCAATCAATTTTTGGTTATTTGTCTTGGGCCATAGTATTTAAATGGAGTCAAGATTGGATAAAATTAAATAAACCAGCCCCAGGACTTTTGAATATGTTAATCAACATGTTTTTATCCCCTTTTAAGATTGATGTTCCATTATATAGAGGACAACAATTTGTTCAAATTTTATTACTTGCAACAGCACTTGTTTGTGCACCATTTTTGTTGTTAGCAAAACCATTGTATTTACGTCACAAGGAGAAAAAAAATGCAGTTAAATATTTAAGCCTGGATGAATCAAGAGAAGCTGAAACTGTTCATGATGACACAACAGTTGGATCATCAGAATTTATTGTGCAGGATATAGAAACAAATGAGGAACCATTTAATTTTGGAGATGTCATGATTCATCAAGTTATCCACACTATTGAGTTTTGCTTGAACTGTGTATCACATACTGCTTCATATTTAAGATTATGGGCATTATCATTGGCTCATGCTCAACTATCATCAGTTTTGTGGTCAATGACAATTCAAAATGCATTTTCATCAGAGGATCCAGGAAGCTTCAAGTCTGTCGCTAAAGTCGTCATATTGTTTGGTATGTGGTTTGTGCTAACAGTTTGTATTTTAGTCCTTATGGAAGGTACTTCAGCTATGTTACATTCATTACGTCTTCATTGGGTCGAAGCTATGTCCAAGTTCTTTGAAGGTGAAGGGTACGCTTATGAGCCTTTTACATTCAAGAATATTAATGAGGAGGTGAATGGAACGGCTGCTACTGCTTAATGATACTACGATTTTTAGAGAGCCAATATTACAATATTTAAGACATGAAATAAAAAAAAAAATATTAACTAGTATTACGTAATTTTTCAGACACGAAATTTCAAGTAAATAAATAATGAAATTTTAATAAATTACGCGAATTGATCAGAAATTTATCACAAATGGCGGAGGTAGTTGACTCCACTACCCTAGAAGGTGGTGAAGCGAAAGATGCTAGTCAAAATTTCAAAGACAAAATTACCCAGATGGCATATGAGTACTCTTTAAAGCAGTCACAGGACGAAGAAGATGGTTTGATTAAGTCTTACATTGCTATCTTGACATCGTCACTTGGTGGTATTGATCACACTTCAGATATTGTTCCACCACCATTCAAACTGGGAGATGAAGCATTATTGTGTCTTAAGGATCTAAAAAAGTGGTTGATTGGGTACGATGAAAAAAGAAATACTTGGTCAGTTGCAGCAGCTTGTGGTGATTCAGGGCTCGTGATCAATAGTTTGGTTCCTATTTTGTGTCAGTGGTCAGACAATGTTGAGAATGATGGGTTTAGATCTAAACTGGAGAAGGAATTACATAATAAAATAGCATTATCCACATTAGAATTACTCAATTCTTTAACTTGGCCAGTTCTCCTGAGTGGGATATACAGAGACCAAATGAAGTATTATAACCAGCTTAGAAGCATACAACTTGCTTACAAAAAACATATTCTGGGGTACCAAAATGGAAAAACTTTGAAAAGTATTCTTCACATTGCGATGCCAATTATTTTGAAGGAAAAGCTTGAAAGAACACCCAAGGATAATCAAATCTTGAAAATGTGCTTGTCAATTTTTAGAAATATTCTTTTCATTGAACCCACTCCACTAACCAAACATAAATCAAGAAATTTGAAAGCCTCAGAATTAGTTGAAAATTTACCAGAAGGTGTCAATATATTTGATATCAACCTAGACGCATGTTTGAGTGCATTTCATCAAAATGATGTCTTTACTTTTATATTGACAATTACCAACTTGTTGGACAAAGAGTTTGATTCTGGATTTTTTGCAGAAATTTGTTTGGAGATTGTGTTCTTGTTAACAAAGGGAATACAACCTTCAGATCCATATGGAACCATTAGACAGAAACAGCAAAAATCTTCAACGCCTGTCAAAACCTCAATTGCAACACCAAATTCAAAACTGGGATTAAAAGATTTATTGGATAAGGAGAATAAGTTGAAACAAAGTTTACAAAAATCAGGATCTTCAAGACATTCAAGATTTGGTACTTTATTATCTCTACAAACAGCAGACCAAGGAAGATTAACATTATCTGGACAGAAAAATTTAACAGTAGTTAACCCTTTAAAACAATTTGATGCTCGTAAAACAATCAATAAAGTCAAACCAGTTAAATATTTATCAGATGAAGATGTTATATTTTCAAAGGTTCATTTGAGCAGAGAATCAAGTGCTGTCTTGTGTGATTTTGCGAATGATTTTCTTGACAGTTCTTTCAATATTTTAATTAAATCAAACTCAAAAATATTAACAAATGGTGATGAAGTTTTAACATATATTAAGATCCAGTTTCTATTGGTGATAACTTGGTTTTTACAAGCTGAAAGAGCGAGAAATGAACTCACTCCAGATAAAATAGATTACGGATTGATAACATGCGCTTTGGATGATACAACTTTTATTTTAGTTTTCAAATATTTAGAAACTACTCAAGAACATTTAAAGCTGTGGAACTTGGCCCATGCTGCAACAATTTGCTTTAAAGAGATTGTTAAAACAGCATATCTAATGGGTAAATCTTCTGATGAGGTTGATAGAGATGTTTCATCATCCATTAAACAGAAACTTTTTCACAAACAGCACTATTTGGAACTATTAACTAAACTACCTAGAGATGCATACAAACAGTCTCCTGACTATGTTCATAATGTTATTGACTTAGTTTACATTGTTTTGAAAACTTTAGAAGATTATTCCAATGAAGATGTGGAATTTTTAGTTGATCAAAAGCAAAGAAGAAGAAAGAAGAAATTAACAAGAGAAATAAATCATGAGGAAGAAGCTTGGGATGAGTTGGATGGAGTTAATGATAAAGATAGGATATACAGAAAGGGTAAACAGTTGTCAAATAAGAGAAAGTTTGAGTTTAAGAAATACCAAACAGATTTTGTTCACCAATCAACTATTGATACATATATTTCATTCTTAGCACGATTCAGAGATCTCGATGAAAAAGAGCTTAAGAAGGGTATACAGTTCTTACATATGATTTTTCACACACATAAGATTCATGTCTTATTATACAGATTGGATTTCATGACATTATTGCACACGTTGTTATCACCAGATGGACTTGCTGAAGGTACAAGTATTAGAAAGCATTTTCAAAACTTTTTAGATTATTTTATGAAGAAGCTTGTTGATAGTTTAGACAAGACTCCAAGTCTGTTTATTGAACTATTGTTTGCAAGATCAGGTAAAAACAGCGATTTAAACTTCTACTTAGAAACAGGTTTAATTAAGGAAATCGCAGCTGCTAAAACTATTTATGCCACCAAATCAATTGCTATATCTGGTGCTAAAGACATGGACTTGGACAAATTGATTGGTATAGTTGTTGCATCGTTAATTGATGATGACAAAAGAGATTTAGTAGAATGGGTCGTCAACATTTTTGAGAAACTTATTTTATTCAGGGTTTCATCTGAAGAACTTGATGATCCAGCAAATAGGGATTTGACAGCACACGAAAGAAGCGCTAAAATACGGGATTTTGTGATTAAACCAACAGATCAATTGAGAAAAAATGTATTAATTAAGGAACCAAAAGTTCGATTTCTATTAGAAAAAGCCCTATTCAAATTACCTGATTCCAATAAAGATGAATGCATATTTCCTAGGTATGAAGAGCTCGACAACGTTAAAGAAGTGCTAAATATAATTCAGAAATATCTTGTTCAGTCAATTGATTTGGGCGAAGGTAAAGTTGCAAACGATTTCATTATTATTGAAACAAATAATGTTGATGATGATGGATTTGTGATGTATCATAATGATGACGAAGATGATGTTTGGAATGGCGCAAGTACTGGAAATGTAAATAATGGAGATGATGAAATTGCATTTGAGGTTGAAGGAACTCGTACAAATAATACTGGATATAACGATGATTTATTAGATAATTTGGAAGAAGCCATAGTGAGCAGTAATTTACCAAAGGGGGTGGCTCGAGCCAAGAATAAGAAACCACTAAAAAGGCAAAGAAGAAGACGCGAATTAAATTCTGAGGATGAGTTAGATTTGGAATTGGAACTCGATAATGATTTTGATTCAATCAGATCAAGAAGTAAAAAGAAATCAAAGAAAAGGAAACAACCGGGTTCTTCTGCATTGCCAATGCATGATATCTCTGACGATGAAGACTTAAAGAAAAACCAAGAGAAGTTGATGGCAAAGAAGTATACATCATCCAGGTACGTTGTTGATTCTGACGAAGAAGATGATGAACAGTTCTTTGAGAATGAAAGAAAGTTACGTGAATTACTGTCCAATAATAACGGTGTAATTGATAAAGAACTGATAAAGGAGTTTAGAGAGAAGAGGCTTGGTGATAAATCAGCTGAAATTGTTTCAGAACCGGCACTGAATCCAATAGTTCAATTTTCAGAAAATGATACTGATTCTAGTGACAACGAAGAGAGATTACCTACAGAGAAACCTGACTTGGAAGAAGAGTCTTCGGACTCTGAAATGGAAGATTCATTTATTTCTAGAGCTAAACGCATAATTGAAGACGATGAAGACGAGTTAGTCTCAGAAGTAACGAGGGAAGACCATTCACTAACGAAGCGAGCTGAAGAATCATCAGATTCTGAAATGGAAGACTCCTTCATATCCACAAAGAAGAAACGTAATGTTATTTTAGATGATGATGATGATGAATAAATATTATATACATAGTTATATATCAGAAACATAACAAACTATTCAACACAATGTGGTTCGTTAGTTTCATGTAGAGCTTTGAATATTGTCTGTGAGGATGATATAAACATGACCAAAAATCCGAATATGATACATCCAACATATGGTATTTTTTGTTTGAATGATTTTGAGTTCCAAGTCATCTGCAGATTGCATAATGGAGGTAAGATATATGCCATCAAAGAAGCTGTTGTTGCGCCAATAAGCTCTAGTAAAGCTCCTAAATTACATGTTGTCAACGCAATTCCCATAGTAGAAAACACCAAGACAGCTGTAAACAGTAAATGCTTCAAATTACTGAATTCTGGCGAACGTGTGTGGTTAATGTAAATCAAGTCTTTAAGAACATCTCTAAGGACAAAGATCTCTAGCGGGAAAGTTGTCAACATATTCAAACCAAAACAAAATCTTGCAATGTTTACAATTGGATCGTCACTAGGGAAGTTATTCAAAATATTTCCTTTAGTTTTATTTTGAAAAATGGCATAACCACCAATTCCTATCAGTCCAATTGCAATAAAAGATACAAAGCAGCTTGCGTGTGTCACTTTAGCAAATCTTTTTAAACTTGGATCTTTTAATGAATGAAAAATAAAACTGGTATTATGATGACACACTAAAGCAAATGAAATCACACTTATTCCCTGAAATATTCTTGGAGTCACCAAAATCCCAGATAACGACAGAGATCCTTTCAAATCTTGTGGCATTTGAGGGCCTCTGACAAGGACAATCGTTATGATGATCAACATACTTAACAATGCCAAAGCGGACGTCTTCGCTAATTTCGATATATCTTTAAGAGCAGATAATGGAAATGAGATGCACAATGTAACAATAAAGATAACAAAGTTTCTCTCAAATAGAAAATTGAGCACGGAATTGGTTTTGTATGATGGAAAGAAACTTCTCAAGATATGAGGAAAAGTATCACCAATGATGATTGAGAACCCAATGCAACCACCGAAAGCAAACAAACCTTGAGCTAAGAGAATTATTATTTTCCCATAATTCCCAAAACTATGCTGTACTGTTTCCTGGTAGCTTTTCTTTCCAGCCAGTTTCATATTTATCACAATTAGTTGAATGGTAAAATCAACTAATATAGTTAATGTGATCAGAGCCAAAATGCCACCAACAAAACCACAGTTTCTCATGGCAAATGGGGTCCCAATTGCACCTGCGCCTAGAATAGAGTTTGCCATATTCATAAACGCCATTTTCAAGTTAGATTTCTTCGAGTTCTCCACAATATCGAAAGCTTCAAAATCAAAATCAAATTCGTTCAGTTCCTGCTCGTCCAGATCTAGCGAGTTCAGCTCTACTGAGAACTGATCATCATCCTGTGAGTTTAGAGAGGAGTCCTGCTCGCTCTGCGGGAGGTTTCTGTACTCTTTTTTTGACATCTCGTAAGTAAGTGAGTGTTGTTATCAAAATATTTTGGTTTTTGTTTACACATATTTTTCACTTTCACCATAGTTAAGCCATTTTGATAACTTGCCATGTGAAATAAGAATTACTACATTTGATGAAAACACGTTAAAGGTCATTAAATATTTACAGTTATCTCAGTTCACACAGCTTTAAATTTCAGGTTGTTCTTTCCAAGGTTTTTTCGTAAAGAGTGCTTAGTTCATAACGAAACATTGTAATTCCACTCTTATCGAACTGATCCATCACTACTAACCTTGATCTTTGTGCAATAGCACTGATTCTAACTGCTTGTGTTTTGTAAATTGGTTTACCTCCTGGAATAGCTCCATCAATTAGCTTAGCAAATTTTGAATCTAAATTGCTTAGAAGTTTTAGTAAATTTGAAGCGGACTCGTTGCTTATTTCCAGCTTTTCCACATAGTCCAACAAATCATTTGATATCGTTATTAAATATTCTTGCTGACCAAATAATGTCGATTTTGCTGTTTCAGAAGACGAGGAAACTGTTTTGGGGTCAATTGAAAGCCAAATAAACGATATCAACTTCTCTAAATCCTTTAACAGCTCATCCAAATTTTTATATCCAATGTCATTAAGCCCAAAAGACTGCACAAATTTCCTCTGTATGGTCATCAGCTGCTCATCAACATAATTCTTAAACTTGGACTGTTGAAGCGAGTCTAAAACGCCTATCCTGCTGTCACTTGATCTTGTAGGCAATGGGGAGTCCACTGGAGTAATCAATGGTTCAAAATCCTCTTTTCTGTCTCCTTCAACATACATTGTTGTAATTTCTCCATCTTTTGGTTCAACTTCGCCATCATCACCATCATCACCATTAGCACTTAAATCTGGGTTCAAGTCAAGAAAATCAACTGCTTCATTTGATATTTTGCAGCTAGGAAGCTCACATTCTTCATCTGACCGTGGATGTAAAGGGCTACTTGGCTGATGCTCGTAATTGGACATTTTATCAATTCACTGTATTACTTGAAAGTATAAATCAAATAAGTGAAGAATTTCTTATATGGTAATTTTTTATCACTTCATCTAAAAATCGACAAGACCCAAAAGTATTAATGCAAATTCCTGAAGTTGTGAGACAGGTATTCGACGCATTTCCCATCTGGGAGCATCCCCCAGTAAAACAGTTAGCACCAGACACTAAACAGGAATTGGATGAACGTGTTTTCAACTTCTCAGCGAGTAAAAACTCGATCAATGATTCAAGATTTTTTAAAATCGGTTGCTATAATGTGTTTAAACACAAAGAAAGTCAAAGTTACTTAGCAACAGACCCAATGTGCCTTTCTATTGAGTTGAAATTGGGGTTAGATTATCACTTAAAACTGCCAAAAGAGCATTTCACGCATTCATACACCACAAATAGAAATTCATTATTTATGCTGTCTTACAACGCAGCAAAGGATGGTGTGCTACCAATATTAATTGAGGAAGGTGTAGATAATAAGAGAAAAAGAGCTATAAAGACATTTGATGACATACAGAATGAATTTTTCAATGGAATTGAAAGCAGTACAGAAATTATGTTGCTTACATTAGTTGATACAGTGATTTATGATTACTGGATGACAAGTTTACTGTTTGAGTTTAGCGAGGAGACTCAGCATCAAATACTGTACTTTGATTACCAAGACACTAGTAAGAAGATTGTGAACCAGTTAAAATTTAACACATTATTACAGCAACTGGTTCGAAGAAATGGATTCAATTTAAGAAATCCAGCCATTACAAGATATGTTGACAGTTATAGAACCTTATCTGGAATTCTACACCCTAAACTAGGCAGAGCTGTTAATATTGAAAGAGAAAGAAATTTGAAAGAGTGCAAATTAGCCATCAGTTCATTATTGAGTATATTGAGTTCCAAAAAGACCAAATTTTTTAATGGAGATCAGGGTCCAGGGTATTTAGACATCAAGCTTGCTGCTTATACTGTACTGTTTGATGAGTTCTATTCGGGTTCCATCTTCAGTGACTCCACTCAACTTGAATCTCACTCTAAAGACGTTTTAAAATATTGTTTATAAGTTTAAAATAAATCAAGCCACCTATATATATATATTAATAGAACACTTTGTAATCTATCAACTACAGCTTCTCCAGTTCCAGTTTGTCGATTAGCTCACCAGAATTAGTTATTTTGTGGAACTTACAACCGCCAACATCAAGTATACTTATATAACATATTAGTCATTATAGAGCTGTTTCATAACCAGAGCCTCAAAAGGCTCGAATATTGAAAATGTTTCAAGTTTAACAAAGTGAAACAATAACCTATAAAGCTTGTAAAGAGTTTAAAACCAGGGGTCTTTGTCTTGAAACGAGTTAGAAACTGTCCCATAAAGTTTTACAAAGGTCACCACTAGGTTTCAATCACTTCCAAGTTGTTCCAACGAACTGTTTTGAGCTGTTCTTCACATTCTTTTAAACAATAAAACCCCATTCACTGAAACAGTTAATTAGCGAGAAAAGTCAAGGAAAATGGCGAAGGATATTGAAGAGAGTTTAAGACTGATAGAAGACCTAAAGTTTTTTCTACTCACTGCGCCAGCAAATTGGCAAAAGAATCAAATAATTAGACGGTACTATTTAAGTCATGAGGAAGGATTTGTATCGTGTGTCTTTTGGAACAATTTATATTTTATAACCGGAACAGATATTGTGCGTTGTGCTGTCTACAGATTCGAGCAGTTTGGTAGAGAAATTGTTGATAGAAAGAAATTTGAGGAAGGTATATTTTCAGACTTAAGAAACTTAAAATGTGGGTCCAATGCAATTTTAGAAAACTCAAGATCTCCGTTTTTATCATTCTTATATAAAAATTCATGCCTAAGAACTCAGAAGAAACAGAAGGTGTTTTTCTGGTTTAGTGTTCCACACGATAAAATTTTTGCTGATGCATTGGAAAGAGATTTGAAAAAGGAGAAACAAAATCAAGTTGGCACAACTAAAGCAGTTCGTGAGCCTGCGAAGTCGTTCAAATATGATGATACGGAGTCTTTGTATGATCAATTACTGGATTACATTGAAAAACAAAACAACCAATACCTCAATGATAAACTTGACTCCTCAAATGTCGATTTAACTGGATCGATAAAATCTCAACTACAATCACAAACACAATCTCAATCTCAGTCACAACCACAATCCCAAATCCAACCACTACAGCAATTACCACAACCAGATATGAACGAAATAACTTTAAACTCGATAATAGATGACGACCTTGAGCCTCAAACTTTTTATATTAAGGAAGATGAGAAAAGTCAAAAGCCGTTTGTCCAAAAGAAATCTCCTGGTGACAATTTAGATGACTTCCCATTAGACTACTTTCCAAGTGAGGATAATGGAAGCAACCAACAACAGCAAGGACAGCAGACAGAAATTAATATAGATCCGTCAACTTTTTTTAATCCACCTGATTATTATAATGATGAACTGCTGATTGATCAGACTTATAACAAGACCCCATATTATCAAACTACGTTTGATGAAGACCCATCACAAAGTCAATCAATGTTTCAACAAGGCGGTCATTTTCAATATATTCCACCAACAGCATCAAATCCATATCCAATATCTAATGCGCAATTTTATGATAATACGATATATCCCCAACAAATGTTTCAGCAGATACATCCTCAAGCATTTGCAGCTTATCCACCACCTCCAGTGTATTACTATGAGCAGCCTATTCCATTTCAAGCACCAATGGGATATTATCAGAACTTACCAGCAGAAACTGACGATGTGATTGATTTCAAAAATGAAGAAGATGAAGCAGATTTTTACGAAGATACATTTCAGCAGCCACCGCCATTTGTACCGACTGGATTTCCTAGCAATCAAGCGTTCAAACCACCAAATTCTGCTAAATACTCAAATAGAAATAGAATAAGTAAACCAGTAAGAAGAGCTGGATATGGAAATGGTTCACAGTCAGCTAGTAATAAGGTGAAGTTTCAAAAGCTTGCTGCAAATCAACAGCTAGCTACTGGAACAAGCAGAAAATCTGCTCAAAGTCAAGGAGATGAAGATGAAGGAGATGATAAAGTTGATGGAGAAGAAGAAGATGAAGACCAATTGGAAGACCCTAAACAACAACAAGGAATTGATGGAACAGCAGAAGCAGGTGCAGATGAAGACCAGGGGGAAGCACAGGAAGATACAGACAAGACAGTAAAAGAAGAGAGCGAGTACTATTCGCTGCCCACGCCTGAGTCAACAGAAAACTGGACCCAGAGACATAGACAATTGCAACAGAACACACAGCAGGATCTGGACTCTTTGGTGCAAAATGAATACGAATAAACGACTCAACTTGTCCTATTGTAGACGTGTAAACTATAAGGCAGACTAAAATAAGGTGTTTTATGACTGACGTAAACTTGTTGGCACAAACGACCCAACAAACTCCGGAATGGAGACATCTACACTTTGATTTCCTAATGAGGAAGTCGACATACTCCGAAAACGTCACTTTTACAGAAATTCCAAAATTATTGCAAAAACAAAATTCGTTTGAATTCCATAAATAAAAATACGTAAATAAATCCAACTTTATCAATCAACAAAACTGACTCATAAACTTTATAGAATCATTGGTGAAACAGTTTCAAAGCTTTGACAACACTCAACAAACTACCAACAGCAAGAACCGTCCAGTTAGAGTAACAGCAACTAAACTCAGTGCTAAGCCCTCTATCTATTTATAAAAGGATAGTTAATTGTTACGTTAAGTTTCAGATACATTTTTGCCACATATTTGTGGTCGATTTTGAGTCTAAAGTTATCAGTTTATCTTCGAGTCACAGGACATTGTGGTTCAACAGTTGATACAGGAGTCAATTACTAGGCGTTGCTAGTTTTATTCATCCACACACTTTCCATTTACTTAGTTGTTGATTCATTCAAATTGTTAATCAGAGATTAAAATTTGATCATTTTTATCTTTTATTTCCAACCATCCCTGATTTTTGACTCATTGCCTTGATAAGAAGTTGTTGAGAGTAGTCTAGCCAAAAATCTCACTTACACATACACAGACGCACAAAGATTTATAGCTTTCAAATTGTTACTAAAGAACTAAGGTTACGTTTTGTTGGTTCTCAGATTAGTTATTTTTTTTTTCCAACAGTTTTGCATTCTTTCTCATTGTTACAGCATTTCATTTATTTATCTCTTCTTTATCATATCATTTAACCAAAAAATACAACACAATACGAACAAAATATGTCAAGATCCACTTTCAAATTATACAATAACGGGGGCCTGCTAAAAGATCGTTATCAAAAAGTTAAAGATATCACCGAAGGTGCTTATGGTTTGGTCTCATTAGCCAAAGATGTCTCTAAGAATAACAGATTAGTTGCGGTCAAATATATCTTCCAGCTTGATGAATTAGATGACATCAAGAAAAACTATCAATTAAAATTAGAAAAATCAAATAAATTATCAACTAAATCAACAATTGATAGAATGACCAATGGTGTTTGTCCAGAAGCTTTATATGAGATTGATATTCATCTCAAAATTGGTATTCACAAGAATATCGTTTCAATTTATGATTATTTTGATTCGTTTATCATTTTAGAATACTGTTCCAACGGGGATCTTTATGAAGCGATTAAATCCAATTGCGGTCCTAAAAATACTAGGGACATTGTTAATGTCACATTACAGTTGATTGAAGCAATTAAATTTGTTCATTCAAAGTCAATTTATCATAGGGACATCAAGCCTGAAAATATTTTAATTGCTGATGATTGGACTATCAAGTTGAGTGATTGGGGTTTAGCAACAACAAACAAAATTTGTACAGATTTTGGAGTTGGAAGTGAACGTTATATGGCCCCAGAGTTATTTGATGAAAAGAACATCTCTTCTTATGATGCATCAAAATGTGATATTTGGTCAATTGGTATTTGTTTATTGAATATTGTTTTCCATAAAAATCCATTCAGTGTTGCTAATCAAACTGACAAATCGTTTACATATTTTGCATGTAACAGAGAAGCATTGTTTGATATTTTTTCAACAATGTCTCATGATTTGTTTAAAGTTTTAAGATTTTCATTAACAATTGATCCTGAAAATAGAGATTTGAACAAAATGAGAGACGAATTGCTTAAAGTCCAAAATGTCACAATTGAAGAATATTTAGAAGACTACTTTGCAAATGTTAATGATATTACTGATGAGAAACATATTGCAAACAATAATATTAGTCATAGCAAAAAAGAGATCACTAATTCAAAAGTTAACACAAGCGAGGTTGCTCCCATCAAAATCAAAAATGCTGGGAATAACAGAAGAAAGAAATCGTTTGCAATTCCAACTCCAAACACTCATATCAATAATCATTTTCATGACTTTAAACAAAAGCAATATAATAGAAAAGATTTCTTCACGCCACCATCAACAAATTATATGGATAAGAGATTCAATAATAACCAGAATAATACCATGTTGTTATCAGCTACAAATACATCAACATCTTCTAAGAATACTCCAAAAACTCGTAAAAATTCTTTTGGAAAATATATCCCACCAAATTTAAGATCGCCTTTACACATTAGGGCAGGATCACATGAGAACAATCTTGACTTAGAGGATGAAATGTTTATCTTAGAAGAAGATAATGAAGATGTTTTTGATGATGACAATCATGAAAATGGGAACTCACCACCGATTTTATTTGATGACGATTTAGATTCTTTATCCAATGAGATCAATAACAATTTGGGATTATCTGAAAAGACTTATTCAAGTCGTAACTCTTCAGTTCCATCTCTGGTAGCTTCAATTCCTTTGCATAGTGGCTCAACAACTGGACGCAAGAGAGTTTCTATGAAGTCGGGTCGTGAATCAAATAAAAGCTCAAGTTCAAGTTCATCACAAGAGCTAGGCACTTCAGTACCAAAGAAGTATGTTCCACCTCACCAAAGAGAGAACTGGAACTTCATTTCCAAATATCATCAGCAACAGCAACAGCAACAGAGACGTTTTACAAATCATCATAATACAAGACCAAATTTTAAAACTCATCAAAACAATGATCATGAATTCATTTCGAATTCTGTACCAACTATCAAAAGCGATTGGTTTCAACCTGCAAAAATCAGAAACTATGAGGATACTTTTGATGATGATTATGACCATAATGAAATTTATAGTTAATTTTTTTTTTATTTTTTTTCTTTTTTTTTGAATTTTGTTGTTTAAGATATATATATATATATTGATAGCAGTGCTATCGTCTTTAACAACTGAATACATGAACGTTTTTTAGTTTTGTTTCATAAATTTATTATTTGTAAGTATATTTAAATTGCCTTGAACTTATATAAAAAACTTAACAAAATTAGTACACCAATAATCAAGTAATTATTAAGTTGTGAATCTTTATTTGTATCTGGTGATTCAAATCTTTTGATTGTCTTTTTACCCTCAAAATCATTAATTTTGGACTCGTTGAAAATCTTTGTATGTGATGTATTGTGACTTTTTTGAGAAATTTCATTTGAGTTGGAGTTGTTAAATAAATATAATATATCATCTTCAGTTTCTTGTGCTTCAATATTTTGAACATTACCGAAAAAGTCAGTGATCAGGACATCTTTAGGATCTCTTCCAAATAAATCTGTTCTGATTCCAGCATGTGAGTGTATTTTATCTGGATGATATGAATCGAATAGTTCTTGCATTGTTAATGTTGAATTTTTATCCAATTTTTCTAAAAACTCTAGATTGAAATAAGTGAATCTATCAATAACCGCAACACCAATTTCAACATCACTATGATGTGAGTACGAACTTTCATCAAGCTCTGAAGATCCAACGCATAAAATATTAGGTGAGTAGAACTTTGAATACATTGTATTTGCCTGACATGTATCAATCATAAAAAAAATTTCATTGTAACGTTTCTTTTCGTACATTTGCTCAAAAGCATCTGCTAAATCCCAAGAGCAAATTTCCTCAGCATCCTGGAATTTCAAGAATTCATTGCCTCCATGACCTGTCATATAAATGAATATATTTGAGTTCTCATCGGTCAACAATCTTTTTGATCTTGGGTGTTCTGGCCCCCATCTATCTGTTAACAATCTAATGAAATTTTCAACGGTGACTTCATATCCTCTGTAGTCAACTTCAACGCTATCACCATACAAATCAATAGCTCTATCTGCATTATTGAAAACAGAACCTGGAAACAGGTTTCTAGGATTACATGCAATGTCATCACTCAGCATCAATATTATCTGGGAGTCTGGAATTCCCAATCTTTTAACTGTTCTGTACATACTTAACACATTGGCCATGTGTCTGTAATTAAACCAGAATCGCGACGTGGACACCAAAACTGCCCAGTTATTAGTATGGTGTGATTCTGTTTTTTCAGTTGCAGCCCCTAAAACTCCTAAAGCTGCTACAAAAATCCAGCTGCACCATAAAATTCGCATCCTGTTCTTCTCTTAAAACCAAAATGGTTTATTACTTGTACACTTATTATTAATAATGATTTATTTTAATATTTTTTTGTGGATATGAAAATAATATTTGGTGTCTTGGTGTTTTCAATACCAAATTTAACTGTGTTGATCTGAAGGCCAAAAGATGTGCTGAAGATGTTTATGGTACACAGGAAGCTAGGATTAGTGCTAAAAAATGCAATCATTAGTTTTGGTAGAAATTTCAGCGGGTCTGGAATCCAAAGAGGAGCCAAATTTGCGTTAAGGAAGTATCAAGAGGATTGTATTAATACCTGTGCTGAAGCAATAAACACAAAGGGAAAGATGCGAATAGGTGTGAGCTTGCCTACTGGAAGTGGTAAGACTGTTGTTTTCACTCATTTGATTCCTAAAATTAAACCAAAAGAAGGTCAAGGTGGTAAAGTATTGATATTGGTCCATAAAAGTGAGCTAGCCATTCAGGCCTCAGAGGCTTGCCAGCGGTATCTACCTGATCAGAATGTCCAAATAGATATGGGCTCGAAATTTAAGCTTGATTGGGATAATGATCCCGATGTTATTGTTGGTTCTGTTCCAACATTGGGTAGATCAGATAATGGAAGATTAGCACAGCTACGGCCCGAAGAATTCAAGTTAATTATTATTGATGAATGTCATCACTCTTCTGCTAACAGTTATATCTCAGTTCTAAACCATTTTAATGCATTATCAAAAGAATCAAAAGTTCCAATTATTGGATTCAGTGCTACATTCAATAGAGAAGATGAAAAGAATCTTGACTCTGTATTTGATGAAGTTGTATTTCATGTTGATATATTTGAACTTCTAAAAATGAATTATATTTCAGATGCCAAATTAACAAATGTCTTGTTGGACTCATCGGATCTTTCAACAGTTTCCACTAATTCGAATGGTGAATTTGTTTTGAGAAGTTTATCCAATGAAATTAACAAACCTACAAACAATGAGATTGTTCTAAGAACATATATGAAACTTTTACAGGACTATGATATGAAATCAACTTTAGTGTTTGCGGTTGATATCGCTCACGTTAATGATTTGTATGATGTTTTTCAGAAATATGGAGTTAGATGCTCGAAATTGAGTTCAGAGACACCAGCAGATGAGAGAAGGGAGATAATTCATAATTTTAAAGCAGGTTACACCAAAGTTTTAATTAACTGTGGGATTTTAACGGAAGGAACAGATATACCCAACATCGATTGTATCCTATTAGTTAGACCCACAAATTCAAGAAATTTACTCTCCCAAATGATTGGTAGAGGTCTAAGATTACACCCAGGAAAGGAGTGTTGTCATATTATTGATTTTGTTGGAATTGACCGTGATATTTCTGTTGAACCAACATTGAAATCTATTATTTCAGTTGAACCAGTTAGACATTCTAAAAGAGAACTAAAAGAGACTCCAGAACAGTTGATGGAGGAGTTACAGGACACTGATTTATCACAGGTTAGTGAGGAACTTAGAGTTCCAATTGATGAAAAGTTTTTAGAGAATTTAGAAATTGAGTTTGAAACCTACTCCAGTCTCGAGCTTTACAGTCGTTCATTGGTTAAAGTGGCAAAAGAAACGCAGTTTTATATATCTAAATCCATGCTTAAATGGATAAGATTGAACACTTATCAGTGGTTTATTAAGCCCTACGGAAGTGATCATTTCTTTGTATTAACCAAACATCCACAGGGACTTCAAAAAGCATTTTTAAAAGGGATTGTAACCAAGGAGTTTTATAAGAGTGAGAATGATGCTTTTAATGAGTTTGGAAAATCACCATGTTATTCATTACTGATTTATGAACCAATTGTCTATACAGATCCCAGGGCTAAATTTTTTAGGTTTGGCAATTTCCCCACTAGAACCAGAAAGAAGAGACTGGCAATGAAGATCAAAAACGACCCAAGATTATGTATTACAGCAGTGGAAAATTGGTGCAAATCTAAACAAGTTTTTGGCCAATCAATGAAGAATGCACCATTTAGAAAAGAAAGGGCATCCGATGTTCAAGTGAAAACAGCAATGAAAATTCTTACGAAAGAATTGAAAGCCCGGAAATACTCTGTCAAGGATAAGCTGGCCTTTAAAGCACATCTGACATCAATGACAAAAGGTCAAATTGGTGAAATAATTGATCTTTCGGTTGGTGGATTTCTTTCATCTTTGAGAAGAATTACTGCAAATATTGATAGAACCCTACGACGCACAGGAGCAATCATCGATAAAGACTCATCCATAGAAGCCGAAACATCAATGGAGTCCTCGTTACTAGACCCATCAATTGATGGCACTTCAGCTTTAGAAATTAAATAGATGATTGTCATTTTATAAACCAAAACAAATCCAAATCAGGAAAGTTACTGTTTTGGACCGTAGAAACCAAAAAATGTCCAAATAAATAAAATAAAATATTATATAAATTTCCAAAACACTACTTTTTTTATAAATTTTCCTTTTTTGAGTGAAGAGAAAGCGCGAAAGAAGACTTGAAGCGCGGAGTTATCAACTGTTTGTTTTCTTGAAGAGACATTAATTATTGCTTGTGTTTCAAAACGGGTTAAAAACAACAGAATTCACCATCATGTCTTCAATCAAAAATGATGAAGTGGCCACTACAAATGGCACGAATCTGATACATACAAAACTAGGAAATATCACAAAGATTGCTGTTGATCCATTGACAATTGTTATAAAAGAATGTTTGTTGATATCATCTTCTATGAGAAAGTCACTTAAATATTCACAATCTGGCGTTGCTGCTATATTAGGCGGCGGTGGAGCCAGTGATTTATTTCAAGACGATGAAACTCATTTACATAAATATGGGCTTTCTGGAAGTGGAAATGGGTTTTCCAATGATACCGGAGACTCCAGGAACAGTAATGATCCAATATTATCAGGATTTATTCAATTAAGATTGATGCTTAATACAGAAAAATCATTGGACGATATTGATTCATTAACTTTATTACAACCATTCTTATTACTAATTAAGTCTTCGTCGACATCAGGTGCAATCACTTCGTTAGCATTAGACTCAATTTTCAAGTTCTTAAACTATGGGATCATTTCATCCAAGTCTAAAAATCTTGAATTCACTTTAACACACACCATCAACTTATTAACACATTGCAGATTTGAAGCTTCAAATCCAGCTTCAGACGATGCAGTGCTTTTGAAAGTTTTAAATTTATTGGAGAGAATAGTTAACTCAGAATTTGGTCCAATGTTATCAGATGAAGCTATATATGAAGTTGTTCAAACTTCACTTTCCTTAGCATGTAACAAAAGAAGAACAGAAGTTTTGAGAAAAGCTGCGGAACTATCGATGTATTCAGTTTCAGCCCAAATATTCAAGAAATTAGATCAACTTCAACCGGAACAAACACACCATCTGGTTGAAGATACTCAAGATTTTACCAAGGATCAACTAATTGGCACAATAGGTGCAATTGATGAAAATGATTTAGCATTACCTAAAAAGTCAATAGAAGTAAGCACAAATACCGTTGTACCTTTTGGCTTACAAGCAATTAAACAATTCTTGGGAATTTTGATTTCAATGATTTCACAAGAAAATCAACTTAAACACACCGAATCAACTAAAGTTTTTGCATTATCATTAATTAACTCATCTGTGGAAATGTACTCCAATAGATTTCACTTTTTTCCAAGTTTATTGAACTTATATGCTGACCAAGTATTTAAACATACTGTTCAAATTATCCAAACTTCAAATTCATTGTCAGTTTTACAAGCTGCTTTACAATTATTTACAACTCTAACTTTGACTTTAGGTGGCTACTTACAACCACAGATTGAACTTGCATTAATTTCAATTTTTGATATTGTTTTACCACCAGCAAAAGATACAAAGAAAGAGAATGCTAAACCGAAATCTGGTAAATCAACACCAGTTGAAAATATCAGACCAGCATCTGTTAAAGAGTTACTAATTGAAGAAATTTCAATTCTGTGGACAAGAACACCATCCTTTTTCACAAGTTTATTCATTAATTACGATTGTAATTTTCATAGACATGACATAACTATTAGATTTTTAGAATTCTTAGCAGAAATTTCATTACCAGAAAGTGCCACATATATTAGTGATCAAATCCCTCCAATTTGTCTTGAAGGTGTTTTGTCATTCATTAATAATTTAACGGACTTGGTCAAAGTTGCAGAGGCTCCATATGATGATCAAGCACCAAAACATGAATTAATTTTAACCAAACTACAAAAGAAAGAATTTATTGCTGCAACTGCAGTTTTTAATGAGAAGCCTAAAGATGGGTTGAAAGTTTTAGCAGAAAAGGGTTTCTTAAAGGATCCAAATGACTTGAAAGAATTGGCGAAATTTTTCTTTGAGAAATCGAGTAGATTGAATAAGAAAGTATTAGGTGAATATCTAGGTAAATCAACTAACATTGATTTATTAATTGAGTTTATGAATAATTTTGATTTCGAAGGTTTGAGGGTTGATGAAGCTTTAAGAATTCTGTTAAAAACTTTCAGACTTCCAGGTGAATCACAACAGATTGAAAGAGTTGTTGAAAACTTTGCTGCAAGATACGTCGAGTGTCAACATTACAAGAAAAAGGTAGGTGCAGAGACAGAAACAGAAGCTAATGGAGAAGCTGCTGTCTCAGAAGCATCTGTGAATAGTACCAAAGAGGGTGAAACAGTGGAAGAAGGCGAAAAAGAGGAAGCTTTGGAACCAGTTGAACCTGATGCTGACGCTGTTTTTGTCCTGAGTTATTCTATTATTATGCTGAATACTGACTCACACAATCCGAACATTAAAGCTCATATGACCATTGAAGACTATAACAAAAATTTAAGAGGTGTTTATGGTGGTAAAGATTTCCCAAGCTGGTACTTGGAAAAGATCTACAAATCAATTCAAGATAAAGAAATTGTTATGCCTGAAGAACATCATGGCTCATCACAATGGTTTGATGACTCCTGGAATAATTTAATTTCAGCAAACAGTTCAATTGTTAATGAGACTTATTCAGTTGATGATTTTGATAATAAGACATTATTACAATTCAATAAATTAATTTACCAGGCAACGTTTGAAAAAATCTCAAGTACGATTTTTAAAATATTTGCAATTGCCAGTGATGATCAAGTGATCACAAGAATAATGACTACAATAGACCGCTTATCCCAAATTTCATCTTATTTTAACTTAGTTTCATATAATGATGAAATTGCTGAAAAATTAACCGAATTTACTAATTTAACCAAGAAATACGGACCACAAAGAGAAGATGGATCACCAACCATTAAGATGACAAATATCAAAGTTCAAAACAGCTCAACAATTTCAGTTACAGAAACCTCATATCAGTTTGGTAATGATTTCAAAGCACAATTATCAGCTGTTATTCTGTTCAGAATTGCAAAGAGAGATTTATTAACTTTAAACAAAAGTTGGAACCACATTATTCAGGTTTTATTGAATCTCTACAATTGTGGACTGATGGAACCTGATATTTACCCAGAGTTCCAACAGTTCTTTAAACTATCAAAATTAGCAAAAGTTAAACCAAACTTAACAATCACAAGATCCAGTGCGACTAAAGGGTTGTTTTCTACATTTGCGTCATATTTAAAAGGTGATGAAGAACCTACAGATGAAGAAGTGGAAGCAACTTTGTCTGCTATTGATTGTATCAAGTCTTGTTCAATTAACAAATTTTTTGAAATTTTAAAGAAATCCATTTCATCCAATACAAGCTTTTTAGATGCTCTAATTTCATCGATTCCAGATATTGAGAAAGCTAAAGAATATGACCATTTTGAGTATAATTTGTTATTTACCATTGAAGTTGCAATTAATTTAGTGCTATCAATCAGTATAAAGCAAGAACAATTAGCTTATAACAAGAAATTAATTGCAATAATCAACCACACAATTGAAAGATACACTGCTGATCAGCACTATATATTAATGAGATTAATAACTTATGTGCTGATACTAGCTCCAGTGTCCACACCTGAAGATCTTGACCCAATTTTACCAAACTTATTTGTCAAAGTTCTGAAATTTGATAACGTATTATTTGAGAAAAAATCACAGCAGCTGATTTACCCGTTATGTAACCTTTTGAACAAGTATGATAAAGTCATTTTGGATGAAAATTACTGGAAAGTTTTAAGAATTATTGGATCAATGTCAGAGTTTTCAGCAGATCTTTATCAATTCATTGAAAAATTCATTAAAGATGAGAACAACTTGAAAAAATTCAAAGGTAAATCATTCATGTCTTTATTGGGATTACTAGATGAGATTTCTGCAGTGGGGGCAATCGGAGGTCAATGGGAGCAAGAGTATGATTTGTTAGTTACCACTGGTCATAAAGTTGATAAAGAGAATCCATATCAAGATATTGTTCAGCTATCAATTAAATCCATTAACTCAACTAGCTCTTTACTCAATAATGATCTAAGTAAGGAGGGTAAATTAGCATTGATTCAGGCCTTAGCGCATCAATGTTTGAACCCTTGTTTCCAAATCAGATCACATGCATTAAACTCCTTGGAAGAAACTATCTACAAAATTGAGATTGACGAAGGGTCAATTTCTGTTGCTGATACATTTGAACTTGGATTGTTCCCATTAATCAATGAAGATATACCAAAATATGATATTTTGTCAATCATTTCAAAAGTTTTTGTTCATTTCTTGAAAGATGGACAAAATGACGACCAAATATATCTGAAGATTTTGGACTTTTTCAACCAATATATTGAAGATCCAAAGATTGAAGATGAACTGCAAAAACTAATTTCAGTTAAGAAGGAATTTGAAAGAGAGAATTCACCTGATAAACAAAAAGAAGCTGAAAGCAAAGAAATTGGACAGAAGATCGAACAAATTGAAGAAGAAATCCAAAAAGTTGACATCGCAGCACCAGAAACCAATGCTGAAGCTGAAAACGTATTGAGTGTGGAATAGATATATAAATAAATAAAACCGACATAATTTAATCATCAGTATTAACTTCTAATAAGATAGAAGCATTTTTTAGACCTGCATCCGCTATTGTTTGATCAAGTTTTGTTATCAAGTTTTCTCTCTGGCTGGTTAAAACGAAAAATTCATTATTTGAAACTTGTGGGAACGTTGCCTTTATCAGTTCGTAAATCGTAATAACTTTATTATCAGTCAAGAACTTCAACACTTTTCTTGAACCATCACTTGTCCTTATTTGTATACGAGTGGTGTTTTCAGTTGAAGTTGGTTCCATGTGTTGTATAGGCTTGATTAATCTGAACTTGTCTTCATCTGATAGTTCTTTTGGCTCATTAATGTTGTCATCATCTTCATCATCATCAATTTCAATTGGATCGTTGGCATCCCCAGAGTTCAGTATCTCAACATCGTCAACATCAGCTGGGTCTTTATTTCCTAAAGATTGTTTAATTGCAAATTCTAATTGCTGTTCTTCAGTTAAAGTTGTTGGATCAATCTTCTTTTTATGTGTAACAATTGGATTTATATGATTTGGTTTCAAAGAAAACTGATGTAAGAACTCTTCAACTTCATTTGTCCATTTAGATATATCTGGAACACCAGACCACATTTTCAGTCTTTCGCCAGTTAAGGGATCCAAAATGGCAATATGTGGATATTCTTCAAAATGATAAAAATTTTTGTACTGCTCACCAGTGATTGAATTGGACTGGTACTGTAGAAAAATGAAGTTATCTCTAACAATCTCCTTGATTTGGTACGAAGACCAAAAATCTCTGTTGAGAACTTGACATTGGAAATTTGAGTTATCTTGCATATTAATCAATATCCATTTCTCTGTTGTGCGTCCTTTTTTCTTTGCACTATCTAGATCCAACTTCTCAATAAGATCCCAAGGAGGTCTAAAGATTTTTGCCAAACGTCTTTGTGTACTTGTCAAATTAGGATCAATTTCTTCTCCATCACTATCAACCTCAACTATTCTATTTGTATCGCCATCTGCATCTTCGTCTTCATCGTCATCACCAAAAAGTGACTCATGTGTTTGATTAAAAATACCTGCCCTTCCAGACCCAAACACATCCCCACGGCCTGCACGACCACCATTCAACAGAGGATTGAACATACCACCGACACCTCCATAAGTACCGGGAAATACATTGTAATCAGCATCACCAACTAACGTTTCATGTCTTGCCTCGTCTGGCGCCCTTGTAGGCTCCTCCTGATGATACTGGTTCTGCAAGCTCTCTGCAAACTGTCTGTCTGCGTCCTCATCACCAACAATTCCTTGATCGTTGCCGCCAGGAACATTATTAATGTTACTACTACCAACTACTGAGGGTCCATGCTCATAAAACAAGGAGATTGCCGTCTCTAAATCACCCCCAGCCATATCTAGAAACTGCTCAGCAACCGCTCCATCTTCACAGCCTGTAATGGCCATGAATGTGTCTGTGTGCTCGCTCATTGATCTTGTTGTTATTTAAATTGTGGCAAATAAATAATAATAATATAATTTTAAAAAGTAAGAGAACTGGAAATTTCTAGACTTCCGAAATAGGAAGTAAAATATATCTACAATAAATATACAGTGAATGAATTGAACTATGCTGATAATTGTGACTTTACTTCGCTCACTTTTTGAAATTGTACTGATACGAGTTCTTGAAATTCTTTCTGCCTGTTTTGGGCGACGAAGGTTGTTGATGAGGTGGTGAATGTAGTTGCTGTTGTTGCTGCTGAGGTTGCTGTTGCGACAGCATAAATGAGTGTTTGTACTTTAGCGGTTTATCTGCAGAAGCTTCTCTTGCTGCTGTATTGTAGTTTTGCTCCAAATGTAGCAGATCAACTGAATTTTGAGATCCGTTGTTATTAATGGAATGCTGGTGTGGAGGAGGTTTAGAGAGTAAATGCTGATCAAAATAAGCCTGTTGTTGATTTTGCTGGTATAGTTGCTGTTGGTGCAACATTTGCTGCTGCTGTTGTTGTTGTAACATTTGGTGTTGCCTGTAAAGATATAACTGTTCGTCTTCTGAAATTTGCTGCGGGTACCCATTTTGATTGCCTGTGTTGATATCCATGTTGATCACAGAACCGTTATTCTCAGATTTTGGTATGAACTCCCCATTATATTGTTCTGGACCTTTCGCTTGCTGGTCTATTAAAGCACTCTTTTTCTGTTGCTTCTCCATATATAGATAATTAGCTTGTACTGTTGAAATCTTAACATCACAAGTTTTGCTATTCATTAAAGCTAAATCGGTACTTATCTCGTTATTGGACAATGAAGAGACTGGTTTCTGCTTAAAATCTGTAATGTTTGAAGGTTTTGATCTGATTTCAGCTTGAAGTTCATTGGCAATTTCTAGTGCAGTGGTATTAATGGTTTTTTTACCTCTTTCAGCAGTGGATTTTTTTCTCGTTAAATCGAATCTTTTTCTATTGTGAATCAATTTGGCATTCTTATTTACATTGTAATAGTCAACCTCTAATTCATACAGTTCTTTGTAAGTTTGATTTCTTCTAGACTTTCTTGCGTCAATTAAATCCTTCATATTTTGTCTCCAAATCAACTCAACATTTTTTCTAGTAGAGCTTTCAATTAAATTAGCTTGGTAGATATACTCGTTTCTCAATGTTGTGAGTTTGTCATTATATGGAGTTGTGACATTTTTAAATAGGTTAGGGAAAATAGGTAATTCGTCTAAACTTGGTGTCAACGGTAAATCATCTAAAGGATTCTCATCTTTGTCTTGATCTTCTGCGTGAAACTTTTTTCTCAGTCTATCATGCTGTTGCTGCAATGAAACGTCTTCAGTACTATACTCTTCATTTAATAATGGCATACAGTTTTTCACGTACGTCTCATATGCAGCTTGATTTTTTCTTATGTTTGCTTGAATTTCTTCGATTTTTTTCAAATAAGCATCAACTCTACTGATTCTAGACAATGCAAACTCCTTCGCTAATGCTCTATAATCTTGCTGTAATTTTTTTTGAACTTTTTCAATTTCTGAAATATCTGTACAATTTTCCAAATTGCTGAGAATGTTTGCACAATCTTTGATATTGATAACTTTATTATTATCTAAATCTCCTAGTTGGCTATCAATCTTGCTAGAAGACTCTTCTGGATGATGTCTTGAGCTGCTGGTGCTAGACATTTCAGTATTAATTTTATCCTTTTAGTTTTCTTCTGATTTTAGAACAATAAATAAAAACGTTAAAATTGTTAAAATTTTGACTTTTTTGGGTTTAAAACGTTAGCTGTAAAAAATGTCTATTCAAAAAAAATTATATAATTCTAATTTTAAATGCGCCTATTGAGGGAGTAAATTGCTAAACGAATATGTAGATTGCCTTGAATAATGTATTGGAAAACAAATAACCTTTAAGTCTTTTAAAACTGTCAAAACAATCAAAGAATTGGATAGATTAAGCAAAGATTCGAGATTTAATTCAATGAAATGAGTCCCTGAGTTGTGCAACCCTTCTGAAAGTACGATTACACATGGATGAGAGTTTGCTTTTATTTTTATTAATAACCGAGCCCATTTGGGTGATTTTATTCGTAACTAACAAGAAAATCACTCGTTTACCTGTTATCATACAGCATTTGATTGTCGTATGGGTGATATGCATGTCTATTTTCAGGATAAGTAACTCAGTTTAAGAGCTTTTTCAGTGCAGATTGCCTATTGACAATACTGTTGACTTTGAGCTGCAGTACTAACTAGCTACAATAGGAAGACCTTTTTGCTGTTAGATGATCTAATCAGCTTATTGGTATTGACCAAAAACTTTTCATGCAGTTTGCTGTATGAAAACAAAACCGCTTTATTATGATGTTTTCATATGCTACTACTTAATCCGCTGATTAACATATAAGATTTTTGAAATAGAAGCACTCAGGAACTCAGAGATTAATCTACATACTCTTGACCCATATGCACAGCACTTTATCCACAAGCAGAGTCTCAAAACAAAGTCAAATTAAGATTTTAGCAAATTCCTGTATTTTTAATTACCGAAGTTAGTAACGGTTGACGTTTTTTGCACAAAAATAATGCCAAAGTTTGAAATAGGAAGTTTGGGTACTTTTGGCGAACAAAAAAAATTTCATAATAAAAAAAATATACATATTATGTATATATTGGTTCATATTCTGATAGTTGCATCATAAGTGAAGAAACATGGAGAATTTAGAAACGATAACGCAGTTTATTGCGTACTTAGAAAATTCAGTTGATGAACTAGAACCAGAAGTGAAGGAGCTAATTGCAGAGTCCTTAGAAGATAGACTGAATTCCATAAATGATAATGAGGACAGAGTTAAGGTATCGAATGGATACGCTTATATACTAGTGTCATTGTGTTTTGGTAAGTTTTGTCATGCTCAAAGGCTGAAAGAAAACAACTAACAACTAATAGCATATTTAAAATCCATTGGTG
Organism: Starmera stellimalicola; assembly: GCA_030580055.1. Lineage (NCBI taxonomy): Eukaryota > Fungi > Ascomycota > Saccharomycetes > Phaffomycetales > Phaffomycetaceae > Starmera > Starmera stellimalicola. The sequence goes on along the minus strand of JAKTSD010000008.1, from coordinate 361,382 downwards.
TCGATACATCTAAACATCCTATAATGAGCGATTTGGGTAGAGTCAAATCATATATTAACAGAGCGAAGGAAATGAAATCAGGTTCTACTGAAGACAGCAGCAAGATGGATACAGAAACAGCGAAAAAATTCATCAATGCAGCATTAAATGTTGGTAATTCCACCGTTGTACGAAATATCACTGAACCAGCTATAAGTTCAGTATCATTTCAAGGCAAGCACACAAAATTTCCACAGGAAAGCAAAAAATCTGATGATGAAAAAGAGAAGCCAAAGCAACTGAAGAAGAAGAAATCTGATTATAAAGTCGGAAAGGCCAAACATAATAAAAAGTGAATGCATAAAAAACAGGATTATAAATTGTAGCTATACTCCTTCAGCTTGGCTGACCTCAAGAAAAATCTGTAATATGGTTTGCTGATATTGGCTGACCATAATCATGCCCCAACTTATTGAACTAGCTAACCTCAACTCCCTAAAACTGGGTAATGATTATATAAACCCAGACGATAATTACATAATCAAATTTATCACGAATTTGTTTTAATTTTTCTATTTTATCTTTTCCAAAATAATTGAAGCAAGAAAACAACTCTTTTTGATTTCAATTAAGATAGAGACAAAAATGTTTATTGGGTTGAAGAGATTTTTTCAAAGGAATAAGCGTAAATTTTTTTTCACAGGTGGAATAATTGCATTTATTTATTTTGGGTTGGGATTTTTACGCCAAAAATTAATCAACTATCAGCTCAAACTTGCTGAAGAAAGATTTAGCAGAGAACAAATTAGAAGAAGGTTTGAGCAAACTCAGAAAGACGCGCTATTCACAATATATTCGCTAGTTCCGGTGTTGTGCACGCCAATATTTGAGAGTTTGCCAGTTGAAACAATTACCAAATTATTACAGGCGAGAAGACTAGAAAAATCAGGTACTGGAGTTGGTTCAACTAATGATGATGTTTCAATTACCACTAATACCACTTCCAACAACCAGCTAGGCAATGAGAATGAGCCAATTGCGACTTCAGAAAGAAAATCAAAGAATGAACTGTGGTCAGATCTAAAATCGCAAAGTTTAACTAGATTAATCACGTTGATTTATTGCAACGCGTTATTGATATTATTTACAAGATTGCAGTTGAATATATTATCTAGAAGAGATTATTTAGAAGAAGCAATGAAAGTTGCAGCTAGTAAATATGGAATTAAAAAGAGAATTGAATTAATTGACAATACGACGGCAAACTCCACATCAACGGGAACTGAGACTTATATTAATGAGCAAGCCTTCTTATCTTTTAGTTGGTGGCTGCTCAATAGAGGATGGATAAGAATTAGGGAAAGAGTTCAAAACTCAGTTGATTTGGTATTCAAAGAAATTGATCCAAGAGCCGAACTATCAATCGATGAATTTGCACAGTTAATCAAAAAGGTACAAGACTCAATTGAGAATTTTGATAAACAAGATGAAGAAAAGAACAGTAATTTCTTATCCAGTGTTTTGTTGCCACCAACTAATTTAGAGTATTTTGTTATTCAGCAAACTCTTGACGATGAGAGCTTAACAAAACTACAAGAAAACCCTTCTAATTTAAGAATACTTCTTGATGAGACCAAGAATTATATTAGCTCTGAATCTACTTTAATTGTTTTATCATCGTTAGTTAATTCAGGAATTTTGACTTCATTGGAGCATATTGCGATGGCAATATCTAACAAACAGCAACAACAACAGCAGAAAACGGCATTAACATTAAACAGTAACAACACAAACACATCAATCAACTCCTTACAGGTGCCGCAACAACTTCAATCCCTACCAGAATCCCAGCAACCATTGAATGAATACAAAGTTAAATTAGCAGTGCTGCTAGCAAATGTAATAAAGGCATCAAATGAGTTTAAAATATCCCCAAGAAATGAGTTCATCAACAATATGGATAAAGTGCCTGAACTTGATGAAATAAGTGCCAGTGTTTATTCGAACTTTGACTGACCCAGGATTTTTATGATTTGTCTTTTATCTCATATATACCGACTTGACTTTAATATAATGGACCATGATTTGTGATAGTTATGTAGTGTTTAATCTCGTTAATTTATGTAGGTGATATATTTCTTAGTGGCTGCTTAGACACAAAATTTATGTAGTGAGCAAGGAAGATGGAAGAAAAATAAAAAAAATAAAAAAAACACATCTTTAAATAGTAAACGAAATACAAAACGATTTCACCAGATCTAACAATGTCACAAATCACAATCATCTCATCGGATGGTGAGAAATTCACTATTGAAAAGAAGATTGCAGAGAGATCTATTCTGATTAAGAATATGATAGCTGATTTAGCAGAAGACGAAGATGAAGAAGACATTATGGAGATACCAGTTCCAAATGTGAGAGCTTCAGTGTTGAAAAAGGTGATTGAATGGGCGACACATCACAAGAACACCAACTTTCCAGACGACGAAGATGAAGACTCGAGAAAATCTGCTCCTGTTGACGAGTGGGATAAAGATTTTCTAAAAGTTGACCAAGAAATGTTGTACGAAATCATTCTTGCTGCTAACTACTTGAATATCAGACCATTGCTGGATGCTGGATGTAAGATAGTTGCTGAGATGATCAGAGGTAAATCACCAGATGAAATTCGTCGTACATTTAACATTGTTAATGATTTTACTCCAGAAGAAGAAGCTGCAATTAAAAGAGAAAACGAATGGGCTGAAGATCGTTAAACTAATAATAGATGTGGTTTTTTCAGCTGCTTTGATGAAGAAGAAAGTAATGGCGATAAGCGGAACTGAACTTATGTCCTTTAATGTCCTTTAAGCCCAGTTTATTTGCAAAATTAATAAATTTGCTTAAAGATAAAAAAGTAAATGAGAACTCTTTGTAGCAAATAGTTCAAACTGTTTTGCATCCTTATGACACTCTTCAAATCCAAAATTACAATAGAACGTGGATTTCAAGGCTGTGTGTATTGTCTCTATTTACTTATTTACTTATTTCGTTTTTCATTATCAAAATTTCCGTAATTGGAATGACTTTTGTTATGTAATTAACAAAAATAAATAGCTGGTTTTACCAAGATTACAGCGGAAAGCCAACCACCACTAATGCCGCTATTTTTCTCTCATAGAAAAAAGAAGAAGAAGAATAGCAGTGCTGCTTTTAATCCGAATAAATCACTACCAATAGCGAATGAGTTTGGACAGCAAGGTCAGAAGGACAAAAACACCGTGAATTCCCATTCAAAAGACTTCAATTTCATCGATAGCCCTCTTATACACAAGACTAAAAGAGTGAGCCTCGACGAGAAGTCCAGAAATATTGGAAATATCAAGATGAATAAACCCAGTGAGAACTCTCAAGACAGAAAAGAGAGTTTAGTTGCTTACTATCCAAATAGCAACAATAACAGAAGTTCACCAAGTTTACCTGAGATTCACTCAATTAGATCTTCAAGAAAATCAATGGACCTGACTCAAGGAAGAAGTAATACCTCCAAGTTTAGTCTTTTTACTCAAGACCCTGCACTGGTGAGAGTGCCAATGATAAAACTTGAAAATGAAGATTCAAGCTCACGAGTAATTTACAACAGTCCATCGGAATCAAAACAAGCAGCATCATTTTCACCTTCTTTAACTAATGCTGAAAAGCTGGAAGAGTCAACAGCAGCGACTAATGATCCAAACTTGAAAAAAGATGAACCCAGCTTTTTGTCTTCGTTCATTTCTGCTGCTCATAATGCAGCTTCCCATATTTCAGCTTTCACGACACATGAACAACAGTTGACTTCTCATCAACTTGCTGCTGATAACAAGAAAGAAACTGAAAATACAACCACAAATAGTTCTTTTTTACAGCATTTAGATACTTTACTATTCACCAAAAACAATTCGAAAACCCCATCAAATGAATTATTGGATGTGGATCAAAACGATCAGGAATCAATGTCAGAACGTTCATTGATTGGTAATGTCAAGTTCCAACCTATTCGGAAAAATGCGATCAGCACAATGGGTCAAGGTGAACTAACATTAGAAGATTTAGGCTTTTCAAATGCAAATAGTCAATCGGTTCCTAGAAACTCGATCTCTACAAATGAAGAGCCTCACTCACCAACTTCTGAAAATCAACAGTCTTTGCCTCAAGAGGATAATTCTTTAAAACGATCATTGTCACCCTCGTTCTTTAATAAAAGTATTAAAAACAACTCTTTACAATTCGCTGATGGAACGGATACCCCACCTCCAATTAATAGCACAAGCACCCCTGAAGTTAAGAGAAACTCGACTATGAAAAGCTTGGGTTCAGCACTGGATATAAATAAACTATCAAAAGTGTTTTCAAAGGAATCTATCAATGATGCCGCTTCAGTTGCAAACTCAGCGACAAGGTCGAATATTTCACGTGCTGGATTGAAAGATGTTGTATATGCAAGCCCGAAAAAGAACATGGAATTTCATCAACTTTTTAAAACCATACCAGAAGATGAAAGATTGCTGGAAGATTACAGTTGTGCATTGCAAAGAGATATTTTATTGCAAGGTAAGCTTTATATTTCAGAAAAGCATGTGTGCTTTAACTCAAATATCTTAGGATACGTAACAAACCTTATAATTCCCTTGCATGAGGTTGTGCAGTTAGAGAAAAAGACACTTGCAGGAGTCTTCCCTAATGCAATATCAATTCAAACACTTCACTATAAGTATTTATTTGCATCATTCTTATCTAGAGATTCAACATTTGATTTAATAACTAATATTTGGAATCAAATAATTAGAGGTGCGCATGGAATGATTGATGATGACAATTTAGATGTTAATTTTGATTTCATTGATCGTGAAACTTATAACGATGAGAGTGAATATGGTGAAAGTCATCTAAGTGATTCTGATGATGATGGTGAAGAGGGAGCTAATGATTCAGCTGATGATAGTAATGATGAGGAGCAAGCTAATGATAATGATAGCGATGATGATTTTGATGATAGTATAGATGAAAGTGAAATGGTAAAAGAAGGCGGTGACAATGGGGGAGCAACCGCAGATGGAGAAAAAACACAGGATGAGTCAATTGGACCTTTGAAACATAAACCAACTGATCCAGAGCATGAACTTGCAAATGGTGAAACAGTTATTTCAGAAGATGTCATTAATGCACCACTAGGAAAAGTCTTCCAAATATTATTTGGTGATGATACATCAAGTTTGAAAGCAATTGTTAAAAAACAGAAGAATTACAACTTATCTGAAATTCCAAAGTTTACTAAAGATGGTGATGTTAAGAAAAGAGAATATTCGTATACTAAGCCATTAGGTGGGCCGGTTGGACCAAAGGAAACATTGTGTAAAGTCACTGAAATTATAAATCACCAAGACTTTAGAGGGTATGTTGAAGCAACCCAAAAAACAAAAACACCGGATGTTCCTTCTGGAGATTCCTTTGAAGTTTCAACTTCATTTTTCTTATCATGGGGAGAAAATAACACTACTAAGGTATTAGTAGTAACGAGTATAAGATGGACAGGGAAAAGTTGGATTAAAACTGCAGTAGAAAGAGGTACAATATCCGGGCAAAAAGAATCAATCGGTATATTACTAGAAGAAGTTAAAAAAATGGTTTCATCTTCAGGTCAAGACAGTGGTTCTAATAGTAAGTCAAGTAAACCTATAGTCAACTTACCAACTGTGGGACCAGCACAACATCCACCAACTGAGAATGACTATGTCAAAAGCTCTAATGAAACTCAATTAATGGATGAAGTTTTCAATGTTCCAGTTGGTACATTGTATTCAATTTTATTTGGTGATGATACATCATACTTCAAAACAATATTAGAAAAGCAAAAGAACTTTGATATTTCAGCGATTCCACCATTTAAAAGTGAAAATGGAGTCAAGTCAAGAAGCTATTCATATACGAAACCGTTAAATTCAACATTTGGACCGAAACAAACCAGATGTAATATAACAGAGACAATTGAACATTTTGATCTGAATAAATATATTCAAGTTACACAAACTACTTCTAATCCTGATGTTCCATATGGCAGCTCATTTACTGTGAAGACAAAATTTTACCTTACATGGGCAGAGAATAATGCAACAAGGTTATTTGTTGTGACGTTTGTTAATTGGACAGGTAAATCCGTGATCAAGGGAACGATTGAAAAGGGGTCATTAGATGGACAGGAAGAAGCCATAGGGATCTTAAAAACAACTTTGAACTCAATTATACAAAATGCTGCAACAACACCTGGTGGTAAGAAGAGAAAAAGAGCTAAATCAAAATCAACTAAATCAATTACTCAAACAAATGAACCAGTTAAACAGGAAGAGTCTACTCTACAAATGGTGTGGGGTATGGCAACCAGTATAATTCCTTCATATGTGATTTATGGCTTGGGTGCTATATTATTGGTATTATTATTACGAGTGATATTCCAACCAAGCCATAAAGTACAAATTGACCATGTTTCCAAAATTAAGATAGATGGTCGTGAGTATATGATAGTCCCATTGGTTGAAGATCAGCTGAAATCAAATGGAGCAATGAAGCAAGATAGTGAATATGACGTTTGGAAATGGATCAATGAAAGGTCAGGTGAATCAAAAACTGACACATTGGAATACAATCCGAATAATTTCGAAAAAAACTTTAAAGATCAAGAACTCTACGAAATGGTGAAACTGACGGAGCAGCACCTTCAAAAACTGAAAACCCAGCTAAACAAACCACAGAGCAAGCCACAGAATAACAATGTTCTAGAATGATTAATAATAACTAATGATAAATCCTAATAAATAAAACGACCTTAAATAGAGAATTGATGATGTAACTTATTATGTAAACTGATGCTTTTTAAAGAAGAATTTTTTTTTCCTGTCAACTATTAGAGAAAGAGTTGAGAATGGCAGGAAAGAGAAGCAACAGGGAGATTCTTACCGGAGGTAAAAAGTATGCAGCTAAACAGGGAAAGAAGTTCCGTGTGGAAGAAGTTGTGTTTGATAAGAGTTCCAGAGAGTATGTGTGGTTATTTTTTTCCAACAATGTAAAAAGATCAGATCAGTATATTAACATTTATGTACAGGGAGTACTTAACAGGGTTTCATAAAAGAAAGCTGGAGCGTCAGAAGAAAGCTCAAGAGTTTCAAAAGGAGCAGGCCAGACTAGCCAAAATTGAAGAGCGTAAGCAAATGAAAATAGAAAGAGAGAAACAATTAGCTGAACAGATGAGAGAGTACAAAGAGAGTATGAAATTGATGAATCCTGATATGGAAGATGGTAATATGTCTTCCGAGGATGAAGATGAGAAAGGGAAGGATGCCAATGAGGAGGCAGAAAATGAAGCAGAAGATGACAAAGGTGAGGAATGGGAAGGTTTTGCAGATGATTCAGACGTTTCAGTAACTAAAGGAATATTGAAGCGTAAGGAAGTTTACAGTACTGGAGATGCAGATGACCAGGAAGAAACTGAGGTTATCATTGAAGATTTCCAAATGAATAATAGTATTGAAGAAATTGCTAAATTGAATAATGTTAACTTAGCTAAATCTAAAAAGATTCTAGACGAAAGTATAGAAAGAGCTAAAAAATATGCTAAGCTGGCATTACAAGAGAAGAAACCAAAAAAGAAGAAGTTCCGTTATTTGACCAAGGGAGCCAGACGTGAAAATAATATGAAAGCTATTGCCAACAAAAAAAGATCAAGAGTTAGAGATTAAATTAATGAAACATGTATTCTATAAATTGTTTAATGTAACTGTATCTTTTCTTTCATTCACCATGATGTTAATATAGTCCACTTCAATCTTTATGAAGACCCAAATCCATCTTCTAATTAGTTCAAATATTTGAAATAAAAATATTCCAAATTCTGAATTGAATAAATCTGAGGTCATTGGATAAAGTTTCAGTAACCAAATATATCTAAAGCAACAATCACTGATTATTGCTAGGTAGTAAAATTTCTTGAAATTTTTGTAAAACAAATTTGATCTTAGAATGTTGAAGTTACTATTGAAATTTCTAAATAAATCTAAATTCCAGTCATTGTTTATATCCCAATAAAAGGAATAAGTTGAATTCACAATCAACGCCAGCAAACTAAGTTGGTACAGGCTTGTCTGCTTTTTTGCTGGGTCCAATTTTAATATAATTCCTAGTACCAAATTTGGTAGATTGGTGGAATATTTAATGAAGTTGAATAGATGAGTTTTGTTTCTGAAGTTGGACACTTTATACTCATAAAAGCATTGTTTTAATCTTATCAGAGTTGGAATTGCACCTATAACAAAGTCTAATAACACAGAATCCCCACAGTGTCTATTCACGTTGTTGGATTGTTTATAATTTGGTAAACAACTTTGGAAATTGATCAAATGACATAAATAGATTGAAAAATCAATCAACACTTTGGAATAAGAGGTTAAAGTGTCACTGAGTAAGATGTCATTTGTGCGCAGTTGCTGATCAATGTTACCAACAATGATTCTTCTGAAAGTGGACAACAGTCGCTTGGAGCCCATATTGTTTGGTTTCAGTAATAAATACAGATTTATTAATATGGTGAATAATGGAATGAAATCAAACAGAGACAGTTCTTCTGCAGTATTGTCACGAAACATCAAATGCGTCAAAAATGTAGCAATGCTCACAATTGTCATATTAACTGTTGTTCTTTCATGGCTCAAGTAGTAATTGTGGGAATCAATCTTTAAAACAGCTGTGAAATCCAGTTCAACATGATTCAAAATTCTAATTGTCAGTAGCCACAACCATGAACCCAACAAGATACAGCAGTTCACTCTGTACGGCAGTGGTATCAGCCCATCGAAGTCCATGTTCACTTCTTCACTGTGCGTGATGAACAACACGAAATAAAATGGGTAAACAATGAAACAGAAACAAAAATGGATTCGTTGTTATTATGTTTAATGTGTAAAAAAATCAAAAGCTAAATGAACAAAATAAACTAAAAAAGAAACCGCGAATAAGGCAGTTGCAAAGACACCCAACCCACCTAAATGGGTTAGAAATCCTGCAAAACACGTTAGAAATTCGTCTCGTCTGCTACATCGATGTGATAACTGTTTTTTTCGTACTCAACAACACTTGTTTTGTCATGTACCCCAGCTGCCTGTGTTGAGCTTAGTTGAAGCCAAAGCAAGCTTGCTTTTCGCAATAAACCACCGGATCATTCACAGGCTACAGCTGAAAGCAGCTGGTAATTTACAAGCTAAATGTCATAATTCATCACTTCATTACAAATATATACACAATTGCACAGCCAAAAGCACCAACCTGGGTAATCTGTTGGATTCTGTTAGTACTCTATGCTATCATCAGGTATCTATCTGGCAGGAAAACCACTTTATAAAGTAGCACTGAAAGTCAGAATTTTCAGTGTTTGGCTAAAGTCGGATCAATCATGAAAAAAAAACGATATCAGATTGGGGCGACAATTTGTCATCACTCAGTGCAAAAACTTGAATCAAGTTGCTCTTCCTGTTCTTCAGAAAAGACTCACTTTAACTGCTTTTTGTTTTAGTTGTTAAACGAAATAAATTCTAAATGTGAAGGAAAAAAAAATTTTTATAGTGAAAATAAAATGAGGTGTGTGGATGTGCTGCTGCGCGAACCGCGTTTTTTACTGAATTCTAATGATTTGATGATTATCAGCTGAATGAGATGGTTTCCACGGTTGTACTGTATCCAGCATTTATGGTTGATACTCAAGGGTGTCTTTGGTGGGAAAAAATTGTGGTTTCAGTGAAAAAAAGTGCTTAAATTATATTTCCAGACCTAAATTTTAGTTTCAGTCAAACTAATTTCAAATCAGCACCAAACTATTATAGATGAACAGTTTAAATGAGTGAACTGAAACTCAAGATTGTGGCAAATGAACGATCGAAGTTTACTGTGAAAGACCTGAACGATTTAAACGATCCGGCAAGAGCCTATAAATCACCATTAGCAGTCATTGCTCATATTGATGTCAACGCCTTCTTTGCCCAAGTTGAGCAACTGAGGCTTGGTTTAAGTGTGAACGATCCTGTTGTGTGTTTACAGTGGTCTACATTAATTGCTGTTTCATACGCAGCAAGAGATTTTGGGGTTAATAGAATGGATTCAATAGAGACTGCTAAATTGAAGTGTCCCAATTTAAAAGCTGTTCATACAGCTGTGTTCAAAAAAGGTGAGAACTACTGGAAATACCATGACAATACTGCAGAGTTTCCCAAACCAAAGGACTACAAAGTTAGTTTGGATCCGTATAGAAGAGAAAGCAGGAAAATCATGAAGATTTTTAAAAGTAATTGTGATTTGGTTGAGAAAGCGAGTGTGGATGAAAGTTTTATGGATCTTGGTAGAATTGTTTTGTACAGATTATTTGAACTTTTCCCGAACTTCGCTGCATTTATCGAAGAACATAGTAATGATGACTTGTTACCAAATATTAATAAGTTTGATATGTCATCGTTGCCCATAATTGGGGATTTTATATTGTCAGAAGAAGAGAAAGAGAACAATGAACTAATAATAAATGACTGGGATGATATCTTGGTTTTGATTGGTGCAAAGATCTCTAGTGACATAAGAGCAATAATTGAAAAACAACTAGGTTACACGACTTCATGTGGGATTGGCAGAGTTAAAACTATAGCCAAATTAGCATCAGGCTTCCGAAAACCAAATAACCAGACTATTGTTAGAACTAGTGCAATTGAAAGGTTTATGAAGAATTTTAAATTTACAGATTTTTGGTCAATGGGTGGTAAAACTGGGGAATTCATCAAAGAACGATTAAGTTTAGAAACTGATGAAGATTCAATAAATATAATCAGAAACAGTTTTGAGTTGAACGAACTTGAAGAGATGTTAGAAGATAAACAAATTGCAATTAAACTGTATCAGTTAGTTAGAGGTGAGTTTAAATCACCTTTAAGTGAAAAGATTTCATTGAAATCAATGAATTCAAATAAAAATCTAAGAGGAGATTCAGGTAAAACTTTCAAAGATGCCTGTGATTGGATGAAAGTGTTTTCAGCAGACTTATTTCAAAGAATTGTTGAATTACAGGAAGAAACTTTTGGAATTTCGAACTCAAATGTTTTGAAACTACGACCAAAAACTATTTCAATTATGTTTAGAAGTGCAAAAGATTTCAAAAATGCGCATTCAAAACAATGTTCACTACCTGTTTTAAATAAAGATGAAATTGAAGAAACTTTCTTCAAATCTGGAGTTAAACTATTAAAAGAATTAGAACAACAGTTTGGTAATATTTATCCGCTTGTGAATTTGAATATGACAATCACTAATTTTGATGATGATGATTCCGGAACTAATAGTATCTTAAACTTCACCAAAAAAGGTGATATTTCAGATGTTTTTGATAAATTCAAGACCCAAGAACAGGTTTCAAAAGCTGCGCAACCGACAAGAGTCATCAAACATTTGAAGCCAGAAACTGGTAAAGACATAAAAGATATAACAAGTTTATTTAGCAAAGAATTGCGAGGAAAATCGTCAACTGTGAATAACGACCCCAGTGCTGAAGGACTGAAAGAGAAAGAACCAGAAACTATCAATATTGAAGAAACAGGCAGTGAGGACGGGAACAAGTCAGCACTGGAGGCTACCGAGAACGAAAACTATACAACCACTGAGGATGGTTATTTTTTATGTAAAAAGTGTAATTCACAAGTTTTAGAGCCAAAGGAACATGACGATCTACATTTTGCAATTGAATTATCAAAAGATATCAATGGAGAGGACAGTTTGTCTGAAGAACAATCTGCCATCAATAACAGAACAAAATCGTACGCTGAATCATTGTTAGAATCGAGAATAAGGCAAAGAGCAAGAAGCTCCAAACCTATTACCAAGAAAGCTAAGTTTGATAAAAATCAGTCAAAATTGCCGTTCAATTAGGTATATACAAAGCTTGGTAACTGATGAATGAATGAATGAACGGATGACAAACAAATGAATTAATGAATAATGAATGCAACAACAAAATATCAAAATAACGAAATAACAAAATAGCAAAATATCAAATATCAAAGAACGGAAAACTAAGTACAACATAAAACAGATCAACTGCTTCATGGGTCATAAAATCATTAAAAATCATTCTCAAAACTGATTGATCCTCATGCCTTTTTATTGATTTTATTAATTGTGAATTTTCTAGCATAGTCATTAGTTGTCTTAGTTAAAGGTTTTGCGTTTCTTGATATCAAAAAGTCAGATGCTATAAGAAATACAGGGCATAGCACCCAAATGCCGTTGCCTTTGATCATTTTAGAATGGTTTTAAGTGTGGTAAAGTAATAAATATTATGGGAGCAATTGGGGTGATTTAAAAAAATTTTTTTGTGATTGTGATTTTTTTAATATGCACGATGAAGCAATTAAAAAACCGTTGTGGGTAAGGCTGTCAGAATACGTCTGAATTATGTGTTTTGGTGTTGTTTTTGGTGTTGTTTTGATGCATTGGCTAGTGGCTGAGCGCCAGGTTGATGAGGTTGTCAAGCATTGACATGAATCATTTCTTAACAGCAAATGTTAGCATCAAATAAGAAAGATAATCTTTACACCTGCTTTACCTAAATGTGTAAAATGATTTGATGAATTGTTCTGCAATACTAGTAAATCATCTATTATGAGAAGAAGTGAGAATATATTATCGTTTGATGAGTGAAATTGAAACCAAAATTCTCTCATTGGCGAATTTTATATTTTGATGGGGTTGCATATTCAATTCCAATTCCTAAACTCAATGGGTACAATATCATCTGTTAACAGTATGGAGGCACAATTGAAACGTGAACGTGCTCTTGACAAGCAGCTGAAAGAAAACACTTTAGGTCATTCGCCTTATCCAAGTTATGACAGTGTTAAGAACCCACCTCATGTTCTTAAAGTGCAACCATTCCCTTTAGTTACGGAGAAGATAAGTGAGAAACCCGCCTCTATCAAGGCTAATATCGTTTATTTTCCTGCAGTTAATTCACATCAAACAGCTGCATCAAACAAAAATTTGGTAAATAGTGGAGCACCAGGCGTCAACCAAAAAAATAAAAGTAAATACAATGAGCAGGAAGAGATGAATTCACTCATTGGTAAACCCACCTTGATCCATTATGCTGGTGGATATAAAAAGGTTGCCAACCTAGGCTGCTCGAAAGATTTGGAAAAGAGCTTCAAGAAGTCACAATCTGAAGGAGCTAAATCTTGTGAATATACAGTCAATAAATATTCCAAAAACACAATGAAATATAAACTAATGGAGTCGTTGATTAGGATAAAGAGAGAACACAAATCATACTTGAAGCAACCAGAAAATGAGCCCGAAGGCTATAGTTTATATACAAGAGAATCAATGAAAATATTATTTGATTATTATAAATGTCATAGAGCTGAGAGAAAAAAGCTGAAACGTGTTGCAAATCAAGCAAGTGAACTCATTAAAGAAGCAAATGTTATCTTTAGTTTTGAAAAACTCTATTCAGATTTAACAACATTGGGCCATTATCATACGATTCCTAATAAGAGTCTTCATTATCTAGAATTTAGACACTTTTCCGAACCAAAAACTCTTGATGAAATCCAACCACATCATGATCGATATGTGAATATTGAGAACGGTGATGGGTGCAATACTGAATATTATTTGACCTGCAATATCAACTATAAAGTTATTCAGGGAATAAAGTCGTTCAACAGCTGGAAATTTGAGAAATTCAAACCAGCAATCTGTATTCCAGATTTAAGGTTTGTCTATAAAGTTGCCAGCTATGACTCAATCTACTCCTACTTTAACAATTATCTATTGACTGGCTTAGCAAATAAAGATAAAATTGTTGTGGATCACAAGCACACTAAAAAGCTGAGTGAATTTTACTTCTTTTATGGTAATTATAAAACCATTGGAGATTATATCAGGTTTATACCAACTGTTACCCAGAAGATAATCATTAAAAGAGAAGTTATGGTAGGTTTGGAGGAGTACAACAGCTTAGCAACAAGGTATAAAAGTACCAAAGACGAAACATTTTTCAAGAGTTTGATTAGAAATGAGGAAGATGTGATCACATCAAAGCTGAATGTTATAATTGAGAGTGCAGTTTTAGGATTGCTGGAATCATTTTTTGAGCTAAGTGATTGGACAACTATAGGGCATCGCAATGAAGACATGAGTTTTGTCAAGATGAATCAGTTTTATATGAAATGTCCAATTCTCAACATTGGCAAGTTTGTATTAAAACTGATAAGTGGACTAGAACTGTTCAAATCTGTTGGTCTTGATAAGGCAAAGGATGTTTTCCCATTGATCATATTTCAGCAGTTTGGCGAGGAATTAAGCTCGAAATACAAATTGAAAAGGCTCCAGAATGTAACATTAATATTCTTGAAGTTTGTCTTGTCGTTTGCTGATAGCGTTCACCTTTACAAGTATTTCTACAGGAGGTTGTTGTTCTGGATCAACAATATAAGAGTTGATGGGGTTTTGGAATGCCAGATAGAGAAGAGAATTTACTGTAAAGTTGTTGACCAGTTGGTAGTTCAAGCTGTTAAGGACAATGTTATTTTTGCACTGGCTCAGGACCAAGAGCTGGTACAATTGCTAAGGACAAAACAGTAACTGTACATAAAGTTTAATAATAAATGATGAATGCAGGTTCATGTGGTTTTTGTTAGCGACAATTTGTTCCACACTTTTTCCAACGTTGGAAAAAAAAGGAACCCTACAAATCATTTATGTCGAGTAAAAGACAATTGAAAAAGATGGTTGAGTGGTTAGTGGTTGTTTACGATAAGCCAGATGCGGACAGATCAGCGTTTCGTCCAGCACATTTAGCAGCAATTCCAGCTAGTGTTGAAGCTGGGGAAATCACTAGTGCAGGAGCGATTTTCAATGAGATTCCAACTGAAGGCAAACCATTGAACTTTGCAGGTTCAGCATTGAACGTTGTTGCAGACTCCAAAGAGCAAGTTTTAGAGATTGTTAAGAAGGATATTTTTGCAAAAGAAGGAATCTGGGATTTAAACAATATCTTAATCTACCCATTGGGAGTTGCAGCTCGTGTTGCTAAATGAGATTGAAATACATAAAATTATGATGTAATATTAACATAATTGACTTAACTAAGCGTAGAGAGTAAATATCTAGTAGCCAACGCTAATTAAGTAGTCAGCCAATTTTTCAACAATTGTGGTGGCTTCACCAGCCTGAACACCTGCTGGGTAGTGGCCAATCAAGATGGTCTGCTTGGTTCTGACTGCAATGAGACCCTCAGCTTCATGTTTTCCGTAAATACTACGGTCATCTGCTTTAATCAAAAAGTACTTTTGTCCCTGTGCATGTAAACCATTGGATTGCAGTCCACTTGGGTTGTCGTAACCAGTAGCTAAAGAGCTGATTTCCGGTTGGGATAACTGTAGATTGTTGGATTGGGCCCACACTGAGTCACCTGCTCTTGAGTAAATTGCTGCTCTGTCAATCTTGCCTGTTGCAATTAAGTTATCTGTATAAGCTAAAGGACATTGTTAGTTATCTTTGCTCAATTTTCCCTCATCACATATGGATTTCCTCTGATTCCATCTGTAAACCCCAAACAACATATAACTCACCTTGCCACGACATTGTTTTCTAGAATTCTTTATAAATTTTTTATGAAACTGAAATCAAGCAAAATGTTAATTTTGTTATTTTAGCGAAGAAACAGTAATTTGCTTGATTGCCTAATCCGGAAGTAAAAGTGGTACGGCGTGGACTTTAGAACTTGTTTCTCAATTATAGTACACATTTGCTTTTGGAAAACTACTCTTCGTCCTCGTCCTCAGAGTCAATAACTCTACGCTTTTTACGCTGCTTGACAACAGCATCCTCGTCTTCGTCTTCCTCACCATCTTTTGGCTCTGCTTCGTCTCCTTCAGAGGACTTGGAGTACTTGGACGCACCGTCTTCCTTGACTCTTTTAAGTCTTTCAAGGGCCAGGTCGTCTTCTTCGTCCTCGTCTTCATCTTCGTCGCCAGCCTCTTCCTCGTCATCATCTTCAACCAAAAATCCATCATCGTCATCATATTCATCTCTACTTTTATAACTGCCAGAGTAATAGGACTGTCTTTCGGCTCTTGTTTGAGACCCACTGCCAAAGTCTTTGCTTTCCAGGTCTTTCTGCTCTTTCTGCTCTTTTCTTCTTCTTTCTCTGATTAGTTGTTCTTGCTGTTTTTCCAACTCTCTCGCTTCCTTTTCTGGATCGTTGGTAACATACACACTTTGAGTCTTTGGTTTCTCTTGTACTTGTCTTGATTTGATCGCCGTGGTTAGCTTCTTGTGGATAGCTGAATTGGTGGAAGTTGGTACAAATTTCATAGAATCTGTGAAAACTCCTTCAGTTACTAGTAGTCCGCTTTCTTCTCTGAATGATGCTAAAAATGTATCATTCAGCTTGGTATTTATGATATCAAAATACTCTTCTCCAAGTTTAAGCGAACGTGAACCGTCGGACCACTCCACAATTTGAGCATTCGATTCTGTTACTAGTTTTCCTGCTTCATCTTTTGTATATCTCCATCTGATTGTATTCTCTGCTATTAGTCTGTCCATTTCAACCTGTTCCTTACTTTTCCCATTTTGCTCACTGATCAAACTTTCAAGATAAAGTTGTCCTTCGAATCTTGTGGTTTCAACGTTCAAATAACTGGGAATTTTGGCATTGTATAGTTTTTCATCTTCATTTTCGAATTTAGATGGATGACGAATGACATCCAGGTCAATCTCTCTCAGTTCTCTTTGTTTAGCTTCCTTGACCAAGAAATCGTCTCCTTCATCATTCACTATGAACCCATCGTCTTCTTCTGCAGTTCTGCGAGAGTTCGATCTGCCTTCTTCCTCGTCTCCTTCCTCTCCACCTTCCCCACCTTCTCCTTCCTCTTTCTCATCATCATCGTCATCACCAAAAAGATCGTCCATGTCTTCTTCTTTCTCTTCCTCGGCGGCTTCTGTTTGTTCAACCTGCTGTTCTTCCTTCAGCTCGTCTGCAATCGGCTGCATCGTTGGCTGCTCCCCTTCAGACTCCTCGTCATCAGAAATCTTCACTCTTCGTCTCGTGGTAACCTCGCCTTCCGAATCAGACATTTGCGCTTCCTTATAAACCACCAAGTTTGTTTACAAAACATTCATTTCTTCAATCTTCAATTTCAAAATATTTATTCGTTGATTAGTCATTGTTTAGTCATTCTACAGCGGGTAAACTGTGATTATGTAACATTGGCATAGAAATACGTAAAGTTCATTTAGCCAATTTCCGTTCACTGCTGAGGTGCAAGGTTGGGTTAGCTGAGTGTTCTTTTTTGTGGATCTTTGTGTTTGAGATGCTGCGGGAAAACAAATCACAAAGTTGAGCGAAATTATACACTATTAAACCCACAGTCAAGATGCTTTTTAAATCTTTAGTTAGAAGATCCTCTCAGCAGCAGCCATTCGTAGCAGCACCAAGTGATCCTGTCAGCCATAGATTTAAAACTTGTGTCTACTACTCGAATTGGTCGATTTATGGCAGAAACCACTGGCCAAAAGATGTTCCAGCTGGATATGTAACTAATTTATTCTATGCGTTTTTCAACATCAATTCCGCTACTGGAGAGGTTTGTTCGAGTGATGAGTATGCAGATTATGAGATTCAAGTCAATGATGGTGATAGAGTGCTCACAGGATTGTTGGCCAATTTGTTTGAATTGAAGAAAAAACACAGACACTTGAAGGTTTCAATGTCAATTGGTGGTTGGTCCAATAACGAGAACTTTAGTCAGGGAGTTTCAAATCCAGATAAACTACATAGATTTGTTGAATCAAGTTTGGCACTTCTTGTTAGGTATGGATTTGATGGAATTGATCTCGATTGGGAATATCCATCTTCTAAAACTGAAGCTGCAACTTACTTGGAGTTGATTAAACTTTTGAAACAGGGATTAACCACGATTGAAATTGAAAACAACTTACCCAAGGCTTCATTTTTATTAACCATTGCATCACCAGCGTTTGAAGAGAAACTACAGTTATTAAATATTACTGAAATGGATAAATATCTAAGTTTTTGGAACTTAATGACCTACGACTTTGCAGGTGGATGGAGCACAAAAGCTGATTACCATTGCAACTTATTTAAAACTCGAAAAGATGGTCAGTTATGTGCAAATGACTGTATTGAATATTTTCTCAAACTAAATATCAACCCATCTAAATTGATTTTAGGTATGGCAAATTATGGCAGATCATTCACCAATACCAAAGGTTACAATGAAGAATTCCATGGAGTTGGTGCAGGCTCAGCTGATGAAGAAGGGATATGGAACTATAATTGCTTACCATTGCCAAACACAATTGAGAAATTCGATTCAAAAGCCGTTGTTGCATATAATTATGATCCAGTTAAAAAAATGTTCATCAGCTATGATAACGTTGATTCAGTTAAAGCCAAAGCAGAGTATGTCAGGGATAAAAAGCTAGGTGGTGGGATGTGGTGGGAGTCATGTGGTGATTGTTATGATGTACCAGAAAAATCACTACTAATTCAATTTGTTAATCAGTTGGGCGGTGTGAAGTCTTTACAACAAAACGTGAATCAAACTGATTTGTATAATAACTAAATAACCAAGATTTATAAATTTTATAAGATTGAGTCCATTTTGGCAAACACTGAGAGAACACCAGCAACCACCTCTAATTGTAGTTCAGCGTCTTTATTTGCTTCCAATTCATCATTAATCTCAGACACCAAGTTCAAGCCCAGACCCAAAGAGCTTGCGGTGTTTTGGAAAGGATATTGAGAGAACTGTGCAAGGAACTCATCGGCTCTACCAAAGGCTCTATCACGTTGGTCGTAGCCTAAAGTGATCAACACATTTTCCAACACATTTCCGGCATATGAACCTGCCACTAATGATATTGAGCGTAAGTATTTAAATCTTGTATTTTCTGGGAATTTTGAGTTGTATGGCAAAACAACGGTTCTTGCATTTAGCAGTGACAAGATTCTTTTGACAATTGCATCCTTTGCAGCTAAATCGGTTAATGGATGAGTTGGCATGTCAAATAACAAGAAATTTTTGCGTTCAGTTCTCAGTATGCCCTTATCCACCAAGCCCTTGGCTAGTCTTTCTCTCACTTGCTTCAATTGGTAGTTTATCTTCATGATGTTCCATGTCTCTCCACTCAACAGGTCAATCCAGTTGGCAATACTTAAATTACTTGGATCGTTTTTCATGAGTGTTATGGCCTCGTCCAACAACGCTTCTCCTGTCTTCTTGTCGTCCACAAGCTCGATGAGTCTCTCGGCAACTTCAAATCTTCTTCTGGCCGGATCATTCACAACCTGAATCTTTCCTCTAAACGCTAGTTCTAGCAGAATACACCCACGCAAGGCATATGAAATATTATCGTTCCAGAAGGAGAGGTACCCTTCTTTGTCCTTGATTCCCATGAGCAGCACCTCCTCCATCAGAGTCAATGCCGGCTGCTCCACCTCTTCTCTCTTCAGTTCATTATCTTTTGGATCAGAAACAACTTTACGCTGCTCGTCACTGCTACCCCCATTAACACTGTTTTCTTCTGCTGCAAGATTATCAGACACTTGTCTGGCCACACGGCGGCGTTGCAGTCCTGACATTTCTCAATTGTATTCTTTTATATTATTTGTTTTGACCAGCAAGGAGAATTCAACAAAAAATTGAAAAAAGCTTTTATAGATTATTTTTTGTTAATTAAAATGCTCTTACACCAATTGCACCACCACAGCTTAATTGGTCCTTTTTGGCGTTATTAAATAAACCTCAATCTCGAATTGTTTCACAGTTAGTTCCCAGTAAACCCAAAAAACCCTCTCGTCACTCGAAAACCACTAAATTCAATCAATTTTCAAATGTTTACTTTTTTGTGTTAAATTTTCAACGATTTTGACTTTTCTACGCTGTAAGAAAAATAGCACTTCCGGCGTCGAATTCCGACCTGCAAATGCTCTACGCTTAAAAGTTGAGTACGCTGCCATGAATCACATTATAAGACGGCAAGATCGTCAATGCTGTCGATATCTGGTGCAGGGATTAAAATCAGTCAATACTGTCGTTTTTCGCTGGCGCGCTAACTAAAATCAGTCAATGCTGTCGTTTCTCGCTGGCAATGGTTAAAATCAGTCAATGCTGTCGATATCTGTCGGTCCATTCTTGTTCTTGAGCTCAATGACTCTGTGCAATGGCTCAATTTGATCTTCGCACCCTTTCTTGATATAAGTAATAAAGTATGGAGTGGCATTATTTTGAAGGTTAAAATTGAAAACTTCATCCAGTCCAACCTCTGAAACTATCTCGTCGTTGTACTTTCTGTAAAGCTTCTTCTTGAAATCTCTTATGTAGATCCAGTAATGGCCGTAGTTGGCTTCACCTCTATGAATGAAAATCGCAAAAATCGTATAACCATGTTTCTGGAACTTATCAAAATTATGATTTATCTTGTACTCCAACTCCTCAATCTTTCTGTAAATGCTCAACAGCTCATCGTCAATCTTCTTGATGTACGAATTTAAGCTGTCAATTGTCGCACTTTTAGTTAAACTCTCGTTTTCTTCTAACCAATTTTTTGTAGTGATTATTGAGTCTCTGATTGACATCCCGTTATCCTTGTTCAACAATTTATCTTTTCTCGCACTTAGTGTTGCAATCTCAGATTTCCATTCTTCAATCTCCTTATGTTTCCCAATTATCTCCGGATCCTTTGTATCTAAATATCTATCCATATACAAATCAGTTGGAAATGACAATGGATTTGTGGACTTATACGGTCTTTGTAATTCTCGGTCATAATAAACCCTTTGGATTTGCACTTGTAAGATCTGCGGTAGCTCAACTATCCTCTCCGTTCTTATGAATTTGCCTCCATCAATATTAACTTCTTCGTTTATATAATTTGCATCAAATGCTTCATAGATATTTTTTGGTCCATCTGTAATATTAACAAATAAATTAGAAAATCTATCCAGCTTGTCTCTATTGATTGATGGGTTGTTCACATCAACTAAATGTTGCACCGATTTACCATAAAACAAATTCTTAATCAAATCAACTTGTTCATGATCCAATTCATCAAATGATTGAGGTTTCATTGCTGCTTCAATTTGAGACAATACATTACCAATACATTCGGTAACATCCTGTTGACTTCCAATTTCGTATGTGGCTTCCATTTCTGCATCTGAAATCTTTGCAGCTTTAATCTTCCCATCATTCTCAACCTCAATAATCTCGAAATCATCACAAGACTTTTTATCTGTCTTTGGTTCCAGTTCTGATTTCATATCTGCTGGGTTCTGATCATTATCTTGCTTGTCTGGTTTCTCTTCATCCTCCTCGTCAATCATGATTACGTCATGGTTTGTCTTGGTGGTTGCAGTCTCTTCTGTTGCTTCAACCTGAGGCTCTGAAATATCAATAGTTGAATGAGATCCAATGACAATAGCTTCTTCATTTTGATAAAATGGTTTTTCAAATTCAACAGTTGCATTACTTGCCAAAAATGCTAAGAATGCCAATTCCTTCTTAGGTGTAACACATCTTGAGTTTGAATGAATCTGTTGATAAAATAAATCTCTTAATTGATAAATGAATTGAAATGATCTTTCAATTTCTGCTTCTTCAACAATTCTACCACCAATTCTTCTATTTTTATAAATGGATTCTCCTGAATAAACATCATTGAAGTTTAACACTTCATCCCTTAATGGCTTAATAGAGAAATAATATTGTAATAAAGAGTTTAAATAACAAGTATTACCAATATTATTCAATCCAACTGGCCATTCTTCTGCAGGTAATAAATCATGGTTTATCTTACCTGATAAGAGAAACGAATCAATCAATAAACTCTTTTTAACTTGACCAATAATTCTCAAGCAACATCTTGCCTTTTCAATATCTCTATCATCAATACCCATTTGGAAAACAGATAAAATTTGTAAATCACTTGCGGTTTCTTCAACTCCTAAATAGTCACAAGCTTCTTTAAAACTGTTTACAGAGCTGCTTTTAATAAAGTCAGGATGCTCTTCTTCAATTTGACTTAATAATTCAAAGCTTTTACGGTTTAGTGAAATTGAAATAAATGCTCTTGTTAACAGTTCCTCTTCGTTTGGTGAATCTGATTTTCTAATCAAATATGCTGTTTTAACAACATCATCATCAACTGAGGTGTCAATTTCCAATAGATTATAAGCTCTATCAATTGCAAGAGGTTCATATTTCAAATAATTCTTTAATTTTTCACTTCTTCTGACATTTGATAGGATTATTAAGGCTTGTCTCAATTCATGGTTTTCATTTAGTTTAGATTCGGTTTGATACATAGTAATTAGCAGGTCATCATCAACTGTTGAAGAATGTTCTGGATCAATACTTAATCTTCTGTAGGCACTATCAATTTCTTTTTGTCCAACAATATTTAATGACGAAAGATTTGCAACATATGTACTTAGTCTATAATTGTGTCTCTTTGTTGAAAGTGATTTCAATGAATCAAAATAAAGTGGCAAATTATTTTGGTCAGAATTTATGGAACATTGGTAACATGCTATTATAAGGTCATCTGAAAAAAATGGGAATGCTGATAATGTGATATAATCTTCGTCTAAAATAGGTTTATAGTTTTGACCAACTGACTGTGGATCTGAGATTGTATGAAATAACACATCTAAGTTATTTGAAAATTCCAATGAAGCAAATTTATTTGGCTTTCCACCAGAATAAGCTTTACGACCCAAGAACATAATTTCTAAAATCTTTCTAATATAACTTTCTCTCTTTATCGCAGATTTGATATCTGTTTCCCAATTAGAAAAATCTGGTGGTACAAATTCCCCATTTTCTAATTTAAAATTTAGCTTTCTAAATAACAGATTAGTCTCTAAATTTGAATTCAAAATTTTATTTGATGAATGAATAGTTTTTAAAGGTTCATTTGAGGTTTTGGTTAATGGACCTTTTAAAGTTTTGAATAATGTAAATAAACAATCAGATGGAGAAGGTACTGCTGGATCCAGACCTCCGTACTTTTCAAGTGCTTTATTATATCTTACATTAATTGGACCTAACTCGAATTCATTCAAGTCATTGAAATCAAATTCCGGTTTTGATATCTCAATTCTTAAAACTTTATTCGATCCATTTGACACATAGTTAGCTTCATCTATTAGTTCTGGAATGATTCCTTTCAATTCTTTCAAATCATCTTCACTTAATGAATAAGTGTTAATCAAATCCATTGAATCTCTCAATGACAATTCATTGACCAAGTGATATTCATCCTTTGGTGGATTTGAGTTTTCACTTGGTTGTTCCTTAAAAATGAACTTCACATGGTACAACCTGGTCTTGGATAACGAAGGTTCAGATGATGAGTACAATAGGCCTCTAATTGTATAAACTTCAGATAGGTCATCAGAAAGGGATTGTTTTCTCTCAAAAGCTGGTGCGTAATCAAGTGCTTCTGATATGAACATCAGCTCGTAAGAGATATGTTTAATTTGGGAGGCTTTCTTTGCATATCTCAGAGGAGCAGTCTTCAATAATCCTGAATTTAACTTATTCGTAACCACATATTCATCATTTGATAGGATAAAAAACAGATCTAGCCTAATATCATCGATAATCCTATTCGAGGTCTTGAAAACACTATCCGCTAGACCTTTATAGAAATCCTGTTCCAAATCATCCGCCATTGAGTCGAGATCCTGCTCTTGGTAATCGTCATTCTCCCCAACTTCTGAGGCTGCTGAAGTGAACGAGTTGTCTAGCGATATCCCCTGTGGGAATTGCCCCTGTGGCTCTGAGCTCCCTACTTCTTGTAATACCTGTGGCTTGTTCTCGTGGTGCGATACTTCAATCTCATCCATAGGTACCAACTGCTCTGGATCTGGGATGATTTGCTCTTGTGACATAATTCAATGAAATATTAAAAAAACGTTCAAAAAACGAGGCAATTTCGTACAATCAAGCTTCAGAGAGAAAATTTGACAATATTGGTTGCTCCAAGCAAAAGAATCTGCTTCGAAAAAGCCTTATTTTGTTCAATTTAATTTGTGCTAAAAAAAACAGAAAAGCATTTAAATAATAATTTAATTTTCTACAAAGAAAGTTGAAAACAAAATTAAAAAAAAAAAAAAAAAAAAAAAACCGCTGGTAAAAATTTATTCAACTAAACTTTTTGCTGCTGGATAATGAACATCTTTGGAGGCAACTCAAAGAGTGAAACTCCCGTGGAGGCACTGCCTACAACTGACACAGCTCCTGCTGTACCTGTGGTGGGAAAACCTGGAGCTGGCGGTCCGCAATCGATTGATTTTGACCAATTATCGAAAAGTAAAGAAGATGGGATTTCAGGTGTTGCAACCAACTTGTTCCAGCAAGTGATCCAAGGCAACCCGTACTTTGCAGCTGGTGGTGGACTAATGCTGCTGGGAACAGGTCTGGCGGTTGCAAGGCAGGGAGTCATGAGAATTTCCGGATTGTTATACAGACAACTGTTGGTTGATTTAGAAATCCCATCCAAGGATAAGTCATACCTGTGGTTTTTGGAGTGGATGTCGCAGTACAAGAACAGAAGCTCGAGACATTTGAGTGTTGAAACAAACTTTGTGCAGCATGACAACGGATCGGTTAGCACCAAATTCTCATTAGTTCCAGGCCCAGGAAACCATTTGATCAAGTACAAAGGAGCCTATATGCTGATCAAAAGAGAGAGATCGGGAAAGCTCATTGACATGACCAGCGGAACACCTTTTGAAACGGTGACATTGACCACGTTGTATAGAGATAGAAACTTATTTGCCGATTTGCTTAGTGAAGCAAAG
This sequence comes from Starmera stellimalicola, assembly GCA_030580055.1. Classification (NCBI taxonomy): domain Eukaryota; kingdom Fungi; phylum Ascomycota; class Saccharomycetes; order Phaffomycetales; family Phaffomycetaceae; genus Starmera; species Starmera stellimalicola. Next base: position 336,469 of record JAKTSD010000008.1, on the reverse strand, counting down.
ACTATGGCATTGAAAGCCAACGAAGGTAAGACCGTTATATACACTTCTTGGGGCCCAGAATGGAGACCTTTTGGTCAACCAAAGATGAAGAGAATGATTGGATCTGTTATTTTGGATAAAGGAATCAGAGAAAATATAATTAAAGATGTTAAAAGCTTTTTGAAAAGTGGTCGCTGGTATTTTGATAGAGGTATTCCTTACAGACGTGGATACTTGCTGTATGGTCCACCAGGAAGTGGTAAGACCAGTTTTATTCAAGCATTAGCAGGAGAGTTGGATTATAATATTTGTATATTAAACTTATCGGAAGCCAACTTAACAGATGATCGACTGAACCATTTGATGAACCATATTCCACAAAGAAGTCTGCTGCTGCTTGAAGATATTGATGCTGCGTTCAACAAGAGAGATCAAACCGATGAAAAGGGATTCAAGTCAGGTGTTACTTTCAGTGGATTATTGAATGCCTTAGATGGTGTTGCTTCCTCAGAAGAAACAATCACGTTCATGACAACCAACCACCCTGAAAAGCTAGACCCTGCCATTCTCAGACCGGGTAGAGTTGATTATAGAGTCTTAATTGGCAATGCCACACCTTACCAAATGAAACAAATGTTCTTGAGATTTTATGAAGGTGAGGAAGCTCGTGCTGATGAATTTGTGGAAAAGGCAGAGCAGCTAGGTGTTCCAATCAGCACTGCACAGCTGCAAGGGCTGTTTGTGTATAACAAGGACGATCCAGAAGGTGCTTTAAAGATGGTGGACACTCTTAGTCAACCAAATCATGTCTTTTAGTACTCTTCACCAACACGCTTGTATATAAAACAATAACTAATGAATGCATGATCAACCTTGATATTTCTTCAAAACAAAATCCCTTGCTCTTCTAATATGCGTGGCTAGGATCTCATGTGAACCATCTATTTCTGATAGTCTTTCAGCCTCCATCATTAAATCCTTCATAAACAGCTGGTAGTCCAACGACACCAGCAAATCAGCCGAATCATTTGCCATCTTCATTCCTGTCGTCTCCTGGACGTACCGCTTGACGGCTGCACGCTTCAACGGTGCCATTCCCGCTGGTTGTGGTGTTTTATTGTTTACTAAAAGCATTTTTTGTTTTTGTTTACATTTTGGTGCTGATAGATTGATGATTAAGCAATATCTACAAAAAAACAGTTTAATTAACCAATTTGTGCTGTTTTCATTCAAACAAGTTTATGTGATGTTCCAGGTGTACCAAACATCTTGAGAATAATTGACTGGTTTGGTCTTTTTGGTATTTACCGGAATGTGACTTTTTAAAATAACTCAAGTTCAAACAGAAAATATTTGAGAAAGTAGTATAAATTGAACAGCTTTCCCTGTTTGTTCATTCCACTTTGTTGTCTTATTCCTTTTATATTGGCATCAACTCTGCAACCAATTCACTAGTGCTAAATATTGGTTAATCAAATACTTACTGAAGGTTTCAACTCGTTAACTATTTGGTTTCCGGTTAGCTATTTATCTCAACAATCAGCTCATTGTAAGTACATAACAACAGAAAGCTTTACAAGTTTTTTGATTATTTTACTTTTTGCATCAAATCAGTGACCAACCAACTAGGCAATCTTATTATCAACAGTCGTAATGGCTGAAAGAAGAAACTCGATTGATTTATCTGATCTTTCAAACTGGTCCAAAATAAATTTAGAAGCTCAAGCCCCAAAAGCTTTAGTGCTTCAAAGATCATTCAGTGATGCCAATGGTGGTATCAAACAAACTTTTTTCAATGACTCATATTCCTATTTTAGCGAATACATTAAAGGATGTCCAACTATGGACTCTTGCAATCCAACTTTTTCCAACAGTTTTTAAGACTATCAGCTTTCGAATGGAAGAAAATGCCAGTTCCCATAATGATGAATTACAAACATGAGAACAAATCTATGGCACAAGAGCAGTCCTCAATTGTGGAAAAAGAATTTACTGATGAAGAAACTACTTATGAAATCAAAAACTCCGCATTTGAAAAGTCCAACGGAAATTGCACATTCTTTTGCAACCGATTTAGAATCTGGTTATCTACTACAGATTCTGATGACTTGTTGAAAAGATATGGCTACAACACTTTATCACCACCAAAGAAAAATTTGTTCAAAAGGGTTTATACAAATTTTCTCACTCCATATGGATATTTATTAGTTGTATCAGTTGTTTCATGTATTCTTGCATGGAAACCATTGGGAGGACCGGATGCTGATACCTCTAATCTAATCCTTGGATGTGTTTTGTCTGCTGTTTTTGTTGTTTCAAGGATTCTCAAACTTATGGAAAGATAAGTGTACTAATAAAGTTATGAAATCAATTTCAGGATTCATTTCAGAATTCACAACAGTTATGAGAAATGGTGTGAAGAAATCAATTGCATCTAAAAATTTGGTTCCAGGTGATTTGATATTTGTTAGCAATGGGGACAAAGTTGGTGCTGATGCAAAAATTATTTCAATTGAAAAAAACTGTGGGTTATCATTTGATAGATCAATTTTAACTGATTGGAGCAGCCAGAGTTACTTAATAAATGGAAAAACAAATTTGAGGTTTCATTTAATTCAAGAAATAAATTTATGACTAGATTATTTCAGGATAAACAAAGTGGTTCTAAATCAGGTTTACTAATGATTAAGGGAGCTCCAGATATTTTATTACCAAAATGTTCAAAGACTTTTGACTATAATTCCCATGAAATTGAGTTTATTAATAAAGGGCACGAGGGAAATATTAGATCAATTCAAGCTAAATGCGCATCGAATGGTGAGAGAGTTGTTCTGTTGGGATCCAAGTTTATTCCAAATGTGGATCAATTCATTAACAGCTTATTCACATTTCAAGAAATTGAACAAGAATTGATCAAAGAATGTAACACGGGATTAGTATTCAATGGATTCCATTAAAGGAAGATATTCCACAAGTTGTCTCAATTACCAAGGATGCCGGGATCAATGTGATGATGGTGACTGGAGATTTTGAATTAACTGCAGTTTCAATTGCAAAAAATGCCAATACTTATGTCAAAGGAGAAGGTTAAGTCATTTGAGTATTTGAATCCAAATTATCCAATTGCTGATTTCAAAACGACTTTATTATCAAGTAGAAAATTCATTCATGATGCAATCTCAATTCCATGCTCAAACTTGGAGTACATGAATGAAAATCAGTGGGAACATCTAACTTTATTCAAAGAGATTGTTTTTCCAGGGCAACTCCAGAACACAAACTAATCATTGTTGAGCAGTTTCAAAAAAGAAGACATATTGTTGCTATGACTGGTGATGGTGTTAACGATGCGCCCTCATTGAAGCAGGCAGATGTGGGGATTGCAATGGGCGATGGTTCAGATATTGCAAAAGAAGCGTCTGATTTAATTTTAAAAGAATCATTTTTATCAGTCATCTCCGCAATCCAATCAGGCAGACTAGCGTTTGAGAATTTGAGGAAAGTGGTGACTTACCTCTTACCGGTTGGGACGCTTTGTAACCTATTTCCAGTGTTATTGAATGTGTTTGGAGGATCTCCATTAATTTTATCACCATTTAACATGACAATATTAGTTTGTTTGACTGATTTTGGTGGTGCAGTGTCACTGTGTTTTGAGAAAGAAGAAACCAACTTGCTAAAGAATAGACCCAGATCGATTTCCAATGAGAAATTGGTTGATTTTAAGAATCTTGTACATGGCTATTTGGTGACTGGTGGTTACTATTCAGTAAATTTGGTTTCTATCCCCTTCTGAGTTTTGTTTTTATCATTTGGCGACTATCACGGCTACGACTCGCAGTTGATTGCGCAGACATTTACACTACTAGTTACAATGCAAATGGTGAACCTCTTTGCAGTCCGAAATAGAGTGTCAAGTAGCGCCATAAATACCCCAGAGTACAACACGCTACTATTTGTCTCAAATGCACGCTCGACGACTATTACGGTTCTTGTCAACAATTATCGTCCAATCCAAAACATTTTAGGCACCAGAGCTGTTCCGTGGGCATATTGTTTCTTGGGATTTTCGTTTGGTTTACTGTGGTTGTTTTGCGAGATGAGAAAGCACTTCACCAGACAGCACCCGGGGTCCTCCTTTGCTAACCTCGCGTGGTGATTCCCACCGTGCACTGCTGATAAATGACTATTCAACGGCCCTGTAAATGGCTGTAGTGCGCGTACCACAACGGCCCCGGATTTGGGGGCCCGGAAGTTGTGTGATTTTTTTTCTTGCGTAACGTGGGGAAATTTCAGGATATGCGGAAAAACCTGTGCGAATGCAAATAGGAGACCCGGAAAAACAGCTTTGGTTGCGGTGGACATTTTCGGGATGATCCAACCCAGTAGCTCAGCCAAAAGTCTAATGTGGCGAACTGGATGTTGGGTACATCCAGGTGCACAGCTGTGAGCTCCTGGTGCTACACATTGCAGGACTAACCTATATTTAACTATAAGTAGACTGAGTGCGTAGCCGAGTTTTTACGGTTTATTTGTCACCTAAATAGCCTATTTCTGAAATCAGGAAAATGTGTGGATGAAATTCGGGATAAAAACAAATTTCCGTTCCATAGTCAAACGTTTAACTTTGTGAAAAAAAGTAAAATTCGAATGAATTTTTAGGAATTTTTTGCCAATTTTAAACATAAAAGTGTAATAACCCCAGTTGAAAATAAGCTAAAAGGCTCCTTGAAGGTTCAGTTTCTTTGCAAAATTCAACACTTTACACAAAAGTATCCTTATTTCGACAGCACTTGAAAAATCGTCTGGTTTAACTGCTGAGCCCCACATTTTTGAACTATTCCACACACAAACAGCTACGCAACACAACTGAAGCAGCAAGTTTAGAGCCCCCAACCCGCAAGCACACGAAATGTACTTATATCCAGGACTGAAGTCTGGCACAAACACTCCGTCAGAGTACACTGATCGGGCAAGAGATGAAGTTATCAGAAAACTGAACATCAAGCCAGCGAATTCCCAGGCCACTGCAACCGCCTTGAAACACGGTTCGTCGCCGCTAAAGATGGTTTCCAATGCCAGCGACAGCTCGCTAACCAAAACAAACTCCAACGACAGCGTTGGGTCCGTGTCCAGCTCGGCTACTACTGAAACCAAGAAACATCGTAATTTGTTCGGTTTACTAAAGTCCAAAAAGCAGCAGAAACAGCACCAGGATCCCGAAGGCGATGTTGCCATGGAGGACCCTGCAACTGCAGATACCACCCAGTACGCCAGCTTGCAGCCACTGCATCCTGTCCCGTCAATAACCAGCACCATATCTCAATATTCAAACCAGTCTTCACTGCTGTCCAGAGGTACAGCACAGGACTCGTTATTCTCACGCCAGTATTCGCTGGCCACACAACCCACAAACCTCTCCGACATCTCATCCATAAACACACAGCCCGTACAGGACGGAGAAATACGGCAACAACCAAACCAGAAAAGACTACTAATAACGCTGCAGGAAGCTTTACCAACCGACTTTAGTGACATTTATGCGCCTGAGCTGTTGGCAGACCCAAATCTGCTGATTGGCGGACGTCCAATCTTTACAAAGAGAGCACTGTTAGACTGGGATTTGAATGATACAAGGTCGCTACTTATAGTGGATAGGCTAAAACCTGAATGGAATAACCAGCTTCCTATAATATTCTCCCCACAAGGCTTCAGATTCCTCTACTTGCCATTGGACGCAGATGACGAAACAATCATACAAACCTTGGTGGATAGTGATATCTACAAAGAGGCAAATTTCGATACCAACTTCAGAATACAAACTGCCAAGTACACTTTGAACACAGCCAGAACAAGACACGCGATGGTTCTGAAGAATTCGGGACTGCCAACTACCTATAACACGAGACTATCGAAACCCGAATGGAGAAATGTGATTGAGAACTTTCTTTTGAACCTTGCGGTTGAAGCTCAGTGTCGCTACGATTTTAAGAAACTCTGCCATGAATACAAAAAGAGAGAAAGAGCACAGTCCGAGTCTTCGTCTTCATCTGCATCCATATCTCTATTGAAGAAGGCAATCTTGAACGATGTCTCGCAGACAAAACCAATTCCTTCTGCTCATATCAAACTCTCGAAAGAGACCAAGGCTCAGCTCTGGACCCAAGTCCAGTCTAAAGTGTACCAAAGACTGGGACTTGATTGGGCTCCTGATAAGTTTAGCTGAGTACCAACCCAAAGGCACCATTGGCACTTGACTGATAGTTGAAGTACCAACCCAAAGGCACCATTGGCACTTGATTGGGCTCTTAGTTGAGCTTACAACTTATTTACATTCAACATATTGCTATTGCTACTCTGGTATCTAATAGTGGCATCCACAGTTATATTTATATTTACACTTAAAGTAACTTTTAATGAACATGATGATAAACTAACAAAAAAATGCAAAAAAAAATCCATGTACTCCTCATAACCCTTCCAATCTATCGAGAGCAGCCTTTGTCTTCATTGACACTCTTGTACTTAACTCATAATCATCAGCATACGCGTTTGCTCTTTTCAACCATTCTTTTGCTTCTTCTAACCCTTCTAATCCTTGCTGCTTCCATGTGAACAGTGCACGCTCGTACATAGCCACTGGGTATAGCCATGGGTCTTCCGTGTGTTTGATGAATCTGTATGGTAGTTTGCCGGTATTCTCAAATGAAATGATATACTTCAACACGTTGTCATCAATGAGCTTACAGCCTTTTGTAAACTCGCCCAGTCTTCTGTAGGTGATACTTTCCAACAGGTTTCTGATCATCGACTGACTTTGTACTTCTGGTACTAATGCCTGCTTGGAATTGCTATAATTCAAAAGACTTAGAGAGATTTTCAAATGATCTTGTGGCATTCTATTATAACCATTCCAGAAATAAACTAATTCGTGAATTGGTGAAGTTCCAATCGCATCAATCAAGTCAACCTTATTTTCCTTTGCACATGTCTCAAATTGTGCATATTTTCTCATTACAAATTTGTCAAATGGCATTTGTTTTGATAGCATTTTCTTTTGCTCAGTACGAATTGGTGCTTCCACCAAGTTGATTCTCGCTTGCTCTTTGAAATGATCCATTCTTTTGATATCTTGTGGTTTAGCAATTCCCAATTTGCACATACGATACTGTTCAACATAACAAATAGCTGCAATATATGTGTAAAATCCTGGTGACCATTTACTTATATCAAGTAATCTCAAAACTTCAATTGCAGCCTCTTCATATCTATGAAGGAAGACTAGCACGTTAACCTTATCAAATCCCAACAGTGCTTCAACTTGCTTCATTTCAATCTTACGGTTAATACTGTTCATCAGTTCTAAGGATTCTTCTAATCTACCTCTGGAAGATAGCATTCTTGCTTCTTGTAGTAACCACAAGGCGGAATTTGGGAAAATGGCTCTTGTTATCAGTAACGCATCAGTTAATCTTTTGCCTGGATGAGTCAAGGTTGGTGATCCGGTACCACTGAACGCATCAATTTCTTTGCTCATTTTTTTACCGCTAATTGTCTTTTGTAGAGTTAAGTTATCATTGTTCATTGCTGGTACATCAAAATCAACGTCTGTGAACTGGAACGGACCATCATAGAAAACTAGCAATCCTAATAATCCAATGCATCCGTGGATATTTCTACCTTCAACAGCTTTCCAGATCATATTCAAACCTTCCTCTTTAGACCCTTTAATTCCAACAACGGAAAGCACTTTTGTAATTCCTGTTGGCAATAGGGATAAAACCAGCTGGATCAGACCAAAACATAAATTGGCTCCTGTGATTATGAATTCATCGATGGTTGAACGGTTCTCATCAACTTCTGTATCAATATTTAGAGCTGAATCTTGATCCTTATCTTCGCCCTCTTTGTTAAAGCCAACGTCACTTTTCAGCCTTTCTGCAGCTGGGGCATTGCCGATATGTTCACCTCTTTTTCTTGCTCTTCTCATTTCCTTAACTTTTACAGCAATCTTTAGATCTTTGTCCGACAGCTCATGGTGATGAAACTGGCTTGGGATGTCAACAAAGCTTGCGGCTGTTGATAACGAGGTGGAGCTGGTATTGCTCGAGATCGATTTGTTTTCGTACTCGTGGATCAACTTCAAAATTTCTTCCAGCATATAATAAGCTTTGCGCAGCTTGAGCAAGGCCTTTGCGCTTTCAATCATACTCTCTGAAAGCAGCATGATCAGGGCATTCAGCAGGTTGGCCTCGGCATAGGTCACAGCATACTCTGTTCCGGGAGGAAAATGCGATGAGGTTTTTAATTTGGACTTCTGGTGCTTCTGCTTGTCTCTGTTCGACAGAGCTTCAGCCCTTGTAAGGATCTCCCCGGCTTTCTTGATAACCTCGGGCTCGAAGCCCAGCGTTGCCTCGAGGAACCCAATCACACCGCCAGCCATCACCTTGATGGTGCAGTCAGCATCGTCGCTAATCAAATGTTCGCCTTCTTCTGTACGGTCATCGAGCAGGTAATCCATGGATTTCAAAGCCAGCTCAAAGTCCAATGCCTCTCTGAGAACTGCTGCTATAGTCTCTTCCTCAGACACTTCCTTCTCTTGTCTTCTGAACCCCAGAACCCTAAACATTTCGGCTTAATTCACTGACACTTGTTCTATTTGCAACTTTGCACTTTTAGTGGAAAGAAAATATTATTTGATAAGCCGATTGCCGTTAATTTTCAAATCTCTCTGCCTGTGTCTTACGGCCGCCCCTTCCGGACGTTACTTCCAGGCAGAGCAGCTAATTATAACTACGTCTTTAAGTTCAATTCATTATTCATACATTGTCAGGGTGCTGTAGTCTGTTAGAGTACTGTAGTACTCTTAGCGTAGTCCCGTCACCGTGGAACTAGTTCACCTCTTCTTGACTGGCACATTAATGCCTAGCTGCAGGAACTAGTTCACCTCTTCTTGACTGACACATTAATGCCTAGCTGCAGTGCACTGTTCCAAACGTTGGCATGCACTGTTTTGGGCAGCTTGCGGCCATAAAGACACTGGTCAATCAACCACATTCCAACAACAAAGCTCACTCGGTCCAAAGTCCTGTCCTGTCTCTTGTCCACTAGCGACCAGATCTGCCTGAGAGTCTCGTTGGGTAGCCTGCTACGCTCCCAGATGTCCCTGACAACAACATTGAGTATCAAGTTGGACTCTACCGTCAAAAGATCACTGTTGGTTGAGATAACAGACGCCTTTAGTGCATTGTTGAACTGGTCCGGAATCGGCACTTCCATATTCAAGAGCTTGGGATCCAGCAAGTCCATATATAGCCCCTTGTTCGACACCCAGATACTCTCGTACCGTCTTCTCTCAGAATCTGTTATGAATTCCCTCTCGCTGTGATACTTCCATGGTTTTTCCTCATTAAAGTTGTGTTTCTTTTCTTTTCTCATCGTCGTCTTGAACTGCACCGGCTTCACAGGCTCTGCATCAAAGCTGTGCTGCTGTAAATAGTTGGACGGTGTGACAATCGATGTCGCCTTCAATCCTTTCTTCAACATATGTTTGGCGTTCTTTCTAAATTTATGCTTATGTTTAACTCGTTCATCTCTGGTGAAGGGATACTGTGGTAAATGATCCTCGTCATCTTCTTCCATTGCTGTAGAAGCCGCATTCGATTCAATATCTTCGTATAAACTATCTGTCTCTTCGTCAATTAAGCTTGGGGGCGGCTTCCGTCGTGGTGACGAACTTCTTTTGTTTGACGATGGTGACGAACTTATCAAGTCATTAGGCGAGTCATTCTGTGATAATGGTGGTGAGACAGGAGGTGGTTTTCTTGATAGTCTCGACTTATTCGATGAAGCAGATTTGGGAGCAGATGATATTATCTCATCACTTGAATTCTTATCAGAGTCGTAAAATACCATTGCAGGCGGAGATTCGAGGTGCTCTTGTGAGATGTTCGCAATCTGTTTAGGTGAATTCAATGAGATTGATGATCCCAGTGATAATGATGGACTCGTAGACATTTGAATACTTCTACCTGGTGGTACCAAAAATTCGCTGGAAAATGATGAACCTCCTATGGTTCGAGCTGCCAGACCAGCTGCTTGCTTTGATGTGGACAATGCAGTTGGGGATGAAGCCGCTGACGATGGTTCTTCATCATTAATACTCAATTTGTCAATGTCTCGGACGTAATTAGCATTAACAGCATTATTAATGGTATTATTAGATGCCGGACTGCTTCTTTGATAAGAGTTTGAAGAGCTTCTTGACGGCTTTTTGGGTATCATCACTGACCTGTTAGGCTCTGGGGTGATATTTTGCTGGGATGTGTTGGCATTGGCCTTCTGGAAAGTTAGTGTTGCAGCTTTTAATGCTAATTCTGATGCTTCTGAAGGTAAATTATTGTTAATATCCAAAGACTTTCTATTCCCATTTCCTCTAGAGGCTGGCCTTAGCTGCCCATTGGAGTCTATGATGGGTGGCGGGTGTCGTTTCTTCCCAAGAATACCCATTGAACTTGAGATTAATTGCTGTTTTGTTTTTGCCTCAAAAATTGAGTTTTTTTTATCTTTTTGTACAGTTTATTTTTAAATTTAAACATTGATTGAATTTTATATAATACAAAAATATTCTTCCTACGTCCCAAGCCCAATCAGCCCTTATGCACCCTGGAACTAAATTATGCTAACACATTTTTTTCAAACTCTCCCTTGAAATTTCCTGGCGGGAAATATGAACAAATTGTGTATTGGCCATAATAATTTCCGCAGTCTTTATACCCACAGCCTACTTGTGTAGATTTTTTCCACACCACCTGGGTAAAGTGTCCAGTTTGCTCGCTGAACCCTGGCTTGTTGTAGTCATAAAGCTTATACTCGTCATACCAAGCTTGCAGGGCTCCTGACGTATTGTAGCCAATAGCTAAATTCTCACCATAAGGGCCTTTAGAGTGTGTCAGAACACCGCTGCAATCATACTTGTCGGCGTACTGCTGCGCATATTTTTGTAAAGTATTGTTCCAAGCCATTGCTGGTGCATGGTGCAGGGATCTTTTATTGTTATGGAGCCGTAATAGGCTTGCTTCAAATCCGTTTTGAGTTGGTAAACCTGAGGTTGGTTCGAGGCTTGCGGTGGATGAAGCTGTTACAATCACAATTTTGGTCACGGTGCTTGTTGAATGTTCAGTGCTCGAGCTAGTAAACGTTTGTGATGTTAATGCTGGGGCTGTTATTGGGGTTTGGAACAGATCCATCGCACTAATAGTTGACCACTGAGTTGAGATCTGAGTCTCCCAAGCAGTTTTGGTTTCGGTTTCCAAGAACAATTGAGTAAGCGTGACAACTATGGGGGAGCTCCAGACCGTGTGTAGTAGCAGGGCAAATACTGCGAGCATTGGCGTTGTTATGATACTAAGGGAATTAAGATGTGCTATATAGAAATTTTTGAAACCTTTTTCAAACACTACAACCAAGTCTTGACCAGTACCCAAGTTTCAGGCTTGTATTGTGTTGTTTTAATGTTTCACACCAATTCCAAACCTAAATAGCTTTTCACTATCTTTATTTTGTGAATCTCAACGATTTGTTAACCTGCATAATTACAAACCTGTGCTGCTAGTTAAAGAAATGACACAAACCGGTTTTCAAAAGCTAAAGTGCCAGCACAGACTCGTTAAAGTACGAATCTGTGACCTTAGGGACAAACTACATCAAGTGGGTTGGTAACAACGCGTATGTTGTGAGATTTTGAATTTTCCAACCGCGTTGTGCATAAAATCTACGTTTTATGTCAATTTTTATATGCGCATTTTCAAAGGGATTAAAATTTTTTACTGTTAGCGAATTAGTGAATAAAACATGCTTAAAAAATTCCTAACATGATAGCTGCTACAAGTTGTGAAAGTGTAACGAATGAATGCCTTAAAATAACCTAGTAAAAATCAGTTGCTTTGACGAAACTGGAGAGAATCAACTCTCTGAAGATTGGGTAAAAAGTAAAAGTTGTTGTAATAGTTTAAACTAATGGTAAAACATTTTCAGAGTATTCACCAGCAAAGTTACCAGCTGGGTTATATGAACAGATGGTGTATTGACCCCAGTAGCTACCACATTGTTTGTAACCACAACCTAATTGGGTAGTTGATTTCCACACAACTTGTGTGAAGTGGGAAGCTGATGGTGAGTTCCAGTTGTACTCTTTGATTTCAGAGTACCAAGCATCGACAACACCTGTGGTGCTGTAGCCAAGACCTAAGTTCTCACCGTATGGACCTCCAGAGTGGGTCAAGGTACCTGAACAGTCGTACTTGTCAGCGTAGGCTTGAGCATAAGCTGCTAATTCAGATGACCATGACAAGTCTGAAACGCCATGCAAAGCTCTGTATTTGTTATGTTCTGCTAAGATTGCTGAATCAGCAGAGTTTAAAGAGGAGTCTGATTTAGTACTTTGTGCAGCTGAGGTAGTTGCAGCAGCGGTAGTTTTTGTGGTGGTTGGAGTTGTTTCGGTGGTGGCTGGTGTGGTTTGGGTAGTTGGAGTAACTTGAACAGTTTGTAAAGTTGTTGGACTTGGGGTATTTGAAGTAGTTGGAGTTGTGGTTTCGACAGCTTTAGCAACTGGAATAGTAGCTTCAGTAGTTGGGGCAGTGGTTGCACTGGTTGCAGCAGCGGCTGCTGGATCATCGTGGGTGATAGTAAGAGTTGATTCTTGGGTAGTAGTGGTATCACCTTTAATTAAAACTAATTCTGAAACGACAACTTCGTAGACGTGGCCAACTTTAGGACTTTCAACTGGAGTAGCAGCGGCACTGGCAGCAGTGGTAGTTGGGTCTGCTTCAGCTGTGACAAGGACGACATCAGTCTCGGTGACAATAGCTGGAGCAGCCATAACGGCAGCAATTGATGAAAGGAGTGCAAGTGAGAATCTCATTGTAAATAGTATAAAGAGTGTATTTGGATTCTTAAAGTGTGCTTAATGTGCCGGTTTTGCTTAGTGCAAGTCGCTGTCTGCTCTTTAAAGGAATGAAGTGAAGATCTAGTCGATGGGGTCCTACAAAAATAATACAATAAAAGGCCAAAGCTGGCTTTTATATGTTTCAAATCTGGGAATTTAGGTTCAGGCTGTCTTTATGCGTCCTCCTGCAGAGATCGGCGCACCGCGTAGGTTGCAGATGATGACAGAATCTCACAGCTGCGCGCCAACCTCCGCGCAGCCCGCCCTCGGAATTCCCTTTGGGTGATATTAACATGTTCTATCTTTCCCTAACTTGTTCTATTTTACAACATTGCAGTATGTCAATTGTTCCAACATGAAGAAACTTAAGCTGTCAATGCCCGCACTTTACAATTACACAAATTTCAGTAAAGCTAAATACTCTCGTATAATTTAGCTGCCTACTAAAAAGGTGAAAATTTTTCTTCCTACTAAGAAAAACGTGATTTAGTTATTGGCAACCCAAACAGTTAATTAATGAGGTGCATTAAGTTACATTGAACAACAAAGCATATACGCTGATAATTTATTCTAGAAGTGGGCCCTTGGATCTAACTGGCTAGATGAGAAATGAGAAATGAATAGGTGTTTGGCAATATGTTCTAAACGTAGTTATCGTAGCTAATTGTGGGTGTTTATTAACTTGTACGATCGACAGAAATGTCTCAAGGTTGCTATCACTCAATTAATTAACCCAAGAATGCTTAACATGTTAAATTTTTTTTCAATTTGGTAATTCAATAACATTCAATGAAAGTTGGGCAAATCTGGCCAAACAATGTATGAAACGGGTATTTGGACTGCACACGATAGTCAACGTAAGACTGAAATTCTCGAAATATTGGTAACCTGGCCGAGTGGTCTAAGGCGCCAGGTTAAGGTCCTGGTCTCTTCGGAGGCGCGAGTTCGAACCTCGCGGTTATCATTATTTTCAATTTTTTTTTTTTGAGTTTTGCTTTTTAGGTCGAAATTGAATTTTGATCTACTAAGCTAAAGTTAAATTTGGATGAAATTTGGATGTTCTAGATTGAGTTCTGAAAGTTTGTGAGGTGACAAGTTTAAAAGTTTCCTTTTTAGTTTGTTGAAAAGGATCTGGCCAAATTGAGTTTCTCGCCGTTTGAAGCATGTAAGCTGACTGTTTCCTAGTGTGGTTTAACTTCAGGCAGATCTGTAGGTGAGTTTTATGTAGTTTGAGTTAAGTTGTGTGATCAATTACGTCTTTTTCAGTAAGTTTGGTGATCTTCTGAGGATTGACGATTATGAATATTGCGTCAACTCTACTGATATTAATTTATCATAGTTTCTATTTACTAATATGCCGGTTTGGTTTAGAAACGTCTAATTATTCAGCAGATCAAAGCTGTTCCAGCTGTAGGTAAAGAGTTTCGCACTGTCATTTGAATTAGCCAAAATAACTAATAGTTGCTAAACCTAATACTGCACTCCTTCAATCACTGAGCAAAGGTTTATAAACTTACGAATAAGTGTGTTTCATATTATTGATTTAGTGTGATTTGAATACTATTTGTTTGATCTGTCTCTGAAACTGTTTCAAATTTAATAAGTTAATCCACAACTTTATAATTTATAAACCTAATCAAAAAATTTGTATTTAAAGAGTAATATGAGTTCTAGTTCAATGATCTCACCAACACTTGCTAAACACAGCGTGCGTGCATGTATGCTCAGCCTATTCAGAGAAAACCTGACAAAGCATAGCCTTTCTTACAATTTCTTAACCAGCAAAACGCTTTATTTGCAAAGCTCACAAGCACGTTCAGCTTTCACAACTACAAAAGACAATCTACAACGTAATAGCCAAAATATGAATTACATGAATTAACTACCCAGTAACAACTTAACTATGTTAGTACTCCTCCAGTACATCAAAAACACACAATAACTCAAACAAAAAAGTCAGAAATTACTCGTTTTTCTTCTCTTAATATTCTCAGATAATGTAGATAAGTTTAAGTGTTAAACATCATTCAATTGTTTGTTGCTGTGTGGTCTACTGAAAACTCACTTTTGGCTCCCATTTTTTAATAAATGTTCACATGGAAAAAACAAAAGTTGAAAAAATTTTAAAATTTCTAGCTGTAAATAAAAAAAAAAAAAAAAAAAATCAGTTTATCAAAAAGTTATAAAAAAATTTTAAGGGCAAAAAGGATAAGAGAAAACTGATAGTAAATCAAATGATTCAACTGATGAATAAACAAATCACATCACAGCTACTGAGCTGGTCGGTTTCTATTGCCTTGCTTGTGTTTGATTGTATCAGATACATCAGTGTTAGTATAAATATGCTCTTTTGTTACAAATCATGTGTCAATTACTAACAACCAACTTAGCTGACCCTGGCTGTAATGATCATGACACCAGTGGTGCTGCTCATAGCTTACGATGTGTGTGTTTACATTTTACGTGTCACCAATATTGTGCAGTTTGTCGAGCAGCTGTTCAAGGGGATATTAAATATCTCAATCACTGAGAAGCACAAGAATCAATTGAATTTGAATTTGCAGTTGAATAACAAACCGCAGAGAAGAAACTTGTTTAACGAGCAGTTGGTCTACGACAAAACCGGGATGAATTGAACTGCTGTTCATCATATATTGTGGGCTGTATTCTTATTTAAGAGAAAAGTTTAAAGTTTGGAACATGAGACATTTCCACATTACCAATGTTGATACACTCACCTCACATCTTTTATCAAATTTGCTACTCATACTATTGATTCCTCCAGTTTGCTATCAAATTATCAGCTTTGATGCTGAATTATCCATATTCAACTATTTTATTTTTATTTCGTCATTCACCATTTATCATTCATCAGTTTTTTTAATTCGGCTTTTTACAGTTGATCTGCTAAGTTGTTATTCAGATTTTATTTTATTTATTTCATCCATGTTACTTTATTTAAAACAGTTGATCTGTTAATCATATATTTTATTCATTTTTTTTTGTAGAATTTTATTAGTATTTGTAACACATTTTGCCTCACATGTCACACACAAACCTATTGTGCAACAAACTGCTGGTTCCAAGTCGCTCTATAAACACAGCAATTTATTATTTAGAGTTCACCAGAGATGTGTCTCTTAACAATTGTAATTTTTTCTTGTGGCCAAAAAAAAAATTCAACGAACTGCTCAATATTAAAGTTTTAAATAACTAAACCCAAGTAATACAGAAAAATGTCAGCTATTTATCAACCAGGTGCAGCAGCTCCATCAGCTCCAAAAGGTGAACAATCCACATGGGGAAGAATCACCGGAAACCCAGTTTTCCCAATCGCTCTTAACGTTGTTTTATTTGCAGTAAGTTGAAGTGAAATTGGTTTTTCAGGAAGCATTTAAGATACTAACAAGTGACAAAGGCAGGTGTCGTTTTCATCCAAAGTCCAATAATGGATTCCATGGTTCCTCAGTGAGTTTTTTCTAGGTAAAAGTGAAGGAGAGTAACTAAGATACTAACTAGCTTTCAAAGATTATAAGTGACGATTCAAGACTGTATATATGAAAATAAAATGATGAAAAGTTTTTATCTGGTGTAGTACAAGAGAGTGGGTTGAGTTAAAGCAATAAAAAGAGTACTAAATAACGTTCAATTTAATTGAAATTATATAATTAACAGTGTTTGTTTAAATTGGTATGAAATCAGAGTGCGCGAACAACAATCGAGCTTAGCGTATCTCAGCTTAGCTCAGTTCTGGAAAACAATGTATAAAGCATGTAAAATAGCTGGGAACCAAATAAAAATACATAAAACAATGTTGATTAATAAATCTTTACCTGCACCTCTTGCAATGTAAACTGCTAATGGTGGTAAAATGACAGCTGTGCATTGATGTTAGTAAACTGGGACTAGAGAAATGTCATACCAATCGATTGAGACGGCGCTTTATAGATAATCTTTGCTGTTCAGGGGCCTCCGATTTAGTCCCAACCCAAAAAATAGGAAGGGGGGTTGGGCACAATCAGTGAAATATATATTTCAACCCAGCCAATTTCAATCAATTTCAATTGGATTTGCAAAAATCTCAATATCAGGTAATAGCAAACCACACATACCAATAATAGCGTTGATAATTTTGTTTGAGTCAGCCATGGTTTCTCGTTTAAAAGTTAATTAATTGATAATTAAGTGTAATAGTTGTTTGGAATTTTGTCAAATATATTAAAATTTCTTGAAACTTGTTGAAAAATTGCTGCCAAAGAGCCCTTTTCTGCCGTTTTCGGATATTTCTGGCCGTTTCGGGGAATGTTTTATTTTCCTCAAAAAGTTCAACGGTTCCTAAAGCGGAAATTTGCGCGAAAAAATAATCTATGCAAATTGAGCAAATTATAGCATTAGCAATATACCAAACGCCTACAACAGGAATATGATATTAACTTAGTAATCTATCTATGTGAAACTAACTAAATCATTTCAAAACTTTTTTAACAATTTTCTCAACTTCGTCCCAGTCATCAGTTGGGACTCTTGTAAGCTCGATATCACCAAAGTAGCTTCTGATTGATTGTAATAATTGGTAAGATTTCTTGTCATGGACAAAGGAAATAGCAACTCCAACTCTACCAAATCTACCAGTTCTTCCGATTCTATGTAGATAAGTTGATGGATCCGGTTTACCGTCTTTATCAGTTGGTAAATCGTAGTTAACAACCATGGACACCGAAGGTATATCAATACCTCTTGCTAAGACGTTTGTTGTGATTAAAACTTTAGAACGTCCGCTTCTAAAGTCATCAATCAATTTATCACGATCAGCACTTTGTAAATCTGAATGCAAAACTGACACTGAATGACCTTCATCTTTAAGTTTTTTGTATAAAATGTTTGCTGTGGTCTTTTTGGCAACAAAGATGATTGATGAACCAATTGTCAACAATCCATACAACTCGTTTAAAACTTCAAACTTATGCTCTTCACTATCGCAATCCATATATAACTGTTTGATTGCGTCCACATTTAATTCCTCTTGCTTCAATGTTAGTTCATTGGCATTTGGAACAAACTTGTCTGCGTACTTCTTAACATGGTCAGGGAATGTGGCTGAAAATATAACTAACTGACAGTCCTTTGGCAAGAATTTTTTAACACGAACACACTGGTCACCTAGACCTTGTGCGTCCAACATATTGTCAGCTTCATCTAAAACAAACACTTTAACCTTTGAAGTCTCAATTCTCTTACGACGAAGCAAATCAAGCAGCGTACCTGGAGTACCAACTAAAATGTGTGCATTGACTTTGGCATTTTTCTCAATAGCATCTGGCACAACCAGCTGTGTTGTTATGTTGGTATACTTACCCATTGTGTTGATCACGTCCAGTGTTTGTCTTGCCAATTCTCTTGCTGGAGACAAGCAGATGGCCTGGATAGCGTCAACTGATGGGTCAACTCTTGACAGCATGGTTAGCGAGAAGGCTGCAGTTTTACCTGTACCGGACTGGGATTGCGCAATCATGTTTTTTGGAGGGTTTGAGATAAGCAGCGGCAGCGCTCTCTCTTGGATCTTGGATGGTTTCTGAAACTTCATGGCGTATAAACCTTTCAACAACTCTGGTGATAAGCCCAGTTCCTCGAATGATTTAATAGAAAACAAAGGCGAGTTTGGGTCTGCCTGGAGGTCTGCTAGTTTCACTTTCACTTCGTATGTGGAGTTGATTAGCGTGGAATCTTCCTCTTTCTTAGGTGCTTCCTCACTAGAGGCTTTTTCTTCAGCTTTGGCGCTGGCACTGGCTTCTTCCTTCTTAGGTTCAGCCTTGGCTTCGGCAGTCTTCGCCTTCTCGAGCTCCTCGCTCTTCACAGTCAAGGACGACAGCAAGTCAACAGCGTCTGCAACTTCTCTCTTGGTGTCAGCCATCTTGTTTTACCTCTTTTGCTGTCTTTTACAGTGGTGCAACTGCTGAAATTTGTTTATTTTTTCAGATTTTTGTGTTTTTTTATTTTTTTTATTTGAAATTTCAGTTTTTTGGTGTAAAAAGGGAAAAGTTGGTGTTGTTGATAGTTTTCGTAGGGTTTCTGGTGGTTTGGGGGGTGTACCGCTACCAGTTTGAAGACGTTAAAAGTGCACAACCTTTACAGAGTCCGCAGGCCGCGTTTAATGCCCCAAATCAGATAAATCAACCGAGCATTTCCGGTTTTGGGACGGGCAACACCTTTTTCTTTTGCGCTTTGTCTTTCTGACATATAAAAAGATTGAGAAACTAATTCATTTTGATTAGTGGAAGAACAAAAATACAGGCAGAGGAGCCGGGAAGGAGGTATCATCATGGACCGGGAGCTTTTAGAAGAAGAGGAGGAGTTTGATTACGGAAGTTCTGATTTTGACGACGATTATCTGGGCGATGAGGACCAGTTAGATGTTGAGGACTCCAAGAGCAGTTTGGTACCCAGAGAGCTACAGTACAACGCGATAACACTGGAGCAGCTACAGCGCAGCTTGGAGTCCAGGACCACAGAGGTGTGTGACGTGCTCAGGCTGAGCAAAGAGCAGGCGTTAACTTTGTTACAGTTCTACTCATGGAACTTTGAGAGGCTGATGGAGGAGTACTTGACTGATCCTGAGGGTGTTGTTAAGAAATCTGGAATCTCACCGAGCGATAGCAAAAGAGGAATCCAAATATACAGCGAGAAATCGCCATTCCAGTGCATGATTTGCTGTGAAGACAGACTTAAATCGTTCAAGTTAGACTGCCAGCATGAATACTGCATCGAATGCTACAAGCACTATATCAAGGACAAAGTCAGCTCTGGCAGTGTGATCAAATGTCCCAGCTGTGATTTGGCATTGAGCAACGCGGATTTGAGCTTGCTGGTTGAGCCTGATCAAATCGAGCAGTTACTGCAGAATTCCACAAAGCTTTACATAGAGAAGCATGTCCAGTTCAAATGGTGCCCGTCTGCTGACTGTAAAGGGCTGATTGAAGTGTTGAATCCCGGAGTGTTGGATGAGATGGTTTCCAATCGTGAGGTGCCGATTGCCATTTGTAATGAGGAGCATCAGTTCTGTTTGAACTGCCATTTTGAGGACCACAATCCTGCACCGTGTGACATTGCAAAGAAATGGGTCACCAAGTGCCGGGACGACAGCGAGACAATCAGATGGATCACAACCAACGCTCAAGCGTGTCCCAAGTGCGAATCATTAATTGAGAAAAATGGTGGTTGTAATCACATGACATGCAAAAAGTGCACTTATGAATTTTGCTGGATTTGTTTGGGGACCTGGTCTGACCATGGAACAGCATACTATCAATGTACAAGAAGTTCAGACAAAAAATTCAAAGAAGAAGTGAACATGAAAGACAAAAATAAAAGAAATGCTAAAAACTTGCTACAAAAATACCTTCATTACTATAATTTATTCCAAATCCATGAACAATCAATGAACCAAGATAAGAAGCTATGCAAAGTAGTTGAGGAGAAAGTTAGAGACTTGCAAATTGCATCAGGGATTTCATGGATCGAAGCTCAGTTTTTAACAGAAAGTGCGAAATCTTTATTAAAGGCTAGAAGAATACTGAAATGGTCTTATAGTTTATCGTATTTTTGCGATAATTCAATAGCATTTATGGAGATTTACAACCAGATCCAAACCAACCTATCCAAAGCGGTGGAGGACCTAAGTAACCTATTTGAGATTGAGGATCCCAAGAGAATAGTGTCTAAGAAAGTTGAGTTTTTGAACAGGTGCAATTTTATGCTGGACAGACAAAAAGCCATGATTGAGACATCGTTAGAAGCTATCAGAATTGGTGCCATATCACTTAGCACAGACTACTTATGACAAAATACAAACTAAAAATACATAATACACACCATCTATCTAAATCTTTGACTTAGTAGTTTGTCAATACCGACTTCTTCATACTCTTTCTTGCTCACCCACAACTGGTGGAATGTACCTAAACTTGCCAGGACAGAACCACCAATCCAGGACTGGAACTTTCTGTCTGTGAACTGACCCGAGGAGTAGATTCTGATTTTTAAACCAGGATGTAGCTTGTTAACCTCGTTCGAGAGTCTGTCGTTGAGTCCTGGAATCAAAGAGCTGGCTCCAGTGACAATGATGTTGTTTGCTAGCTGTGCTCTGAGGTCGACATCCACAAGACTTAGAGCATGAGAGGTTAGTTCGCCCAAACCTCTATATTTTTTAAGTTTAGCAGCAGCTTTCTTTGCAGCCTCGTCCTCATCGTCGTCCTTTGCCTTTGTTCTCTTCATTGGCACGTAGTCGTTGGTTGTTGTGATCTCAGGCTCACCGCTTTCAGGCTCAAACTCGTTCAGATCCTGGTAGTGCTCTGGGTCAAAGATGGAGTCACCAACTTCAAATCTTTCTTTACTGAGCTCAATCTCCTCCTTGTTTGGCAGTTCGAATTTCTTTGCCGGGAACGCGTCCAGCTCGACCTCAGTGGAGTCCTTGATTGGTACCGAGGGAATAGAAACCATTACTTCTTTGATTTGGTGGAGAGTTTTCTCCATTTGATAGTCGTCAAATGTCTTTGTCACCGAGAAGTTTGGCTTGTTTGCACCCAGCTTGTACAACGGGATGATGTCAGCAGTAATTTTGGATCTGAGGTTTGCCGATACAAATCTGCCGGCGTAGTGGGTCTTTAAAGTTGATTTTCCCAGGCACATTCCGTCAATGACGGGCGAAACACTGGCGACATCGTGGCCCACGTCCACAACCAGGGCGTTTGGTCTGCCCACGGAGAATGCGACACAGGTAGGCGTGCTGGCAAGGTAGAATGCCGGGAACTCGAACGTCTCGAGGGCCACTTCGATCGACTTTTTCCTGTTTTCAATCGAGTTCCACACAGGTTCCGTGAGCAAAAGAGGCTGCTCAGACACGTTTGCGCTGAGCTGCGTGAGCGCGTAGTCCCACTGCTCGACCGCGGCGTCCCAGTCCTGCACCTGGGAGTCCTTGAGGATGGGCAGCAGCTCGGCGTTGGGCTTAGGGTACTCGAGCTGCTGCTCAGAATAGTAGGTGTTTTGTCTCTTTTTCAGTCTTGCGTCGGTGTCCATGTCGATGTCAGCGTCTGGCTGTGCGGCCTGGGGCTGCTGTGCGACGCCAACGTACGAAGGGAGCACGATACGCGGGATATCCTCGCCGGCAAACCCAATTCGTGTGGTGTGCGAGCCTGGGTCGATCACCAGGGCCGCCACTTCGTCTGTGGAGAGCTGTTAGTTCTTCTGTGCCCGTGGGGCGCTGCCGCAGAGCACTCACCTCCTCCATACACCTGCAGAATCGAGTTGTTCGCAGCCATGTCGTCGTCTGGGGGCTTCTTCTGCTTGGTTTCGCCAGCTGCGTTGTTTGGTGAGTTTTGTTGTTTGGGAGCCGCCGGTACGGCCACGCGCTGAGTCAGCAATGATGACTAAGCACCCAGTAAGCGAATGCTGAGTCAGCGCTGACTCAGCGCGCGAGGCTACCCGGCTGGTGGCGAGCGAGGAGGGCCGGCGGGCGGGCGTGTGTGCGGTGCTGGGCGGCGCTCCACGCGGTGTGCACAGTGCTGGGGCCCCATGCCGCCCGCATCTGGCCGCTTAAACCGCCAAAACAGCACTGTTCGGCACCTTCCCACACCTTTTTGCTCACCACAAACAAAAAATCAAACAGAAATTAATTATCTTTGAGTTTCTTTTTCCATTTAGTGAGATAAAAGGCATTTGCAGCTTGTTGAGGACCCGTACCAGCCAGCAAACACCTCGAACGCGAAGCGCACAGTGCCAGCACCGCCATACAAGCTTTGTTTCCGGATTTCAGACACACCACAGCCACCAAACACCAGCTGTTGTTCCCTGTTTACAGTATTAGTAACAACCACAAACAGCACACCGCAGCGCTTACCGCATAACAGCCGACGAAGCGCACTACAGCACACCATATAGCAAAGATGTCTTCAAGCAGCGCAGCTTCGCTTCTTTTACGGCAGTTCAGAGAGCTCACAGACCCTAAAAAGGCGATTCCGTCGTTCCACATTGAACTAGAAGACGACAACATCTTCCTGTGGAATATCGGGGTGATGGTGCTCAACGAGGACTCCGTGTACCACGGCGGGTACTTCAAGGCACAGATGAAGTTCCCACAGGACTACCCGTTCTCGCCACCAACTTTCAAGTTCACCCCAGCCATCTACCACCCAAATGTGTACCGAGACGGGCGTCTCTGCATATCGATTCTCCACCAGGGAGGAGACCCAACGTCCGACGAGCCGGACGCAGAGACCTGGTCGCCTGCGCAGACGGTGGAGACGGTGTTGATTTCGATCGTGTCGTTGTTGGAGGACCCAAACCCATCATCCCCTGCCAATGTGGATGCGGCCGTGGACTGGCGTAAGAGACCAGAGGCGTACAGAAAGAAAGTGCTGCTGGAGGTGGACAGATCCAAGCAGGACATTCCGGCCGGGTTTGTGATGCCCAACTCGGAGAGTGCGTACGTGTCGAACCACACTGCGCCGGTTGAGGACGAGGTGGTGGACGAGAACTTTTGGTACGACTCGGAGGAGGAGAGCTACGACGACGACAGCATAATGGACGACATAGAGGACAACGAGGACGACGACGACGACGAGGAGGTGACCTCGGACGCGGAAAAGTGACAATGTGTCCTGCTTCTTTACGATTATGCCTTTTGCTCTTTACTTCCTTACGTTCTTCATTTTTCTACAGCATCTGCTTGCGTGCATCTGCATCATCATGTTAATCGATTTAATATACACTATAGCAGTTAGTCACATTTTATCACATAACTTATCAACAGTTTACCACATAATCTGATGTATTTATCACATAACTTATCAACAGTTTACCACATAATCTGATGTATTTATCACATAGGGGCCACCCGTAAGATTGTACCTCATAGTTAACCGTGCTAGCAGCCAACAGGTACTTCGCAGAAAATGTAGTAAAGGTGTTTTGTCTCAGTGGACCATTCGTATGAGTCGGTAGTTGGACCTATTGTAATCCTAAGTAGACTAGAATAGTAGACGGTGCATTAATTGTAATCCTAAGTGGACCATGAATGTAAGCGGTGTATTAAGAGGGGCTCAGAATACAGACATTATGGATTCAGTTTAACTATTCAGCTCTTGATATTGTACTATCAATTAGCTATCGATGTCACCATTCTCTTAAGCTAATGATATCAACTGTTGATTTTCTCTGATTGCTATAAGTCACTGCATATACAAGAACACCGTAGTGAAGATTAAACCTCTGTACCTATAATCTAATACTTACAATGTAGAGATGATAGTTTAAACTAATACTCACAAATGATAGTTTAAACTAATACTTACAATGAATAAGTAGAGATGATAGTTTAAGCTAATACTTACAATGAATAAGTAGAGATGATAGTCTAAACTAATACTTACAAGGAATAAGTAGAGATGATACTTACAATGAATAAGTAGAGATGATACTTACAATGAATAAGTAGAGATGATATCACTAGCGATGTAGTATGCGCAGTATACACGGAGAAGTAGTACACTTTCATTGCCCTGGACGGTACATCACCAATACTACAAATAAACTAAAACAATTATCAAATACAGAAAAGCTGTTTGGGCTACACAGCACCTTCACAGCATCTTAATTTCACCGAGCTTATGGAGGATACAGCTCTAGGCATGTCTGTAATTAGTAGACAAGAGATTACGCTGTTGCACCGCAGAGAGAGCTGGGGCTTGAGGCCTGCTGCCTACCAAACTGACACTGCTGTTTATACAAGGCGTGCCACAAGTCACTACGCAAAGCTGCGAGTGAGAAGCCCGTGGGGCTGCGCCACAGGCACTTCTGGGCTGCTGCGCCACCTGCTGCGCCTACCAGGGAGCAGAGCAGCCGGCAGTGGACCGGCAGTGGCAGTCCGGTCACCCCTCGTAGTCGTAGTCCTGCAGCCCACGCAGCACCTCCTTCAGCTGCCGCAGCTTCAACCTTACCAGCCCGGCTGGGTACCCCTTCTCCACCACCAGCAGCACCAGGAATTCGACATTGTCAATGGAGCTGATCACTATCTCCAGCTCGTCCTCCACCTCGTACTTGCCTATCGCACCGACCTCGATCTCGTCATGCTCCATCTGCTCCACAAACTTGTTGGCTGCGTACAGCGAGAACATCTTGAGCTTGGACTCAATTGCAAACTTGCTGCTCTCGTTGCAGTAGCTCGACAGAATGGCCCCCGTCGGCAGCAGCAGGCAGCTCCCAACTATCGTCTTGTCGGTGGTAGGCACTGCACGCACACTCTGCTTCAGCACATCGTGGATTCTCTTTGCACTCAGCATTTTATCTCACCTAAAGATAACCCAAAAGCTACAATTTTCACCGCTCATAAAATAAAATAAATAAATAATAAAGCTATAAAGTCTCGTAAATGAGGTGGCGCACCTGGTAGCTCTCGTTGGCTTCCTGGATCTCTTCCCAGTTGCCGATGATGTCGTCTTTGCCACGCACAACCCCCGGCAGCTGGCGTCCGCGCCCGTACCTTTTCCACACGCTGCGGGCCTGCTCGTCGGTGCCCAGGTCTCTGAACGTGAACGGGACCCTGTTGGCTCTGAGAATGGTTTCCAGCATGTTGGTGCGCGACGGCATCATGAACCCTCCGCCTGCCAGCGACGTGTAGATGTACACGGGCTCGTCCTTCAGCAGCTCGATGATTTCCTCTCTGCTTGGCTCGTGCAGCTCTTGAGCCTCCGCCTCAGTCTCTTTAGCTGGCTCCACCTGCTTAGCTGGTTGAGCCTCGGCCGGTTCGGTCTCAGCTGGTTCGGTCTCAGCCTGTTTAGACTCAGCCTCAGCCTTCTCGTCTGGCTCGGTCTCAGCCTGTTTAGACTCAGCCTCAGCCTTCTCATCTGGCTCGGTGCCAGACTTGTCCTCCACCTCATCACCAGCCTCTGCTTCCGCCTCTGCGTCCGCCTCGGCCCCATCGCTTTCGTCCCCATGATCATCCATCGCATCCTCTAGCTCCTTAATCAATCTCTCAGCTTCACTTATGGTGGTTTTGGACTTAGATGGGGAACCTGCCGATGCAAGCCTTAGATCCTCCAGGTCTTTTGAGACTGAATCAACAATGGTTTCTTTCTCACTTGAATCTTTCAAAGATTTCTCCAGTGGTTTGACTTCAGGTTGGTCATCAGGCAGCTCTGCCTCACTCGTCTTTACTTCTGCAGGCTCAGTTTCTTCAGGCAGCTCCGCCTCACTCGTCTTTACTTCTGCAGGCTCAGTCTCCTCAGGTTTAGTTTCCTCAGGTTCGGCAGCTTGAGGTTCACGCGGTTCAGCAGTTTCAACCTTCTTGGTTTCAGTTTCTTCAGTTTCTGGTTCGACTGGTTCCACATCTTCAGATCCAGCTGGTTCTTCAACTTCTGGCTCCTCAGCTGGTTCCTCAACTTCTGGCTCCTTAACTTCTGGCTCCTCAGCTGGTTCCTCAACTTCTGGCTCCTTAACTTCTGGCTCCCCAGCTGGTTCCTGAACTTCTGGCTCCTCAACTTCTGGCTCCTCAACTGGTTTTGTTCCTTCAGCTTCCTCAGATGCCCCAGCTGGTTCATAAAGAGGTTCATCAGATGGTTTCGTTTCTTCCACTTGTTCTGATTCCTTAGATTGTTCAGCTGCTTTCATTTCTTCAGCCTCTTCAGCCTCTTCAGCTTTCTCTTCTTCAGCTTCTTCAGCCTTCGTTTCTTCATCTGCAGCTGGGGTTGTGTTTTCAGCTTCAGCCTCAACTGACTTTGCCCCGTCAGCTTCCTCCTCCTCAGCACCACCAGTTACTTCTGCTGGTTTACTGACCTGATCTGTATCGCCTTTAGTAGGCTTCCCAGCCTTAGCTAAACTCGCATCCTCAGGTTTGGACTCTTCTTCAATCCTGCCCATTTCAGTAACTGGTCCAGTGACCGGCTCAGCACTAACAATCTCATCAGCATGGTCAATCACATTGTCACGAGCCTCGTCGAGCTGCTGGTCGTACTGAGAGTCGTTGATAAGGGCTCCTTCCTCGATCAGCTCACTGTTGCTAACAATAGGCTCTGGAGCTCTAGTTCTCGATCTGGAAATGGAGCTCAAATACTCTCTCGACTCAGATCTCAGCGACTTGAGTGGGTCGTCACGAGTCCGAGTTCTTCCCGGTCTCAGCTCGCTGGCTGAGCCGTTGTAGGACTCGCCCCTCGCCAGGTGTGGCCGTTCAGAGTTATCAAAGTAAGTCGACTGAGTGGAATTGGTATTGGCACCGCCGGCCGAGGAACGTAGGGCTGATGTTGATCTTGGGTGAACAAAAGGCGAGCGAGCACCTTCTGCAGCCCCCGCTGGAACCGTCTGCAGGGAGTCGTTCTCAATGACGGACTCAGGAATTAGCCCAGAGGTGGAATCTCTTCTGTTCTTCTTCTTTTTGCTCTTGCTTTTGCTCTTTCTAGATGGGGACGACTTTTTAGAGATTTTGGTTTGCAAAGTGGACGACAACTCGGTGAAGGACGCCATCTGCGAGTCAATTAGCTCGTCCAAAGACATGTTGGACTGGCCCTCGTTCTTCAATGAGTAAATACTCGATGCTTTGTTGTCACCATCTCCACTGTTGGCAGCAACATCGTCCTTGGTGATAATATCAAAAGTTTTTTCCAAAGAAGAGGACGAAGGCGTCTTGAACTGGCCTGCCGGTGGCTCCACCGCATCTCCAGCCTTGTCTGAGCCCTCGTCCTCCACCAGATCATCCTCCGCAACCGCCTTGGCCGAAGCTTCACCATTGTCCTGCTGCTTGATTGCTTCAGTATCCAAGTTCACGTACGCATTTGGCTTCAGTTTGCCCGACTCGTCCAGCAGCGCAGCGTACTTCTCCTCCTCACACATCAATGCACCCTCGTCTGCCAGATCCACTAGCGTAGAGTAGTCCTTGTCACTCTGATCCGACTGCTTTCTGCCTGAAGGAGCAGTCACTAATGATTGCTTCTTTGCCTCTGAAATATCCGTGAAATGCTCCTCCGTGTCATCAACCCCTCTCACACTCGTCCCAACAAGACTGGGGGTCGACTCATTGACCTCGTGGCTGCTCATCGTTCCCTCTTAAACGTCCGCTAATCTGTTAAACTGTTGCAAAAACTCCAAGTTTACAAAAACAGAAATTCAAAATGTGAAATAGAAACTGATAGATAAACCTTCCGCAATAGGAAATTGTACGTGTTGGGGAATAAAATGATGATAATAATTAAAAAGTTGACTTTATATAAATGTACCCAGCCTTAGTTCTAGCTCTGGCTTTGCTCTATTGTACACGCGGTGGCTCTATTTGATCTCGGCACATAACAGCTTTTCGGCTTTTGCAAGAGATTCCTTGGTTCCTCTGAGGTAAATAACATTGTTGACTTTGTCTTTACTTCTTGGAACGTAGATTTGGGCTCCACTGGACTTTCTGATCTCGATGATCTTCGCGCCCTGTGGACCAACAACCTTACCAAACACTGATGGGTTCTTGACCCACAGATATCCGTCAGTGTCGTCCTTTGAGAACTGCTCAATGAACGATTTAATTTCAGATTCAACTTTAGAAACCTGCTTATCTTCACCAATTAGTCTCCATGGAATAGAGTCTTCTTCTTTGGTGGAGATCTCAACAGGCTTCGTTTCTCCAACAGTGAACTTGAACACTGGCTGTTCTTCACCTTCTTCGAACACTGGTGATGAAATTTCCTTTGGAATAGCTGGTAAATGAGATGATAATTTAATAGCTTTACTATTCAAATCTCCATGTTCAACTTCAACGTCATCTTCAATTCTTAGTTTTCTTAAATAGGCCCCACGTTCACTAACAGCTAGTTGTAATGCCACTGGAACCATGATTTCGCTCTTCCAGTTATCTTTGGTTAATTCGGTAATTTTAGCCTTTGCAGATTCAACATTTTCTGGTAATCCAACAACTTTAACTTGCTCTGAATCGCTTTCACTTCTTGGAATATCAATGTTGACATTGAATTCTTCTTCCAACTCTTTACGAACTGTTCCTCCAATACCAATAATCAATCTACGCTTGTTTTTTGGCACTAAGATTGTATCAGTGATTGCATTCTCTTTGTCAGAAACAATTTTGGAAACTTGAGAAATAATTGATTCAACAATAGATTTTGGTCCTGAAGAAATAATAATATCATTATCAGAGTTGGAGTCTGGAATTTGTAATAATTTTGAATAATTTTTATAATCTGCTCCACCTGCTGTTTCAATAATTTCAGATTTTTTAACACCTCTTGATCCCAAAATAAACTTATAATATTTTGGATCAACTTTAATCTCTTTTGTAATATTATCTTTGGATTCTTTAACAATTGATAAGATTTCCAATTCAGCCTGTTTAAGTCCAGCTCTTGATCCTGTTAATGTGATTAAACGATCTTTTGGTTCATTTTCTCCTTCTTCCTTTTTGGAGACATGGATTTCAACATTATTAGAAGCACTGATTCTATTCAATGTTTCACCACCACGTCCAATAACTAATGCAATTGTACTTGTTGGAACAATCAACTCTTTTGTATATCCATTTTCGATTTCAAAATCTAACAAGTCTTTCAGTTCCTCTTTGGCTTTAGCGACACCTCTCGATGGACCTCTAATAACAACTTCATCAGTTTGTTTATCGAATTGAATTCTAACAAAATATTTGGTTTGTAATTTCTTAACATATGAACCATTTGGACCTAATAATTTTGGATGATATTTCTTAGCAACAATCAAAGTATCTTGAGTCTCATCAGCAAATCTTCTGGTTGATGCTAAAATATGAGCTTCAGCTTCATGAACGTTAAATTTGTAACCAGTAATAACAACTTTGGCCTTCTCATTAATTGGATTTTTTTCAACTTCAATTTCAACTGCAAATTGTTCACGTAATTGACTCATATTTGAACCATTCTTACCAATTAATCTTGATAATGTTGAGGTTGGAACAAAAGTTTCAACTTGGAAAGAATTAATATCTTTAATGTTTTCCGCGTCCTTTAAGAAGCTTTGAATTTCCTTATGAACTTTTGAAACATCTTGTTTTGAACCTTGAATGAAAACTTGATCATCTGAGTCAGTTTCTCCATTTGAATGTAACTTAATGATAACACCATTTTGAACTAAATTGATCAAGTTTTTCAATGTTGTTCCATTTGGACCTTCAATAAATTGTTGTTTATCAGATTTAACATCTAAAATTAAAGTTTTCAATTGAGAATCTAATTCTCTGAGTTCGTTTAATGATTGATCAACATTTGATAATCTTGTATTGATTTCATCTTGTGATGGAGCAAAATCTTCATCTTCAGTATCTAAAGCAATCAAAAAGATCTCATTTGATTTATTTGATGATAATAAAGAGAATGGAACAACATGAACGTTGTTTTGTTTTGCAGCATGCTCAACAAGATGTGGAATTTTCTTGGAATAGAAAGTTCCAATATCAGAAATGATTTTAACTCTTAGTGGAGTAAATTTATTAACCTGATTGATTAATTCAGTTCTTGCAGATTTAATATCTTGAGCTCCTGATTCTTTTGGTGCACTGATATTAATACTGATTTGCTTGGTCGATGGTGAAGCTAATTCTTCATAAGAATCAATTGAAATCTTTGTATTTGTTTGATTTGAAATCTTTGATAAAATATCAGAATTTTTGAAAAATGAAGCCAAAACTTTTGCATGATGTAAGTTACCACCATGAGCTTTTGAAATAATTAAAGAATCTGTAAGGAATTGAGAAGATTGGTTTCTTGCAAAATTGATTGATTCATTAACATTTTTCAATAAACCAATAAAAGAAACTAATTCTGAATTCTTTTGAAATTCAACAACAACTTCAAATTTTTGTAAAATCTCCTTTGGATCAATAAATTGATGAAATTGTTTTGGAATTGTTTTTGTTTCAGTGATTAAGTTTGATTCTAAATTTTGTAAATTGTTTAAAATATTCAATTTTTCATTTAAAACCAATTCTCTTAAACCAGATAAATGAATTAAACCATTTTTTGGACCAGAAACATTTAATTCTGGTGATTTTGTATCATAGTTTTTAACAAATTTCAATAAATTGTCTGGAATTTTAATTTTTGTTGATAAATGTTTGGTTTCTTCATTAACAATTGCAATGATTTTTCTTTTAGCTTCTTGAACACCATCTGCATCACCATAAACTGTAACGGTAATTTGATCATCTAAATCATCATTAAAGTTATCGTTTGGAGATGGAGTTGATGACGAAGAGGTACTTTCCAGATCAATTTTAGCACCAGAAGATTCAATGATTGGTTTTAGATTTTTACCACCAGCACCAATAACAGCAGATCTTGTTTTAGATGGAATTTTGAATTTAATTTCAACAGGTTTTGTTAAGCGACGAACTAAATTCTTTTTAGCATTTAAGACATTCTGAGCACTACCAGTAACAATGAAGCTTCTGTTTTTAGTAACTGAAGATAAAGTTGATTCGATTGAAACGTCGAATTTTTTCTTCAATTCATTAACTAATTTTGAAAATTCAATTTTAGAGATATCAATTGAAACTGCAGTGTTAATATTGAAAGCTTCTTGAATGGTTGAAGAGCGGTTGATTGGACTTGAAGTTGATTTGGAAGTCAATTTCAATTTAGGACCCCATGAAGATTGAGCTGGAGTGGATTTACCGTTGATCGATAAGCCACCTAAAGCTGGGAAAGCATTTTCATCATTGATTGATGGAGCTGGTTCTTCGGTTTTGATCTCAACATCATCCTCATCGGTTGAAGCAGAGGCTGGCTTTGGTTCAGCTTCAGATTCTGAATTGATCTCATCTTGAACAGGTTGTTCTTCTGCAGTAGAAGCTGAGTTGGTAGCAGCGGCAGATTCAGATTCAGATTCAGGTTCAGTAGTAGTAGCGGCATCCGCTTCAGCAGTGGCACCAGCATTGGCATCAACAGCCGCTGATTCAACAGCCGCTGAATCTTGATTCAATTCTTGATTCACAACATCAACTGGTTGGCCAACTTGTTCAGAATCAGTAGACATAATAGGCAATTGGTAGACACAGGCAACAGGATAGACAAACCGGGAAAAGGAACGATAGACGACAACAGCAAACAGATCTTGTGGCTAGAAAAAGCTTTAAAGATTTGATTGTTGAGAAGAAACGTAGCTGAAATTTGGTTTTTTTTTTTAAAGCCAACGAGACAATAAGAAAAAGTAGAACCACCGGAATTGGAGCTGCCCGTTTTGACTGCCTAAACGGGAAGTCAACAAAAGACCCCGGTCAATTGTGTTCTCCAGACTGTGGCAAAGTATGCCTGAGGGTGCTACTACATGCAGGTATGTAATTGCGCTGTTTCCATGGTCTCTGCTGCTCGTTTAGGTGAGATGAGCAAAGAGATACTAAATTATTGCAAACCGGTAAGCGCACGCTGATAACTTTTAGGTATCGAACGTGATTTGAAATTATGGGAATTGAGGCATTGTGTTTGATTGAGCGGGTGGGTAAATGCAAGAGCTACACCACTGGATAGCTACGGGCGCAGACTACATGTCACCGAAGAAAGAAGCTCCAAGCGGCAGCACAGCACCAACAATCTCAACAATCCAACATTTTTCACCTTTGGAGCCACTAAAAAATTAATAATTACGACAATTCCAGAACATTTTGTCCGTTTAATATAAATTAAGCAGAAATCCTCCCTTTTTAACGAGAGATTTTTTTTCACATCAATCAATTCAATTGAATTAAATCTTATAAAATGGTTGCCCAAGTCCAAAAGCCAGCTCCAAAATTCACCAAAACCGCAGTTGTTGATGGTTTATTCGAAGAAGTTTCATTAGACAAATACTTATCAGAAGGTAAATGGGTTATCTTAGCCTTTATCCCATTAGCATTCACTTTTGTTTGCCCAACTGAAATCATTGCTTACTCTGAAGTTGCAAAGAAATTTGCAGAAAAAGGTGCTCAAATCTTATTTGCATCAACCGATTCAGAATACTCATTATTGGCATGGACCAATGTTGACAGAAAAGATGGTGGTTTAGGCCCAGTCAACATCCCATTGATTGCTGACACCAACCACTCCTTATCAAGAGACTACGGTGTCTTGATTGAAGAAGCTGGTGTTGCTTTAAGAGGTATCTTTTTGATTGATCCAAAAGGTACTGTCAGACAATCAACCATCAACGACTTACCAGTTGGTAGAAACGTTGAAGAAACTTACAGATTATTGGAAGCTTTCCAATGGACTGAAGCTAATGGTGAAGTTTTACCATGTAACTGGCAACCAGGTTCTTTAACTATCAAACCAGAAGTTGAAGCTTCCAAAGAATACTTTTCAAAAGCTAACTAAACTGATCCTGTCTAACAGGTGCTGTTGAGTAGCTTGGTTTATATAGTTAATATATGAGTTGATCTCCTTATTGTAATTTACTGTTTGATATAATAACTAATTAACTAATACATAAATAAATGAAATAATTAAAAAATCATTTTTGCTTAATTTACCATTAAATAAATAAAAACAACACCGAAATGAACGAAAATGAGGAGGCTGTCGTCCCAAGAGACGTCAGAATCTTGCATCTGATTCTAGCTGCACAGTCTATACAGAGCTACGAGGACCATGTGCCACTGCAACTGATGGATTTCGCCCACAGTAAGTGAATTACCATATTTCATACAGCAAGCTAAAGCCACTAACAAACGTCTTAAAGGATACACTGCAGGGGTATTAAAGGATGCGATGGTTTATAATGACCACTCCAGATCTTCCAACGGCTCCAGTGGGAACTCTGCGGCAAAATTAACCACAGAAGATGTCAGATTAGCAATTGCAGCCAGAACGAACTTCCAGTTCAAACCCACCACACCAAAGGAGCTGTTGCTTGAGTTGGCAGCAGAGAGAAATAAAAAGAGTCTACCTCCAATAATGCCTGGGTACGGTATAAGGCTCCCACCTGAGAAATACTGTCTCACTGCTAAAGATTGGACTTTCAAAGATGACGAAGATCAGCAAATGACCGATGTTTAGCGCTACTATAGTAAAGTTTGATATAATATTTGAATGTATGTTAGTCTAATATAAAGTTCTGCTTTCCAAGTCAATAATTTTGACTAAGAATTCAACTTCTAATCTTTTTCTACTTTCAACTAACCAGTCGTGAGACAGTTCCTTTGACCATCCTTTCAAGTTGGACACTTCTTCAACTGCATTGTCCAGCTGGTTTGTCATTAAGTAGTTCTCAACTCTGGCAATGACACTCTCAACATCGGAACCTTCAACATGGCCTTTTTTACTAATCAATAACGAAGAGAATAACTTAGATGCCAAGTGACCCAAAACACCGGCATTTGGAGGCAACAATGCAGCAGATCTAAGTTCTGGAACCAGCAATTGGAATCTTGTTATTAATTGTTGGTTGGTTAGTAAACCTTGTTTTAAAACGTCAGAATTGATTGAATCAATAGAGTTTAAAATGATTTCGTTTTTTGATTCAACTGCTAGTTTGTGTAGGTTGTTGATTTCTGGTGATAAGTCCTCGCCAACTTTTGATGAGTTCAATTTGAACTTTAATTTATTCAAGTTGAATTGTAAATTGGATTTTAGTTCATGGTTTGACAAATGATCGTCAATTTTCAAAACCAAATCTTCTAACTGACTTAGTTTACCATTTAATTCATTAAATTTAGAGTATTTGCCCTCACGTTCGTTTTCAACTGAGGTTTTAATTTTTTTCTCTAATTCTTCAATCAAATTCAATTCATTTTGTTTGACAATTGCTGCATATTTAGCCTCAGCTGCCTTGTCATGTTGTTCAATCTCCTTAGCTAATTGAGCATCATGTTTGTTTTCGATTTGTTTGACTGTTTCGCTAAATTGCTTACTGAAACTTTCAAGAATTTCCTTTTCTTTGACTAAGATCAAGGAGTTCAGTTCTTTGGTGATTTTTTCAGCTCTGTCATTTTCCAAATTCTTGAAGTGAACATCGATTTTGTTGATGGTTGCGGCAATGTCATTGAAATTCAGTTCATTGAATTCACCACTGTTGATTTTATGAATTAATAAATTCAAGTCGTCAATGATTTTGTTTAATTCTGGATCTTCAACTTTCAATTGAATGGTTTGTAGTTGAATAGCTGGTTTAACAGTTTTGGTTGGTTGTTGTTGTGGTTGTTGTTTTTTTTCCTTTTTATCATCTCCTTTAATTAATTGTTTGATTTCATCAATCTTTTGGGGAATAGCACCAGTTTTTGGAATTGAAACCACTTTCTCAAAATCACCCAGCTTTTCTTTTAATCCCTGAAGTGTGTAGTTACTTGGGTTTCTGTCATAGTCTTGGATAAAATCAACAATGTCTTCAGCAAGAGGCACATTATCGGTGAATAGCTCGTTAAATGCGCTGTTTTTCAAGGACAATGCGACCCCACCCGCATAGACGACACCGGTGGCCAATGACAAGCGAACAACGGTCTTGGTGAAGGAATTTTTGAACATCTTTTATACGCTTTTACCACTTTTGAATTCCAATTTTACAATTTTCCAATAAACAGACAAAAATTGATTTTTATTCGTCAATTTCGAGCTTCGACTTGATTTCCGACTTTGGAAGTCTAAAAATTCCGACCGTCGAGTTCCGACCGTTTCTCAAATTCCGACCGTTTTTCAAATTCCGACCGTCTCTCAAATTCCGACCTGCTGCTTTCCGTTTGCATTTCCAACATGCAAATTATGCAAATTCCAACATGCAAATTCCGACTTTCAATTCCATCCTGCAGATTTCCACCTTTCAAGTTTTTATTTCTTTTTTGATTTCAACAATGAATTTTCCAAACTAACATTTTTTTTCGTATCAACACATCAACAACCCCCCAAAATGGACGTCAACCAGTTAATTTCCAGCGCAGTTCAGCACATTGAGAACAACAACCACCAAGAGGCAGCCAACGACCTGAAAAAAGCAGCAGAGCAAAACCCAAACGGTCAACAATCAAGCCAAATTGAAAGTTTAATCCAAAAGTTGGTTCAACACGTCATGAACAACTTGAATAAAGGAAATGCTTCATCCAGCGAGAAAGGAATGGCTGACACTCTGTTCCAAGGTCTGATGAGCGGAGCTGGTGGCTCAAGCAGTGCCCAATTGAGCAAGCTGGCCCTCCTAAGCTCAGTTTTCTCTAAAGCTGGTGGTAGTGGCAGCGGTGGCTTCAATTTAAGCACCATCATGAGCATGGTGAGCCAAAACGGCAACGGAAGCACCAGCAACGGCCTGGGATCACTGCTGCAGTCGTTTGGTGCAGCCTCAGGCTCAAACGGTTCCAGTGCAGGTGGTTTAGGCGGTCTTGTTAGCGGATTCTTGAACTCCCAGCACTCTTCAAACCAGGCACCAGCCCAATCCCAGTCCCAGTCCAGCTCGCAGTCCGCACCAGCTGGTCAGTCAGGCGAGGGCCAAGGCTTGTTCAGCGGCATGAACCAGCAGAAACAGGACACTTCTGTTTCAAACCACAACCAGCCACAACAACAACAATCTAGTGGTAATGGTAATGGTAATGGTAATGGTAATGGCAGTGGCAACAGCAGCGGTGGTTTAGGTGCCTTAGCTGGAATGGTTGCTTCTCAGTTGAACCACTCCAACTCTGGCTCCAACTCCAACCAGTCATCAGGTTTAGGCTCACTGGCTAGCGGTTTATTAAACGAGTTCACCAACAACAGACAACAATCACAACAACAATAGATTTTAGATATTTATTAATACTTATTTTAATACAATACAATACAAAATTTGTCCTCTATCTCACACAATATAATCAGTAGTCCATCCTCTAATTGAACAGTCGAATTCAATATGATCAGTAGCCTCCCCCTTCAATTGAACAGTCGAATACAATATAATCAGTAGCCTATCCCTTCAATTAAACTTTCATATTCAACATAATTAGTAGTCTACCCCTTCAATGTTAAACTTCTTAAACAGTTCAAATTCAATTTGAAAGAACTTGTAAACACCATCTTCTTCGGACCAGTTGCCTAAAATCTCGTTGGATATTTTGATCAATCCTTGAGACTTTACCAAGTTTTCTAGTATTTTAATCAAGTTTGGTGAGAATTCACAGTACCATCTATGGTTCCAGATACTCAGCTTAATAACCAGGTTCAAAATCTGGAAATCAATTGAGTTGATCTTCTTTTTATTATTCAACACTGAATCAAAATTAGAATTGTTATTTATTTTTTCAATTAGCTTTGATTGATCCATGAGGTAAATTTTCAGCAGGTTTCTTGTGGAGGTTGGTGCAAATCTTGCTTCTAAACATTTTTGGAACGCAAATTTCGCTTCTTTGAAATGGTTTAATCTGAACGCACACATTCCTAACAGTTCCCATTCAATTGGCAATTTTGTATAACTTGAGTTCTGGGCTTGGAAGTGGATCAGCTCAGCCTGCCACATTGTATAAGTTCTCAAATCCTCATATAACAACATGAACAAGTTGTCTAACCAACGTTCACAAAGTCTCTTCTTTTTGAATTCTTTGGTAACCAAAGTCTCATTTTCCTTGTCGTCAATCGAGTTTTTATATTCATCCTCCATAACAAACAGTTTAGCCCTGTATTTAAGCAGAGACTCCCAGCCTGTTTTGTTGACAATTAATGTCAGCACTTGGTAAACTTTAGCAAATGTCGATTTCAAGTTGGCTGATTGTAAGTTAACTAAACTTTGGTCAATGGATTGGTGCTCCTGTGCAACTTTGGCAGAGTCCAATGAAGAAACATCCGGTAAAGTAACGTCTAATGGCAATGGTAGATGTAGATTCTCTGTTGATGTTGAAATAATTCTTTTCAAATGGAATTTTTCTTTGAAAGCAGACATTGGACATGAGTTCAAAGTTAGCAGACTCTCTTCAATTTGATCCAGTTCCAGGTAAATCTTGGATAGGTTATACCATGGGATAAACTCAGATGGGGACGAGTTGACTGCACAAATAGCACTTTTCAAAGCTAATTTATAGTTCTTTTTAGAGCTTAAAAACTCTGATTGCAAGATTAAAAGAGACGCATCTCTAGGATTTTCCAAAAGTCCTTGGTTCATGAGCTTGACAGCCTTAATCTCCTCATCCTGTAGCAACAACAACTTGACAATCAAAGTTAAAACTTGGTTATTGTTATATTTCGATT
The DNA here is from genome assembly GCA_030580055.1 of Starmera stellimalicola. NCBI lineage: Eukaryota > Fungi > Ascomycota > Saccharomycetes > Phaffomycetales > Phaffomycetaceae > Starmera > Starmera stellimalicola. The sequence continues at coordinate 298,375 of JAKTSD010000008.1, read as the reverse complement.
TCAGGTTTTCCAGTACTTTCAGCCCGTGGTCATACATTTTAGTGATTTCAACACACTTGAGAAACGCATCCACCAGATAGTTGGAAATCAAGGTTGTTGTTTGAATTTCTGGGGCCGAGCCTAGGTCTGGGCCTCTAAGGAAGAATTTTTCAAAACAGTTCAAGAACAACTCTGCTATCTCAACCGACTGGAATGGGTTTATGTTTCTAGACTCGACGATAGAGCTAACTTGTTCCTCGTCCTCGTCTTTAGTCAGCAGGGATCTGATTATACCTGAAGTGAAAGTCTCTAGCCAGATGTCGTCGTTCTCGTCAATCTTCTCGCCGTGCTCGTTGATGATGTAGGAGGTGACTGTTCCTGGGAAGTTGACTGTCACCGAGACATCGCAATGGCTGAAGGCGTTGTAGGTTGTGTAAACAGCTTTGGACACCTTCCAAGGCTTAGCTTTCCCAAACCAGGACTGTGGAGAGTCGCTGATGGTTTGGGCCACCGAGTGCAGGTGCGCAGCAATCGACGAGGAGCTGGAGGTGTCCACGCCCGTGTAGTAGAGGAAAGTGCCGATCTCGGTGGTTTTGGAGGACTGCAAGTGCTTGAACAGGTTGAGCGAATCAGGCGGGCCCAAATCCTGGAACGAGCCAATCTTGTGGGCCCGCTCCTCGATGGAGGCGCCAGCAATCTCTTCTTTAACTCTGCAGCAGGTTAGTAGCGGCTCTGCAGCAGGCACCAGCGGCACCAGCAGGCTACTCACTCAGGAATGGAGCCTTGCGAAAGCATTTCGTGCGGTTACTTGTTTGTTTACAAGTTTAAATTTGGAATTGAAAATTGTTTATTTGTTAGCTAATTACACGCATTAGTTCCCAAACGCTGAGACTACAGCTGGGGCGCTCCACTGCACGCATTGGTTCCGAGGCTACAGCTGTTAGTGCAAAGCGCGCAGTAGCATAGTGTAGACAGCTCACAGCTCGTCTTTGGCTGGCTTGAGGGAGTCCAAAGTGACCGACTTGAGGACGTTGCCGTCCGCATCGAGCTCACCCGTACCCACAATGACAATGTCGACGGCAGGCTTGTCGCCCCTGTCTGTCTTGGTGCGCTCGATCTTCTGGATGATGTCGAAGCCCTCGACAACCTCGCCGAAAACAACGTGTCTGCCGTCCAGCCAAGGAGTCACCACGGTGGTGATGAAGAACTGGGACCCGTTGGTGTCCTTGCCCGCGTTGGCCATCGACAGTCTGCCCGGCTTGTCGTGCTTCACGTGGAAGTTCTCGTCCTTAAACCGGTTGCCGTAGATCGATTTGCCACCGCGCCCATTGCGGTCCGTGAAGTCGCCTCCCTGGATCATGAAGTTTGGAATCACTCGGTGGAAGATGGAGTTGATGTAGCCGAACGACTCGTCGTCTGACAGTGTCAGCTGCTTGAAGTTGGCGGCGGTTTTAGGCACCACCGAGCTGTACAGGCCCAGCACGACTCTTCCCAGTGCCGTGTCGCCCTGCTGCAGGTCGAAATACACCAGGTCGTCCACTGGCGGGTCTGCTGCGCGCGCCACGCACGCCACGAGCGCCACGAGAAGGGATAGCAGGAGCAGTTTCATCTTGTTTGGTTTCTTTGGGTGTTTACGTGTTCAGAAGGGTTTTTTTGCGTGGAGGAGGAAGCTGGCGTAGTTAGTTAGTGGCCGTGGTGCCGGGGTGGTGCCGGGGTGGTGCCGGGGTGCCAGGATGCTACTTGGGGTGCCAGGATGCTACTTGGGGCGAGGTTCCAGGCTCCTGCCGTGTGCCCGGCTCCCGCTGTGTGCCCGGCTCCTGCTGAGTGTGCCTGGGCTGCTGAGCCCGTCGGTTTCTTAGTTCCGATAGGCTCGATCCCTGCCTGGTCTGAGGTTTACCCCAGTTGACACCGTAGAGCTCCTAGTAGCTGCTGAGTCGGACACAAGTCCAGTTCCAGGCAGGGGGGCCCTAAGTTGCCAGGACATGATTACTACTTGTTTAGTATTTCTAGTTGTAGTGTTACATACTTCCAGTTTGTAGCTTCACATCAATTAACGTGTGGGTAGTGGATACTCTGAACCAATCTGAACCAAAGGTCAATCTCAGCTGAAACCACTAAGTACAACCAGTTGAGAGTCCAGCTGAAACCACTAAGTACAACCAGTTGAGAGTCCAGCTGAAACCACTAAGTACAACCAGTTGAGAGTCCAGCTGAAACCAATAAGTACAACCAGTTGAGAGTCCAGCTGAAACCACTAAACAAACCCAGTTGAGTCCGGCTGAAGCCAAACCAGATGCTGACCAGCTGAACAATCTGAACAGATCTTTAAACAATCTAACCCAGCTGAACCGCACCAAAAGAGCAAGTTAAACCAACTGCAATCTAAACCAACTACAATCCAAACACTCGACAATACACCGGTTGATGAACAATAAACATTAGAGAGGGAAGTAACTCTTCTGCACCCCAATCAAACACAGCTAAGCAAATGGACCATCGATATCAACACCCTAACACAACACCTGCTAGGCCCTAGCATCTCCTAACACAACACCTGAGGCCCTAGTATCTCCTAACACAACACCTGAGGCCCTAGCATCTCCTAACACAACACCCTAACTCTTGGGCATCCGCACTCGTCAACACACTAGCAAATTCATTATCCAAATAACAAACAAAGAACACCCAATTGGCCCTAACATACCTAATACACCCTAACAAAGGCACCCCATCTCTTTATTGGATTAGGCAGGACCAAAATAAATGCTGGTATATCATTATCATCAGCTTAGGCCCAGCAGAGTGGCCTGCTATGACTGAGGGTGATAAGTAGCTGGTTGATGGATACGAAGCTGCACGAGTATTGGCAGTGGTATGAATCGAGCTGTGACCACTCGCGCTTTAGGCAGAGGTCAAAGACCAATATTCGCGGTGCTGGTGCTCCTCAGGCTTGCTGTTGCTTTCTCAGAAGACGAACAGCCTGCAAGCAAAGTAGGATGTTAGACACTGGCACACCGGCACACTGCAGCACCTTAGTCGATGTAGTGCGGCGTGGCCCGCAGCGAGACGCCCAGCAGGTTGTCTGTGACCTGGGAAGGGGTCTCGTGCTGCGCGGGCGGCTGGGCGGGGCCCTGGGCAGGGCCCTGGGCAGGCGCGGGCGGGACACTCTGCCTGTAGGTGTGGCCGTCTGCCGGGGCGTACTGCGTGAGCTGGGACGCAGCACCAAGCGCCTGCTTGAGCGCCAGAGACGTGGTGAGCAGCCGCGACGACACAACATCGCTGATCCGTGGCGCCATGTACACGTTGGCTCCCACTATATAGAAGTCGTCTAGCGGCTGGGCCTCAGTAGGCGACAGCCTGTTCTGCTTCCTGATGACCCAGAAGTCCGGCTCCTTGGTGTGCACCACCACAAACTCAACACCACGCATGCGCATCACCTCCTGCTGGATGAATTCCGAGCTCAGCACCTGGCCCTCAGCCTGGAACTGGTGCTGCATCTTCACCACCTGGTTGTTGGACGTTCTGTCGTAGAACGGCGACTCTGCAAAGTACTCCAGCACATTGTCGCTCCTCAGCCCAAAGTGCTGGATCCACTCAGGCGACTTCCACTGGATCTCATCCATCTTGTGCTCAACTGGCTGTGCCTGGTGAGGAATAAAATATTTTTGGTGGGAAAAGTGAAAATTTTTGGCTCAAATACCAACAACTCGCCTAAAATGTTCGCCAGACGCCTTGCTGCGGTCACTCAGGCCGTCAGAAACTACCACTACGGGATCCAGGTGGTGCCCCTAGCGCGCGAAGCCAAGCCGGTGCCTGCTCCAACCGACAGAATCAAGTCTGTGCACCATTTTTTGGTGGCCATTGGCAGAAAAACCGTCGAGTACGAGGAGAAGTTTGCCGACTGGAACGCGCTGTTCAATGCCTCGTCCAAGTACATGAAGAACGAGGGCATCCCGGTGAAGGAGAGAAGATACATCCTGGAGCAGCTGGAGCGGTTCAGACAGAACGGCGACGTCCAGATGATCAAAGAGCGCAAGAAGAAGAAGATCAGCAGTTACAAGCGTGTGGAGGTTCTTGCTAAGCTGAACGCTAAGAAGCGTATCGAGCTGCAGAAGAAGTACGACGAGTACCTGGACAAGCAGAGAGAGGACCAGAAGGCGGTGATTGAGGCCATGAGAAAGGAGAAGGAGGAGACCAGAAGAGCTGCCAGACAGCAGCAGCGTGAGGACCAGGAGCAGAAACAGAGGGCCAGACGTGCCCAGCAGGAGGAGTAGCCTCGCCAGTAGCTCTACCAGCACTGCAAATAAATGTATATACTATTTAGCTGTTGTAGGAAAGCTCTTGAAGTATCAGTTATCGTCTCCGTCCGAGCTTTTCCACTGGACGTAGACACTGGACACTGAGATGCTTATATACCACGGAACAGAGTAGATGGCTCTCCGCTGGACGCAGAGATGAGGTAGTCCACTGACACAGATGAGGTAGTCCACTGACACAGATGAGGTAGTCCACTGACACAGATGAGGTAGTCCACTTACTGGAACGATAGTCTCCCACTGGGCATAACTACTCCACGTGCTGTCCCCTGAGCATAAATGTATATAAATATCTAGCTGCTGAGTGACTGGGCAGTTACAGTGCATGGCGACATGCCTATTTAAACTGCTGCAGCTCTCTGGCGAGCTCCTGCGCTTCTGCCCGCATCACGTCCATGCTGCGCTCCACCCGCAGCGAGTCGTCCACGTGCATGCTGCCAGTGTGCTGCTTCACCACCTTCCTCTTGTGGAACTCGTCCTCCAGATCGCTCGTCTCCAGAATCCGGTAGATCTCGTCCCCAAAGTTCTTCTGCTGGTGCCTTGGGATGATGTGCGCGTGCAGGTGTGGCACAGACTGCCCAGCCTCAGGCCCATCCTGGATCGCTATGTTGAGTGCGTCTGCCTGGTACTTCTTCTCAATGAACTGGCTTATTTTCTGTAAAGTCATCATGAAGTCCACACTCTCCTCGTCACTCAGCTCCTTGAGCCTTTCCACTTTGCGGAACGGCACAATCAGCACGTGCCCAGGCACAATGGGCTTCAGGTTCACCAGCCCATAGCAGAACTTGGATCTCTGGTGATGTTAGTTTGAACCGGCCAATTGTCGTTAGACACTCACGTAGAACACCTGCAATGTTAGTTTTGTACCAGTGGGAGCTGTGCGGAGTGGTCATACCTGCTCGGTCACAATGAACTTGCTGAAGTAGACGGTTTTGTTCATCGTTGTGGTTATTTACTGATTTTACTGAAAATTATGCCGTTGGTATTTACCGCAGTTGGTGTCGTTTATTCGTTATGTAATGTTTGGTTCACGCCAGTTGACCCGACCACTTCGTTGATTCTTTCGACGGTGGGGGTGTGCGTCTCTGGCTGGGGCTCTGGCTGGGGCTCTGGCTGGGGCTCTGGCTGGGTGTCCTCCTGAGGCTCTGGCTGGGTGTCTTCATGAGGCTCTGGCTGGGTGTCCTCCTGAGGCTCTGGCTGGGTGTCTTCCTGAGACTCTGGCTGGGTGTCTTCCTGAGGCTCTGGCTGGGTGTCTTCCTGAGGATTTTCTGTGCCAACCTCTTGCACGCGCTGCTCAGCTTCACTCATAAACCTGTGAAATCTACCATCCAGTGACGGCACTAAACTAGTGAAAAACAGCACCACGCACACCATCGCACCCCTAACAACACCCCTATCATTGCCCAGTAAGTCCTCAAACCGGTAATTAATCCCAAACCCATTATAAAGCTCCTCCAGTCTTGCACCAAACGTTCTTGAAAACACACTGCTCACCCAATTCCTCAAACCAGTAAACAAATCATTGCGCAGCAAGTAAATCAGGTACCCAAAATACAGCAGTTTCCGTAATACTGGATTGGCAATGGAGGAGATTATCAGGGCATGGAAAACATACCCTTTGAATAACTCATACCCAAATACTGCTATATTGGTAATTGCATCTCTCCAAAAGGCTGCGTTCAAGTTGATATTAGCCTGCACTACAGGGACAGCCCTCGGCAGTTCGACAGCAGGAGCCGGCGCAACAGTGTCATAGATGATCATTGGCTCTTCAATTTCGATTCCGAGCTTCTTTAGCCTGGAGAATCCGGATGGTGATACCATTAGATATGGTTGTGATGGGTTGGTATTGTTGATGATGGCCTGGGAAGTTGACAGTTGGACAGCTTTGACACCGTGTTCCGTGGTGACACTAACTCGGATAACCTCAGAGCTCAGCTCGTCTTGGTTGATCAGTAATGTGTTGTCATTGTGCGTAACCAGCTCATAACTGTCACCTGTGAAGTTGAGACTGCTGTGCCTTGTGGTGTGCGCAGCATAGGCACTCGAGGATGCCTCCTCTGGCTCGCCCACAGCAGGGCTGGCCCTGCTTTCGTCCCCACTGACCCGTTCTCTCAGCCTTCTATCTCTTTCGAGGTCTCTCTCGAAGCTCGGATTGGGCTCCCTAGGCAGGAACTCAAACAGCCTGCCGCTTCTAAGGTCGCTCCAGAACCCGTTGCCAGCAGACTCGGCGTCCCCTGCCAGCACCAGGTAGTGTATAAACACATCGTTGTATTTGCCGTTCAGGACATTGCCTGTTTTCTCGTAGTCGTCGAGATTCTTGCCAAAGTAGATGAGCTTGATCTTGGACTTTGCTGGCGGGTCGCCCGGGCCGACGTACTGGTCGATCATGTACTGCTTGATGGAGTCGAACGTGGTGTTCTCGTTGACAATCATGGTGTTGAGCCTGAGGACATTGTTCATTGGGGACGCCAGCTTGATCTCAAAGTCGGTGCTGTACCGGACGTAGAGGATGAGCGGGTCGATGGGCTCGGTGTCCAGGCCCAGCAGGTGCCTGAACGGGAGAGCCAGCTGCTCGTCGCGCAGTTTCTCGCCACACACATTGTAGTAGTCGTAGCCCAGGGCCTCGTTAGGCGGGCACACGTCGCGCAAGCAGGCCGACAGCAGCACCCTGTGGGTGTGGGCCCTGCCGTCCGAGGTCTTGAGCACCACATCGAACAGCGCCGGGGTGCAGCTCTTGTCGTTGAGCAGTTTCCTGTTGAGCTCGACCCGCACATTGACCTCGCCGCCGCTGGCGCAGTCGTCGCCCAGCATGTTGCTCAGCAGCTGGTGGCTCGGCTGCTCGAAGCTCGACTTGTACAGCACCTTCAGGCTCTCGATGCTGAGGCCTGACCTCGTGGCAACAACCTGCTTCAGATCATAGACGGTGTTGTTGGTAGTGGTCCTGATCTCCCTGCTGATGGCACCGAGCGCGGCCGGCTCGCTGCTCCATATCCTGACGGTGATCCTGGTGTGCTGCAGCTGCGTCAGGATGTCGTGGCGGTTCGAGATGGCGGTCATTGGGGATGTTGCTTAGCTGTTAATTTTTGTTTTCGCAGAATGTTTACACAATTGGCTAGAGCCCACCACACACGGGGCAGTCCTTCTTCCTCTCGTACTTGAACGCGTAGGCGAACACGGAGTCGTTGCCCGAGTAGGTCATGAAGTTGTCGAGGACCGGGTTGCAGCTGGAGACGATCTTGAACGCCTCGTTGCAGCAGGCTGCGGCAATCACAGCGTTGGTGGACGCGATGGCCGGGATGATGTTCTTCACGACGCCCAGCACCAGGCTGCGGGTGACGCCTGCGATGCTGAACTCGGCGGCGCGCTCGCGGCTCCTCTCCAGCACCCACGTCACGTGACCGGGGTCGTCCATGTCGAGCCTGGTGGCCGGGTGCGCTGCGGGCCACAGGACGGTGCTGGCGTACTCGACGCAGTGCTCGGGCAGCCGCGGGTTCGTCGCGATCGTGCACAGCGGGTACGTCTTGGTGTCGCTCAGCGTGTCCAGCGAGCACTCGTAGCACGCTGAGATCGTGGGAAACACAACCTTCACCTGGCCCTTGAACCCCTCGGTGCCCCCGTCGATGAACGGCTTGAGCGAGCCAAAGTCGTCCGGGTCCACCAGCTGCACCAGCTTGTTGTTGATCCACCGGCGCGCCTCCACGCTGTCCAGGCCTGAGATCACCAGCGTGAACTGCCGGTAGAACTCGTCGCCCATCTCCTGTAGCTTCCCGAAATGCGCCGTCACACGCACCCGCTGCCGGTGCGCCATGATGTACTCCGCTGCCACCACCGCCTTGGGCCTGCCGATGTCTTTGCTTCTGAACAGAAACTGCCTGTTGAGGTTCGACAGGTCGATTGTGTCCATGTCGATCACGTGGATGTCCTGGAACCCGCTGCACGACAGTGTCTTGAGGATCTCGCACCCGAGCCCGCCGGCTCCCAGCACCAGGATCTTGGAGCTCGCAACCAGCTCCGCAACCTGCTCTGACGGCTCAAACTCTTCGTCTGCAAACGGCCCACTCGCCAGCAAAAACGGCATCACTGCCGACCTGTCCCTGTTAGCGTCCTGTGTACCGCTCGCTGGGCGCTCCCACTCACTTTGGTATCATCGCGTGCTGTTCTCGTGCTTTGGCTCAAAAAACTGGAATAATTTCTGCCCTTCTGCATTCAGCCAGCATAATTACAGCCAGCATAATTACAGCCAGCATAATTACAGCCAGCATAAGGCACTGCAGCACACAAGACACCACCACAAGCTTGCACCATGTAAGGCATTGGTTACTACTCTCAGCGCCTGCTCGTGGTTATAAGCCAACTCTCATTCTCTCAAACTCGGCTTTGTGCAGTTATAAAGAGACACAATGCAGGCCTGTTGAATGTCTCTTCAAAGCTGGTGCTTTAGGGACTCTCTATACTTGAAAATATTAGAGACCTGCACATGAGAAGAGCTCTCACCAGTTGGTAGACCAGTTGCAAATATCAACCAGAAAGAGGCCAGCTCTTTGACAAGCTTTTATCATGCTTGCTCAAGAGCTAACCTCACTGCTTTAGAGAGAAATCAAACAACTGAATAGACTACACAATTATGAAGCAACTGCAATTGATGAACAAGGCCCTGCTGTTGGTGCATTTGCAGAAATGATTTCTGTTCCACACAGGCACATTGTGCTATGATCAGCTATGAAGCTAAACTACCAGTGGTTCATTTCTCGAGGAGGTTGATAACTGATAAGTTGTCAATTCCAGCTGGTCCGGAAGTTGTCGCTGTCCCACCAAACACTCCGTATGAAGAAGTGTCAGATTGTTGGGAAGTGCGTGTCTCCCACGCTATTTGCAAACCAAGCTGGTTTTCACAGTTGTTAGTCGCAAGCTTAGTCCTTCAGTTGTTAGTCGTAAACTCAGTCCTTCAGTTGTTAGTCGTAAACTCAGTCGTTGATAAGCTGCTTATCGACCAGCCTCCTTCCAACTAAAAAGTGTGACTGTCTAACTACACCTCTGCGTAAAAGAATATACTAACTATCAGCTATGTTGGAATCCTCGAGGATTTTGGTCTTTTTTGGGGGTGGGTAGCGTGGCTTGCCAATCTGCCTGTTAGGCAGCGACTGCGGGTCGTCGTAGCGGGCAGCTGCAGGTTTCTCCGGCTGCACCAGCGACCGTTTGATCGGGGTCGACTTCGTAGGGTCGACGGTTCGTCTGATGGACGGACTTATAAAGCTGGGGTTGAACGCGTGCGATGTCGCTAGGGGCGACTGCTTCTGCACTTGCTCTGCAACCCTCGCTTTGAAAAAGCCCACCTCTGTGGGCCTGGTGTCGCTCGGTACCTCTTTGGACGGTGTCTGGTCCACCATCATGGCGTCTGGCTCACGTTCTTCCCGCTGTGGGTGATCCAGATCATCCTCAGGGTTGATATCGTCGCTGAAAGTGAGCGAGTCGTCAAACAGGTCCTCGTTCTCGTTGTTAAGGTTGGTGTTGGTGCCGTTGCTGGTGTCGGTGCCCTCGTTGGCCCGTTTATACGCCTTTCGAGGCGACGTCTGCTTGGCCACGGCGCCCGTGCTGAGCGGGTTCCGGGCCAGCGAGCTCGAGCTCGCCTGCTGCACGGGCGTCGAGCCCGTGGCCGATTTGCCCAAACTGTTCGTTCTGCTCTGCACAATGTCGGTGAACCGCATCAGATTCGACTCGTCAAAGTCCGGGGGCGCACACTTCACCTTGGAGATCTTGTTCAGATAGTCCTTGTCGTACAGGCAGTTGCCCATGGCGTTGCCAAAGCATCTGAGGGCTCTTTTCATGCCGTCAGTCATCGCCTCCTTCTTGGCCTTCTCGAACGCCATGGCCTTGCTCCGCGCATTGTCGCAGCTGCCGTACCCAATGTCCTCGTGGAAACACCCGTCCTTCAGCGTCACACGTACCGTCACAGACAGCCCGACATTGAACTTGCCGCCAGCCACGGTATCAAGATAGTCCACCTGCACCGCCTTCACCTCGCTGTTCCACCCGTTGAACCCAAACACCTGGTTCGCCAGGTTGATCGCCTTCCACCCTTCGATGTACGACACCTTCACACCGCCACCACCAGGCCTGGCTGACACGTACTCCGGTCCCAGCTGCTTATCCAGCTTGTGCTGGATCTCGCTCATTTCGTCGCCCGCAAAGGGCTCTTTCTTCACCCCAGCAGGCTTCAGCTGCTTGTTCAGCGTGTTGCTCATCGCGCGCGTCCTTCCTCACTAAATTCCTCCCAGCAAACCGCCAAAAACGCGTCTTTTCTTTGTTTTGCCACTAAACACACTTTTTGTTTACTTTTCACAAAGATCAAAAATTGCCATAAAATAAAAAATTTCCAGTTAAAAAATTTGTTTATTTCCACACTTTTCGTTCCACCCACTGTGCGCGTTAGACATTCCACCCACTGTGCGCGTTAGGTGAAATACAATGGCCAAATTCGCTGCAACCGCATACAATTACCATACAATCTTTGTTGACATTTGCCTGAGAAGGTTCCAAAAGCTCACCAGATTTGTGTTCCTGGTGACGTACTTTGTCAGTGTGCTGCTTGGGCTGGTAGGCGGGTACAGCTGGCTCCAGATACTGCTCCCCTTGCGAGCTTCGCCCCTATTTTTGGGCTTCTTTTTGGTACTGTGCCTGAGAAAACAGCACACCCATGTCAACTATCTGGGTTACAAGACACTGTTCAGCCAGCTCGTGGGTGAGTTGCTCAGCACAAAGTTTGTGCTGAGCGTGACATTCTATGCACTCTCGTCGCTCATCTACTTCCTGGGGTTGAGCTTCCAGATTGGTGACCTCTCGTTCAAGTCGTTACCGAGAATGCACCATTTCCCGCCAATCAACGACAAGTTTGTGTTTTACTACTACAACGCGGTGCTGCTCAGCGTGCTCTATGCCCTCCAGTTCTCAGTCTTTGACAGAAACAGACTCAGCTTCAAATTCGGCGTCTTCCACACCCACCCAAAGGCAAGTTTGATCAATAAACTGCCAGCAATCCTCGTCAACTCGGTTGTGCTGTCCTTCTTGATAAACACCGTCTCACCGATAATATACCTGTTCTGTCGCCACTATCTCTATGATGCAATTCTACTCTTCAGCTGGATGTTCTCACTAAACAAAACACATCCCTTATTGTCAGTTAACTTCAAGATTTGGCTGCAAATTTCAATCTACAACTTCATTCTACTGACTCTGTGGGAACTCTTTGACTCAGCTTTCAATGCCTTCTTATCTATCGGGTGTCTGCATAAGGGCCACACGTTATCTGAGCTATCCCCAGACCCATATAGCACGCTGTTATCAGGTTTGAAGTCAGATAAACCATTCACCAAACTCACAGCGTTCCAAGAACTGGCATTCATTTCAAACTCAAGCGACCCTAAAAGAAGAATCGAAATTTATAATAAAAACAACAAAAGAGAGTTTCTATGGGGAGAAATACTGAAAGAATGCGGTAAAGTTATCAACGAGAATAACTTGAAAATTACACAGGTTTTGATTGAATACTCCAAAATAGAACAACCTCCATCACTAGCCAGTAACACAAATGAGCCGGATCTCAAAAATGACAGATCTGACGAAATATTGTTTGGTAAGGAATACAAATACGAAAAATTCAATTCAAAGGATCAATTCAAACTCAATGATTATAATAGAAACAGAACTGAACTGGTTAGAAATGAAACAATCAATAAAATAATAACCGAACTAAACAATGCACAAAATTTAGTCAAGTATTATTATTATAATTTCATAAAATCAGGATTTGGTGTACCATTCAGAAAAACATTAAAAAGAGAAACGGAATCGATTTGCCCAGTTCCAGGAATTATTGGTAACGCAATAATTTCAATTGCATTTTTTGCAACAAACTCATTTGATGAAGATAAAAGAGGTGGTGTACCATCGACTATTTCAGATATTCTAGAATTATTAGAGAAATCAGTTTCAACTTGTGGTTTCTTTTTACAAAACCTACCAAGCTTCTTGAACGAAATTAGCGATGACAACTTGATCTCAGTGATCCATGAATTATCGATGAATGGGTTCTTTGAAGTTGTTTTGAAATACAATGAAGTTTTAAATGATATTTTACTACCAAGAGATGTCCAAAAACTGGTTGACTGGACATTGGAAACTGCTTCAAGAGATGCTGATGATGATGAATGATCCTTTAAATAATAATAATGTACATTAAATATTTATTTCATAAGTCTAAACATTGGAATTTCTTGATGGATCATTATCTAACAAGACAGGTTTCAAAACCTGTTCATCAAAGTTTTGAAACCATTTACTTCTATCGTCCGTTGCTAGTATACTTTGCACCGTACCAACAATAGAGTTTTGTGAATCCACTTTCAGGTTAGTTGGTGATAGGGATGGGATATCTCCCAGGTCAGTTGGGGCCTCTTCATCTCTCAGTAGATCCTGCTGTGATGGCTCATTGTGTAGATCTGGCGTGGAGTTTGATCTTGGAGAGCTATAATGATCACTGAATGGTCTTGCATTTGAACTGTTGTATCTTCTGTTTGAGAGTATTGAGTTATTGGTTAGAGGTTTTGGTGCTTCGATATCAAATTCATCGTCGGAATCTGTTTCTTCCACACAGCCAGTCTTGATGTTCAGCACTTCAAGCATACCAGCAGTTGTACCACCAAACAATATGACTGTTAGCACAACCACAACGAGCACTGTAGCTAATAATGTGCTTGCGTTCTCGCCTTGAATACCCATTGCCAATGCGACACCGACTGCTCCTCTCAGTCCAGCCCAGAAAGTCATCATCTGGTAGTTGTAAGGGATCTCATCAGGAATTGATTGTCCTCTTGATCTGAATCTGTGCATCCAGTTAACCAGTCTTGATAGTGGGAACACAGAACACCAACGAGCAACACAAATGGAAATAGTGGTGACAATAATCAACATTGGTTTATAGACCAACTCGACTTGAGTGAACAACGCCAAACCTAGATAAACAAAAATGAAATTCTCTGATAGTCTTGCAAGTATCTGGAAAATGTACTTTGTGGAGATTTGTGTTCTTCTGGACATGTTGTAGTAGGCATAGTGTTTTAAAGTGATTCCACAGAACAGCAAGGATACAATTCCAGACATGTGACAACCGTTTGAGAAAAAGTATGATTCGTATGCAATTAATAGCACCAAACAGCTCTCAATTTGTGGATATCTTCTAATGTGTGAATGCTTTAAGATCAAAGCAACTAAGATACCTGTTATAACACCAATCAACAAAGAAATGGTGAAGATCATTAAGAATAATCCAATACCTTCAAACAACGAGCTTATACTTGGTTCTTGGCCGTGGAACTTTTGACAAGTCTCGAACATAACAATGGAAATGGCATCGTTGAGTAGAGATTCTCCAAAGATGATTGTATACAGCTTTGGATCAACTTTGTAGGCGTTGAAAATGGACAAGATCGTGACAGGGTCAGTTGCACTCAGTGTTGCACCCACAGCCAGTGCATCAACAAACGACAAGTTGATACTGTCCAGTCCCAGTGATGTCCAGATGTACAAAATAGTTCCCAGCACACAGGCCGATATAAAAGTACCTGGAATGGCAAAGGTCAAGATCGAGCCGATGTTTCTAAAGAAATTGGCCTGGTGCAGTTCATATCCTGAGTTTAATATAATGGGAGGAAGCAGTATGTTGAAAAAATAGGAGGAATTGAACGTCACAGAATCCTGGATATAATGGCCGGGAGATATTCTGATGATCAGCCCAATGATCATTCCATAGAAAATGGACAGCACTGTCTCGTGGACAGCCTGGATTCTTCTCTGCTGCAGGTAGTAACTTGACCACAGTGCTGAGATCAGAAGAAATAGCAGAATGCACAGGGCCCATGAACTGAATATTTCTTCGGTAACCGGATTTGAGTCGTCTAAATCATCGCTATCAGGAATTGTCACGTCTGGGATCTCGTCATCGCCATCAATCGCCGTGGCAATGGCTCGTTTCAGCAGCTTCTTGCCGGCAAACAGCAACAAACTCGACATTTTTTGGTTTCTCCCTTATTATGTGGTGGTTGGTAAAGGACAAGTTGTTGTTATTGAGACAAACTTTTGATGGGGTTTCGGTTTTTGGCAGAGAAAAAAAGTCTGTGGAATGTCTAAAAACTGAGAAGCTCCAGTTCTATGCGGGTGGATACTGACAGACCAAAGTTTCAGGCTGGTTTAAGCTGTTTAACTGGCGGAACGGGAAATTTGATTTTTGGAATTTTTTAAGTGTTGTTTTTCACTGCGCCACAAATCTTTACTGCGCCACATGTTTTTTTTTCTTTTTTCTTTTTTTTTTTTTTTTGACTTTTTGAGATGAAAAAAAAACATTCGAAATCGTATTTTCTTCTGGCTAAAAGCTCATTTATTGCTCTTATAATTGCTATCCAACGATGTCTCCAGCAGCTGCAGCCAGTAAGTTTTTTGTGAGACTGTGTGAGTGAATGTGGGCGCTTATTTGGCGCCGCTGGCCACTCGTAAAGGAGAAAAAACACGAACAAAAACTAATAAACATATGTAAACAGACCGTCCAATTGTCATTTCAGGTCCATCAGGTACAGGTAAATCCACGCTTTTGAAGAAGCTGTTTGCAGAGTACCCAGACTCGTTTGGATTCTCGGTGTCCAACACCACCAGACAGCCAAGAACCGGGGAAGTTGACGGAAAAGACTACCATTTCGCTACAGTTGATGAGTTCAAGAAACTGATTGAGGAAAACGCCTTTATTGAGTGGGCTCAGTTCTCTGGCAACTACTACGGTACCACCGTCAAGGCAGTTGAGGATGTTGCCAAAGCGGGTAAAACATGTATCTTAGATATCGATATGCAGGGAGTCAAGTCAGTTAAAAACACTGATCTGAATGCAAGATACCTGTTCCTATCGCCTCCATCCATCGAGGAGCTCAAGAACAGATTGGTGGGCCGTGGCACCGAGACCGAGGACAGCATAGCCAAGCGTATTGCTGCAGCCAGTGCTGAGATGGAGTACGCCAAAACCGGTGCTCACGATAAAATCATTGTCAACGACGATGTTGACAAGGCTTATAAAGAGCTCAAGGAGTTTATTTTCAGCTCCTAGGCTTGCTTCTGCATACACCTCACTGTTTAAATAGCAAATTCAACGGATCGGTTTCGTCGCCGCACAGTCTTTTGAAGTCGTTGTAGGAGCTTTCCTGTGTGTTAGCTGTGGACGAGGAGCCCGTTACGGGCTTGTTGCGGTGCTGCAGCCTGCGCTTCTTGCCCCGCTTTATGGGCGTGGAGTCCACAGCTGGGGTCAGGCCTGCTTTTCTGCTGGTGTCGCTGTTTATGTTGAAGTTGACCGGCCTGATTGGCGTGTGCTCCATAGAGTCCGCATCAAAGTGGAACAGGGGTGTCGAGCAGTCCGCACCAAAGTGGAACAGGGGTGTCGAGCCCGAACCAAAGTGGAACTGGGGCGTCGAGTGCTCGTTTGCAAACGGCGTGGAGGTGGACCTGGGCGGGATCTCGAACTCTGAGAGGTGCAGCGAAGAGTGGTCGTCCTGGACCTGTTCAGCCTGCTTGGGGTTGGCACTGCGTCTTGCCGGGGACTCCAGCAGCTGCAAATTGTTCATCTCGAACGGCTGGCACAGGCCGTGGCCGTCCTGGAGGTGCTGGCCGGTGCCATCCACTGACCTGGGCTCGTAGGTGGCGTCGCTCAGCAAATGGTCTGTGACGTTAGTGGCATGCCCAGCACCGCCTGCTCCACACAGAGCAACACAAAGTCTTCTTCACCATTGTCTAGCACGTCCTTGTACACAGCAAACTTGCGCTTGCGCGAGTAGAACATGTTGGCTGCTTGTTGCAATAACAAAAACACAACAAATTAAACAAAGTAAACAAATTAAACAAAGTAAAAAATTAAACAATACAAGTGCGGTAGAGGCGAACAGCATGAGCCAGCAGATCATCAACCCGTCGAGCTCGCAGAGCACGCCGATCACAGCCGGGTACAACCCGCTGCTGGGCCCAATCAACCTGCCAACGACGTCAGCCCTGGGCAGCAAGAAGGCTACGATCTTCGATACAAACCTGTCGCGCAGATCGCCCGAGATCAACCTGTCGTCGCTGGCGTTCCTGTTCCAGGCGATGGTGTCGTACTCGCAGGCGAACTCGAAGGGCATCCAGCAGCTGGAGACAAGGCTCAACTCGCTGGGCTACAATATCGGTATAAAGTTCCTGGAGCTTGTGACGCTGAAGGACGGCAAGAACAGCAAGCGGGAGATCAAGCTCGTGGAGATGCTGCAGTTCATCCACAGCGTGATCTGGAAGAAGCTGTTTGGCAAGGTTGCTGACGGGCTGGAGAAGTCGCAGGACGCTGAAAACGAGTTTATGATAACAGACAACTGCCCGGTCATCACGCAGTTCATTTCCGTGCCCCGGGAGTTTGGCCAACTCAACTGCTCCGCCTTCACCGCGGGCATAGTGGAAGGCATCCTGGACTGCTCGTATTTCCAGGCCCAGGTGAGCGCGCACACCGTGGAAAAAGACGGGTTCCCGCTCAGAACCGTGTTTCTCATCAAGTTCGATCAGCAGGTTATAGAAAGAGAGAACATGCGGTTTAAATAGGGTGGGTACTTGCATAGCAGAGCGGCAATGCACGCTTTTTACCACTGTTGTGTAGCTCTAAGCTTTTTTCCTCTCCAGAGAAAAAGTGAAAATTTATCATTTCTCGAGCTCATACAATAAAAGCGCTTTAAATAAGATGGCCATAACGATCAGAAAAGCGACTGTGGCCGACGCCCAGGGTATGCAGAACTGTAATTTGCACAACCTGCCGGAAAACTACACGTTGAAGTACTACATGTATCACATTTTGTCATGGCCTGAAGCCAGTTTTGTGGCCACCACGACTGGCCCGCTGGACGAGGAAGCTGAGGGAGAGGCCGATGTGGCTGATCCGAAGGGCGACCCTGCGTATACGGGCAAGGGCGAGCGGATTGTCGGGTACGTGCTGTGCAAAATGGAGGATGACCCAGACGCCCAAGACAAAACTCCAAATGGGCATGTGACCTCGCTCTCGGTCATGAGAACATACAGAAGACAAGGAATAGCAGAGAAGCTCATGAGACAAGCACTGTACGCACTGTGCGAGACGTTCCAGGCAGAGTTTGTCCAGTTGCACGTTAGAAAATCAAATAGAGCGGCATTGCATTTGTATAGAGACACACTCAAGTATGAGGTTTTGAGCATCGACAAAAGCTACTATGCGGACGGTGAGGATGCTTACTCGATGAAGAAAGTACTCAAGCTGGACGAGCTGGTTCCAAGCGTCTTCCAGAAAGGTGAGATTGACGATTTGGAGGTGGACTTACTGGCTTGATTTAGATCCACAGGCATGTTAATGGTTCCAAGCGTCTTCCAGAAAGGTGAGATTGACGATTTGGAGGTGGACTTGCTGGCTTGATTTAGATCCACAGGCATGTAAGTCATAGTGTTGATGTATTAGAAAAATTGGTTAAGCCTACAAACTTGATTGATGTTTTAGTTTTGTATTAAAGTGTAAAACTGATATAAAAACTAGAATTGCATTAGTACTCCTGTCCACGTAGTTTATCAACTAACAGTAGTTGAACCATAATTAGCAGATAAAGATTCAAATATTTCAGAGGTTTAAAGTAAGGTAGCGTGGGTTTTTCCACATCAACGAAGGAATTACTCAACGTCTCGAGCCAAATGCACTCTAGTCATCATCTAGTTGAATTCTTTATAGCATAATCTCTATGGTTTGCGGCTAGGAACTTACCTATTCAGCTCTTGTTGGTTTAAAGTGGAAACAAAAAAAATTTTCAGTTGGTGGAAATTTATAGTAGTTGACTGACGTAAGCGCTTGCATACGCGATGAGCTACCCGCCCCCGGTGTCCTTGAGGGCTGAACGTGGCGCAGGGAGTGGGCGCAATTAGCTCAAAGACTCCTTTCTGTAGCTTATCTTGTCCACCTTGACCTCGCCTGAGATGTATGTGTAAACGTATAGCGTGACCACTGGGCCCTGAATGTCCATCAGTGTGAAACTTGGTACACTGTCGTACAGCTCCTCCTCGTCTATCACCGTGGTGTCGTGCTCGTCCTCTTTTGGTTCTGGCTGTGTTTCTAGCGGGTGCGTTTTGTCTGTGTCTTGGGGTTTCTCGTCTTGCTCGTCTTTCTTTTCCTCCTTCTCTTCCTTCTCGTCCTTCACTTCTTTTTCTTCCTTCTCCTGCTCCTTACTCTCTGCACCCACCTCCTCGATCTCAGGCCAGTCGCTGCTGAACGCACCTGTCGCACTCCCAGGATTCACAAAAAACTTCCCTTCCAAAGTATATGTCTCGACTTTATGAGATCCACCCCAAATCAACACATCGACATTCATCTGTCTGGCACTTATCAGCAAACTCAATGGGTCCCCCCTGGGGATAATGGTGTACCCATTAGTAAACCCAATCCTCAAGGGCCCGTGGGTCACAACCAGCGACAGTGGTAAAGAGGTGTTTTCATCAAATTCTCCTTTAACTATCTGGAAATCTGGCGACAAGTTCTTTAGAAATTCGACTGTCGAGTTCGACGCCGTCACATTCCCTAAGCATAAGACTTGTGATATCTTACCTGGTACCAGCAGCTTGCGGAACTAAAGCGGGATAATGTTAGTTATTCGTTAACATAATTTGTCATTCAAAGCCATACTTTTGCTGGTAGATCCTGAAAATGGTAGTTAGTTTGAAATTCGTCTTCGCATGCACACAAGCTTATAGCATACAATTGCCCTCTCCGGGACATGCAGGTCTCCAATTGCAAGAATTAATGTCATTTGCAAACTAATTAGTTAAATTCAGTTAATTGATATTAATCTAAAAGGAAATTTTATTTATTTTTTGTTCAAATAGATAAAAGTGAAAAATAATACTCAACAGACACTACGAAAGCACCTCGTCATATCTGTATATTCACTATCAACATCTCTAAATATTCAGTTGTTTTATAATTTTATCAAGCTTTACAATCATTTCTTTGTTTGGGCATCGTCATCTGCCACAGCAGCCTTAACAGCCTTGATAGCAGCTTCAGCCTTCTCGGCCTCTGCTTTTTCAGCCTCCTCCATCTCTCTGATCTTTTGTCTGGCAATCTCAGCTCTCTGCTTTCTCATTCTGGTCTCGTAGTCACGGCGTTCCAATTCCTCGATCCACAGCTTCTCTCTCAGTTTGGCCTTGTCTCTCAGCTCATCCTCCCTGGTTCTCTTGGCCTTCTCGTTGTCCTTGCCATACACGTAGCCCCCAATAACCAGAGCAGCAATAGTGAACCCTTGGAACATGACTCTGTATCTGAACCATTTCTGAGCACCGGTTTTTGACCCGATTCTGATTGATTTGGCCGCCATTATCACCGCACCTGTAGTGGCCAGCGTTCCCAGTGGAATCAATGGCTGCTGCTTACAGTTGGCAATACATTTCTCTATAAAGTTCAGGTCACTTAAAGTGGTTGTTAGTTACTGCTCTCACTGCCTAAGCAATCGTGACTTTGGCATGAAATTCCGCCAGCAAAACTCACCGAGTGTCTGGTGTAGCACCATCAAACGATGATGGCATTCGTGACATTTTTCAAATTATTTCAACTAGTTGCTGTGCTGTAAAATAATACAAAATTATCTTCCCACTTTGATATTTAAATATCCATACAGAGAGACTTTTTTTTCTTTTTATTTAACAATCTCAAAGTCCTTTGAAAAAACAAATATTAGTGGCAAAAATGTCATCAATTCAGCTAAATTTGAATTTGAATGACGACGAGCAGCAGACATCGACCTCGTATGGTCAGATAGCTACGCCCAAGTCACCTAATTCCGATGGGTTTTCACCGCTGACTGGAAATGAGCTGAACGATATGAGCACTAACAGCAATAATAACAACGATAGCAGCAGCAGCAGCAATAACCACATAAAGCAGAAGCTGATGAACGAGATCGATGTGGAGATACTGCTGAAGCACAGGGAGATGGCGCTGATAAGCAATGAGATTGAGAAAGTGAAGCGAAACATTGACATATTGACTGATTTGCATGAAAACAACTACCACTATAGCTACGACAGCAACGCCCTCAGCAATAGCACCAGCAACGACTCGCCACGCGTAAGGAAGACGTCCACCGAGCACGAGCAGAGGCAGCACAGAACTTCCTACGGGGGCATACGGCCGATGTTTGACTCGCAGGGAAACAAAGTGTGCGTACACAAACGGTCGGATCACGTGCTTGTGCAGGTGTCGTGCCCCATTTGCTCCAGGGCAGACTTTGGGTCTATTCAAGGCTTCCTGAACCATGCCAGGCTGTCGCACCAGATTGAGTACAAGTCCCAGGACCACGCGGCGTTGGTGTGTGGGGTGACGCGGCCAGATAACGAACAGGATGAAGAAGGGCTGAAATCCGTCAAGAGTCTAAGGAACCTGGGGCTGGATGTAGATAAGAATTTAGCCCCAGGGTATAACGTGGTGGACTACAATGATGATGATGTGATGTCCACCAGGAAGAGACTGAAGCTCAGAAAGAACTCTGAGCACTTGGAGAAGTTTTACTCGAATTCAATCAACAAAGATTTATCTGATTTCAAGAAGCTGATTGACGATGTCACCACCACGCCGGAACAGCTGATCGACTACTTGCACACGCCGGTGATTGACTCGGAGCTCATAGAGCACAGCCAAGATAGCCAGGTGAAGAAACTGGGCCATAACAGAAGAAAGAGTCGAGGTGGGATTAACATGGTTCAGTCGTCCAATGCGTCCGCTTCTGCGCCAGCTACAGCCCAGGCCGCCGAGGACCTGCCGCTTTACACCGACTACACGCACAACCACGACCACTCAACTGTGCGGTTCGACCAAACAGTCACCTCATTCACCGAGCAAAACTACCAGTCCTTAACTCCTTCGCAGAGAAGAAGAGTCCCCACGATCCCCAACCCGCTCAGGACCCGCTCCCGCTCCAACGGTGGCTCCCGGGAGAGCTCTACATGACCCATCGCCTCGCTTTAATATATATAAACAGCTAATGTCTGCTAATTACAACAGCCCAGCTTCCTTAAACACCTTTTCAGTTTTATCCAAGCTCTCCATCTCTTTCAAAGTCTGCTCGGTTCCAAATACTTTGCCGTTAAACCAGATAGTTGGGACCCACTTTCTCCCACTAATAGCTGTGAACCCCTTTTCCAGCTCCTCAGCCTCTTTGGGCTCCATCTTGTCCAACTCCAAAACCGTCACTTTGGACTCAATCTTGTACTTTTTCAGAATCGCCTGCACGTAGTGGCAGTCAGGACACCACGACTTCGACAGCATGAAGAACTTGTTCGCGTCAATGTACTTCTGAGCTTTGGAAACCTGGCTTGACGACATGTTGGGCTGTTTCCTGTTGATAATTTTAGTTTAATTTAATTTTATTTTGTTTTCTTTTTGTGCACAAAAAGCAAGATGAAATTGGCCATTAACTTCAGGCCTGTTAGGAAGTTTAGCGCCACAGGAGCAGCTTGGGGCACCAATCCGCTGAACAGGAAGCCAATTGAGCAGCCACCTGATGGGTTAAAGAAGGCAAATGAGCCCAAACAAGCGAATTCCAGGAGAAAACAGTACTCACGCTGGTTTTATGCCACAGATATTGCTGAGTGGATGCCAGACAATTACAACTACAAGAAGGTTGCTGAGCCCAAGAAGTTTAAGCCGTTCTCGGTTGGGGACTCCAACAAGATTGAGGCCGCCTTCTGCAGCAGTAGGGGAGGCAGCAGTGGCAACAGCACCAGCAAAGTGTCAGTTAACGAAGACCAGCTATTTGAAATCGATATAAACTCCAAGCTGATGGCGCCTATCTACTGGGAAGGCCCAATCTATGCGATCCGAAAGGGCCTGTGGTTTGATGACGATAACAATCCTTTTGACGAGGAGCTGACTGCTGAAATCGAGTCCTTTTACCAAAAGTTTAGAAAGAACAATAAACAGAATGGCAGCGTCAAGAATAAGGACGTCTATAATCTGAGCGGTGGCCAAACCCTGGTTTTCACCGGTGAGGACTCGGGCTATATCATCAAAGAGCTGATTGCTGGGGACCTCCAGCTCAATATGTACAGAGTGCTGCAAAGTGCGCCAATGCCCGGCTCGGTTCACATTAAACGTGGGTTCACAGATCCGGCCATAGACACCAGTTCAATCGAGAACTCTATAGAGAACTCGGTCTCGAAAATGCTGGATCTGGAGCTGTCCCAGTTGTTCACAAAAGGGTTTATATCGAAGGAGGAGGAAGCGCAAACCACCAATGATGTTATGAAGCTAGAAATAGAACAGGACTACTCCAAAGAAGACTCACCAAAACGTAAAATTGACCATCTGATTTTGTGTGTGCATGGAATAGGGCAGACACTTAGTGCTTCCTATCAAAGCGTGAACTTTATCCACACAATAAATATTCTCAGAAAGAACATGAAGTCAGTTTTCAACAATAATAAAAACATTCAAAAGCTGATTGATAATAAGCAGTTGAATATCCAGGTTTTACCAATTTCTTGGAGAAACAAAGTGGACTTTTCTACTGAAAAGTCGATCAGTGACTTGAATGATAAAGGAGAAGAACGATTACCCTCGTTAATGGACTTGACGATTGATGAAATGAAACCACTAAGAAACCTTTTGGGGTCCGTGCTTCTAGACATCCTGCTATACTATGAGCCTAATTATAAGCAGCAGATAATAACACAAGTCATCACTGAGGCCAATGACATAGTTGCGAGATTTAAGAGGGAGAATCCATATTTCAACGGTAAAATAAGCTTTATTGGGCACTCTCTGGGATCAGCAATTACATTTGATATCCTATCAGAGCATTCTGCACAGCTGAATTTTGAAGTTGAAGACTATTTTGCTATGGGTGCCCCTCTTGGTGTATTCAACCTGTTGAAGCATAAAAATATTGGGTCAATTGGTAGTGGTGATAGAACAAATGAGAAAATTGGAGTGCCAAATTGTAAAAATCTTTATAATATTTTCAATCCATATGATCCAATAGCATATAGAATAGAACCATTAATTCAGCCAAGTTTCAAACTGTTTAAACCAGAGTCAATTCCTATTTTGATTGAAGATTTTAACAAATATTTAATTAATATAAGTGAAATTAGTGAGAATTTGACAAACAAGTTTAAGAATGAAATCATAAATGAGAATGTGAGCAAGATAAGTAAACTGTTGACCAAGGGTGGGAGTACAAGTGCTAAAACTGGGGTGAATAATGATTCAAAAACAGAAAATGACGCTGCTAACTCAGCTGATGCAACAGATAAGGTGGTTAAGATAAAAAAGAGAAAATTGGATGACAATGATTTCAATAAACTGAGAAATCTCAATTTTAATGCAAGAGTTGACTATGAACTAAACCAAGGATATTTGAATCTGAATTTTATGAGTTCAATTAAGGCACACGTCCATTATTTTGAAGATGAGAATGTGGCTGCGTTTATTGTACAAGAGATATTGAAAGATAGAACTCCTGTGAAGGAGAAGTATGTTAACTTATATGAACTACAGGATAAATGAATGAATAAATGGATGGATAAATTTACAATAAATCGTCTAATGACTGTTGTGAGTCCCTTTTGATCAAGTCAAGCATTCCTTCAGGTAAGATTGGCTTGCCCTGGTCATTCAGAACATAACGGAATGGCATCTCTGTTGCTTCGTTCTTGTTGAATCTGAATTCTGGGTAGTCAATGAACTTTATGTCTTCAAACTTTGTTTTTGATTCAATAATGAGCTGTGTTGTTCTGACCGCAGTGTCGGTGGTCATCTGCTTGGATCCCAGTCTTCTGCCTGCAAAACCATACTTTCTGCGTAATTCTCCGGTTCTGTCTCTTGGTGGATGGTCTCCAAGAATACCTCCAAACACAAAATAGTCAAATTTGTCGCAATCTTCAGGCACCAGATCCTCTGTGGCACTTGGGTCTAGCAAGCACACACGCTCTTTTGTGATTGGGATCTCTGCAGTCCCTATTTCTGTGACTTCTTTGGTGGTGTACTGCAGTCCTGCATCTTGCAGTTCTTTTGGAATCACAGTGTTTTCAGGTAATGACGTTAAAATAAGGTTTTCCTTGCCAACTTCTTTGATGATTTGGCAATACTCCAAAATCACCCACTCGGTGAACCCTTCCTCCATGTGCTCGATAACGTACTTCATCCTGTGCTGTGTCTTCAACGTCTTTGCTGTAGCTGAAATTTTACAAAAAAAATTATTCTACAGAAACCATTACGTAATGCAATGGGCGTGCGCTTACCAGAAAGCACTGGCTTATGTTACTGCTTATGTAATGAGATGAAGCTCAGCTCGTTTATTTCATTTATTCAGTTTGTTTTGTGTGGAGTGGAGGTGGCGCATTGTCGCGTGGCTGCACGGGAGCTGCACAGGCTCATTTCTTGTCCTCGTTCTCCTTCAGGAAGTCGCTAACCAGTTTCTCGACGTCGATATCGTCTGCTGCAGGAGCAGGAGCTGCCGCAGCCGGTTTGGCTTCTGACTTGGCTGGCGACAAAAGCGAAGGAACAGTGGTTCCGATTGCTAGTGTTGCTAGGGTGGTGACTGCAATCTGCGCCTGGTTAGAAACTGTGCCAACACAACATTTGTGGAAACAATGAAAAGCACCCAATTGGCATCATTGAGCCTCCCTTCAAAGCTCCTCGCTAAGCACTCACCCAGTGGGATCCAACCTGTTTGCCGAAAATAGTGTAAGTTGCAACCATCTTTGTCTGTTTCTGTATGTAAACTGCTAAACTGATCAATTTCACCTCAAAATTGCCTTTTTCATAGAAAGGAGATTTTCGGCAGCGGGTAAACGCTTAGTCATCCGGTTTCCATTCCAATTTTTTTTTTTTTTTTTTTTTTTTTTTTCGATAAATTTCTATACTGAAATTATAAATTTACCTGAAATTACTTGAATTTTGCATCATTCTATCCAATTTAATCAATTTAAATTAATTTGAAACACCAAAATGTCAGCAATCAAGAACATCAAGTCAATTGTCCCTCTTTTAGACAGAGTTTTGATCCAGCGTTTCAAGCCAGAAACCAAGACTGCTTCAGGAATTTACATTCCAGAAAAGAACGCTGAGAAGTTGAGCAGAGGAACTGTTATTGCTGTTGGTCCAGGCTTTGTTGACTCCAATGGTAACACTGTCAAGCCACATGTCCAGCCAGGTGACTCTGTGTTGTTGCCAGCATTTGGTGGTTCTGTCGTTAAGGTTGGTGAAGAACAAGTTGAGCTATTCAGAGACTCTGAAATCTTAGCTAAAATCTCTGAATAAGCAAAGCAAAAGGTGACTTCTTGTAAATAATCCAATAAGAATGTTCTTGTCCATACTTGGTTGTGTGTTGTGTAGTTGCGTTCGTCTAGCCGTGTCGGTACGTAGCAAATTGTGAGTTGGTCCCCACTCGGCGAGTGCCTTAACATTCAACCTGAATGCTCCACTGCTTGGTGTTCGGTGTCCAATGCTCATCCAATACTATGTCATGTACTCAATTGGCTACTGTTGGGGCCTCGTTTTCCTCCAGCACATCAGAACTGTTACTGATGGAAATGGACCAAAAACTTCATAACGAAGAAGATGCACTCGTTAATTGATTCACGTTGAATTGAATGAAATAAGCTCTCCAATCACTAATAGTTGAAACAGTAACTTGAATTAATTGATGCAGATTTGGTCCGTGCAAATCGCTGATTCAAGTATTTCAATCCAGACAGTCGTCGGCACCAAGTGAGGAAACCCTGGCTTCAACACCATAGGATGCATTGTATAGTCATATGGTACCACCATGTAATCCACGACAATCGGTAAAACTGTACGCCTTAGGCAACGCCTCTCTCGCTAGTTTTGAGCACCACCATTGAAGTACTGATCCCAGTACAGGTGCTAGTTGCCCGTCTTTATAGCAGCCTCTACCTCGTCCTCCACCTGTCGCAAGTAGTTGTCCACGCCAAACCTTTTTAGATATTCAATCCCATCAACTATGCTGTTAGTTCTGAAGATGGACCATTTTTTGAAATTAAAGTCTTTGATACTCCCAGACCACACTTCCTTGCAATAGTTACCTGCCAGAGTCACGTTGTTGAAAGGCTCCTGCCAGTTGATTCTTCTGTTCATCAGTTTCCCATAATTATTGACCGATTTTTCACCGCCTTCCACTATAATCAGGGCAAACTCATTGACATACAACAGCAGGCCATTCAGTTTCAGCTGCTCGGCGTTCTTGTCCACCTTGAACTTGTGTGATGGGTGCACCAGCTGCTTGACAATGAATATCTTTGAATAGATGCCCTTATCCAGGTCTTTGGCAAACTTCTTTTCCAATTTCTCGTGTTTCTGCTCCTTAGTGAGCCTGCGCTCCTCGTTCTCCTTGTAGTGCTGTATCTCCCTCTGTCTAACTTCCTCTCGGACCCGCTGCTCTACGGCAGTGGGGTCCTTGATGGCCTCGCTCGTCAGAACGTTCATCAGATTGCTCAGCTTCACTTTAGGCGGTGGTGGAGGCTCCAGCCCCAGCTTGATCTTGTCCTGCAGCTCCTGGTACTTCACTGCACGGTTGTTCCTTCTCAGACGCTTCATCTCCTTCTTGGTCAAGAACATCGGCCGCAGTTCAGGCTGGTTCTTCAACCAAGGCGCACTGATGGGTATCGGGTGCTGGATCAGTCTCGTGATCTCGTCATACTTCACATTCGCATAGTCCCCGTTAACCAGTAGGTCCATGTCCCACCACTCGACCGCTGGTGGCTTCTCCAGCTTGTAAAGCTCTTCGCCAATCTCCTTCTTAGGCTCCAGCCCGGCCTTCCTCGTGCGCTCTTCAATGCTCCTCTTAATCTCGGCAAGCTTCTCCTTCTTTCGGAGCTCCTCCGCCTGTGCAATGTACTTCCCGGGCTCGCTAAACGCCAGCTCTCTGTGCCTTCTGTGGCCGCCAGAAGCCAAACTGCCGTCTAAGTATGGGTTGATTGCAAACCCACGGCTCTTCAACTTCGCCAGGTTCGGGTTCTCAGTCCCAGCTGCCTGTGCCGGTTGTGCTTTTCCGCCCAGCAGCGGGTGAAGCTCAACATTCAGCCCTTTACCGGCCCTGTCTGCCTGCGCCTTGTCTTTCTCTTCTTTCTCAGCTTTCTCAGCCTTCAGCTTCGCAATCCGCTCCCTGGCGCGCTGTATCATCTCCTCCCTTTTCGCATCATCCTCTACTTTGCTCCTCTTGTTGCCAGCGTCCTGCTGTGGACCGCCAAACGCCCTCTTCGTCCCGCTCATCTCACTGTTACACAGAAACAAAATAAATCAAAAAAAAAATATTTTTTATCTACAATAACAAAAATATCTTCATAGATAAAACTTGAGTACAAAAAATCGCATATTTCATGCCAGTCCGAACCCCTCGTGGCCCTCGGTGATGGCCAGCAGCAGTGCACGTCTGAGTGTCTCGTAGGAGCCGTACGCTGGCAGATCTATCTGGTTGAAACAGGTATGGGAGGACGGTAGTCTGGTGGTTGGGCCAAAATCTCTGTGGATGCTGAACTTGCTGCTGCCATTGGACCCTTTCAGGTCCTTGAACCCGTTCAGCGGCACTTTACTAGTTCCAGTAGCAAACTGCAGCAGTTTCGCGCGCTCCTCGGTGTCAAAAGATCTCACAGCTCTCCAGAAGTATGAAATCTCATTGGAAGACTGTGTGTAATTGACGTAGTTTGTGTTGTTCTTCCAGTCATCAACATCAATGTCCGGTAGCCCGCTGATCAGTAATTCCAGCTCCTGCTCATCGAATATCGAGATTAGCTCTTTAGGAATCATCTCGTGGAACCCTTGTAGGAAATTATCCATCTGCTCAATAACGGATTTCTGCAATCTATACTCCACAACTAGCTTAACATATTCCTGCTTGTTCTCCTCTGTGACTGCTATGTTCTCCCCGTTTGGAACCAGCTCAATCACTTTCTTTTCGCCGTAATCGTCAGTCTCGATTGAAAAAGTCTCAATGATGATGTCTGTAATATCATTCTCTAACATCCATATCAATGATTTGTAGTAGTCTAAATCAATTGACTCTAAATCCTTCAATGACACTTTACGTCCTAAGATGCTCTTATAAACATCTCTGGTAAAATGACAATCTAAATAACATCCATCGTAAATTGCTTTACCAATTATACGCCCAATGAACTTGAAAAAGGATAAATGTTCAGGATTAACCCCAGATGTTCTGTTTGGGTGGAAGGTTGTTTTATCCGACTCCACAGGTAAGAATAGCGCGTAGTCTGGATTAAACATTTGTCTCGATAACACTTGGTACCATTCTCTAGTCACACCTCCGGCATCAACACCAACTTCTCCTTTAAAAGTGATATTCAGTTTTGAGTCTCTGAACTCTTCCTTGGATTTGAAAAATAACGATCTGTATGAATCCAAAAACACTTGGTCACGACGAACTGTAACATTTAGCTGTTTATCTTCTTGCTTATCATTATGCAACTTTCTGTCAAAGTAATTCTTCTTGTTATCAAACTCCAAAACCTTTGGATTCTTAACTAACATAGCAAATGGGCCTCCCATTAGCTTTGGGTTACTTCTAACCATCTTATTCAACATTTTTTTGTGTCTGTCAGTAAAGGTGAAGAACAAATTCTCAATTGGTTCATTGGTAAAGTCATATTTAGAGTTTTCAATCTTGAATAATTCTCTAGATTGATACTCCTTGACTTTGCTATGTTGGCACACAACCATCAATGCTTCAATTAGTGGTAATAATATAGTGGCAATATCGGTTTTCTTTTTGGTCTCCTTTTCCAATAAGTCCAAACATTCACTTAATTCTGCCCACAATAATCCTAAATTTAATTCATCATAAAGTTTTGTTAAATCAAATTTATCTTTTGACGATTTATTTTTATTTCCTTCACCAAATAAGTAATCTAATGCCGTTATAATTCTCAGTAGTTTAGCTTGATCTGAACTGGATAACGTGAATTTTTTCATCAGTTCATCTGTTTCTTGGTTCTCAATTCCTTCTTTTAACGATTCAATAAGATCTTTTAAATCTTTGGTAATTGTTGTACTCAATTTACTTGCCAACTTGGATAATTCAACCGCAAATTTATTTTCAGAATTCTTCAAAACTAACATATTTTGCATTGCACTGATTGTTTGCAAGAATGTACGATTTGTACAATGATTCGATGTTAATATACTAACAATACTATCAAAGCTTGATTCTGAAACTTCTGGCATCTCAATTGGTTTCTTTTGATTTTCATCATCCATAGCTTTTTTCAGTGCAATTAAAGGTCTGGTGTTGATTTGAATCAATCTTGATAATGTGTCTAATGTAGATGCTTTTTCTTTAACTGCTGGTTTGTTCAATAAGTTTAACAGGATATTTAATGGATATTTTGATGTCTTGTTGAAGATTTCTCTCTTCTTCAATCCAGATTTTTTATTCAAAACAATTGGTTCATGTTCTGTTAAGAAATAATATCTGAAATGTGAATCAAATTCCAACATAACTTGTAGTCCTTCCAAGATTTGACTTGTAACAATGAATGGTGTTGAAGCAGCAGGAAATTGTGGAGATCCTGATCCTAATTGGGCTGATGTTGGTGTAGACTTGATATTTTGGGGTGTATTTGGTGCTGTTTTTGATGGTGTTGTTGGTTGTTTATTACCTGCTGGTCCATTAATCAAATTAAATGAGACTTTGGCTTTACTAGTAATTTGATAAAATGTTTTTTCTAATGATTGTTGATTTGAGATACCATCTTGTAAAATTGCTAGTAATAATCCAAATAGCTCGGCTCTTGTTTGTTTACTATAGCAGACTTCACCATAAAGCTGATATAATTCTCTTCTTCTTTCAAACGGTTGAGGGACATAAACTGAACGAACTATTGAAGCAACACCAAAGCGATCAATTAGTGGTGAAAAGAAGACTTTACTCTTTCCATCCTTTTTATTGTTGCTATTATTATTCACGTTGATTGTGACTGTAGTACTTGGCTCTTGATTTGTTTCAAGAGTTGTGCTGTTACCATTTTGAGCTCCCATAGCTCTAACAGCAGCCTGTGCTTCAGCTTCTCTTCTGGCAATCATTTCTTGTTCCATGATTTCATGACGAATGGAATCTGGTAATGCATTCAAAAATTCTTCATCGATTTCTCTGCTATTGACAGTATGTTCAGTAGCTTCTTGACGACGTTCACGAATATGTTGAGCCAGTACTTCTTGTCTCATATAATCCGGTAATGCTTCAATAAATTCTGGGTCTATATCTGTACCACCAATATCAACTTGACGATTTCCAATTGTAACCATCACTGGTTCATGATCTTCATGGTGTGAATTATGCCCTTCAGATTCTTCTTGTCTTTGTGCTCTTTCTGCTTCCTCTTGTTTTCTTCTCTCCTCTTCCTCTGCTTCTTTCTTTTTACGTTCCTCCTCTTCTTGTTTCAACTTCTCTTCTCTTTCAATTCTTTTCTTTTCAAATAATTCAAAGCTTGGCTCATAAAGTCTATTGATAATTGCTGGAACTAATCTTAATCCGTCAGAGTTTCTATTGTATAACATTGCTGCAGCTTCGTTCCATCTTTCCCTGGTTGAACTTAAAGTAAGATCTGAATTATATCTGTTGGCAGAGAAAGGTTTCAATAAATCACTAATATGTTCAAATGCTCTTAAGCCTTGACCATTAGTAGAAATCTCATAAAATCCATTCAAGTCACGAGAGTCCGTGAGATTAACTAATAAAGGATTATGGCCTGAATCGTGACGACCATGGAAGTCAGTTTGTTCATTATGATGTCTCATTAAATGAGCTGCAAGTCTAGCAGGAATCTGAGATGAACGTGAGATTTCATGAACACCATGATGGTTACGTTGTTCTTCTTCACTATTTCCACCTTCCGATTCTGATAGTGAATCAAACCAATCATTGACTTCGTGTCTATTATCAAAACCATCAAGTTCTTCATTTTCATCAATAATTGAAATATCGTCATCATCATCTTGAATGACTTCTAATCCATCTTCATCTTCTTCAAAAGATCCAACATCATCTTCATCATCAATAACTTCTTCGCCATCTTCAGAATCAATGTACCCGTATTCATCAACTAGTTGACCATTTTCGTCATAAATTAAAGATCCTTCGCTTTCAATATCTGATTCTGATCCTGATTCAGCATTGGAACCGTCTGAATGGTCATTATGGATTTCTTCAACGATTATTCCTTCACCATCATCATCACTTCCCCCAATTATGACATCTTCATCTTCGTCCCCTGTTAAATCTTCATCTTCATCTTCACCATCGTCATCATCGTCCTCATCTTCGCTATAAACAATTTCAATACGACCTTGCGGATTACCTTCAAAGCTGAGATCATCTTCTGAATCTTCAGACTCGGAACCAATATCTTCATCCTCAAGTTCTTCCGAATCTTCTTCCTCAGAATCAATTTCATCGACATCATACATTCCTAAAGTTGAATTTCTGAAAATATTTGGAGTTTCATCTTCTTCACCTTCATCCTCAACTTCTTCTTCATCAAAAGCGCCATTTGGTTGATCTTTCTTGAAATATTCACCAAATCTGTGTTTGATATCTGCAATCGTTGATAGTGTTCTTAACAATCCTTGAGAAACATACTCATAACTTGGGTGATTCACATCTAACTCTGCTAATATTGCAGAAAATGTCTGTGGAACATTTGTTTCAATGCATACTTTTGCAAAATGATAACAATCTTCTTCCACGCTAAATTTGTCAAAGCATTTTTCATTTGGTGTAGTTAATAAGTTATGAAGAACATTTGATAAGTTTGCTAATTGCTGGTATAAAATAGTATTCGAATGGTTCGCCGAAATCAAACAATCTTTCATAATTTTATGAATGCAATCAACAGTAAATTTTCTGATATAAATCATATCTGGATCGAGTGATTTTGGATCATCTTTGTACGATTTTCTATCATTATCATCCACACTGGAAATAAAAGCTGTAACAACCAATGATGCATTCTTAAAGACAGCATTTCTTCTGTCTTTTTCAGCATCACTAAGATCAGAATCCGGAACTTTATGCTGTAAAAATTGATGTAATAAAAAGTTCAATGAAGTGGAACGAGGTTTTGGAGCTTCTGTGATCTCACTTTGGAACAATTGCTTTTTGGAAAATGTCAAAAACTCAAATTTACTCTGTTTATATGAAGCCAGTAATTCAACAAGTACTTTTAAGAGATAAATTATTAATCTGCATGTTGGATTCTTATTGATGTCTGGCTTTTTAGTTTTAGGAAACTCATGTCTTTTTTTATTTTCAGCCTCTTCCTTCAACTCCTCTTCTGTTGGTTTTGGATCTGAAATCCAGTCTTTTTTTGAAACAGACATTAATTTAGTCAAAATTACATGAATAATTCCAGTATCAGCTTCCTTTAGTTTCATAAATGAAGTCTTTCCTGCCTCACAATCTTCAGCAGATGTGTGACCCATTATTACATCTTCTTTTTCTTGTTGTTCTTCTTCAGTTATTATTTTCTTTTCTTCTTCAATTAAACCCAAGGCAAGATTCTTCAAATTTTCCTGAAATTCGACAAATCTAGCTTGTTTAACCAATTCATCAACATATATTTCCGGTGAACGCAAAACTGCACTAATGGAATCCTTTAGTAACTGTTGTAAATCCTTATTAATTAGTCTGTTATTGATTCTTGATTTGAAGTTTCTTGTGATCTCTTTTGAAATCAAACTTTTTAAGAGATCTTTGGTCTCAAAACATCTTCTTGCTAACAACAAACTCGTTGTATGGAAGTTCAAAAGTTTTTCAAAGGCTAGAGTAGAATTTTCCTTTGGATCTAATTTTTCAAAGCAACCAGCCAAAGCATTTGAGGTTTTACTGAAAAATCCTGATTTAGTAATCTTCAGACTATAATCTGGATCTTGAGAAAAGATTATCAAAGATCTTGTAACTGCTGCTGCAGACAGTGGGTTGGCAATCTCGCCTGTGCTGATAAAAACATTAAACAATTTATCCATCTCGTCCGCTGGTAATTTCCAGTATGGATTGAAGGGTTTGATTGGAGGTAAAGTTGCAGGAACTGAAACTTTTTCAATATCTGGAAGGTTTGAACCCGCAATAATTCTATCAGTGCACATCACCATTCTTGCAAACCAGTTGAAGTTGACATGCTCAGGTTTCAAAACACTGATTACATATGACATAAAACTCTCCAAAGCTGAGTGACAATCAATAAATACTGAGTTGTTAGAAAACAACATGTACAATAGTTCTAATAATGATTCCAAACCTTGACATTCTTCCGCTTCAATTGGGAACGAATATATCAACTGCAGAATTTTCTCCATGGATTCATTCATGAATGTAAAGATATTTGTTTGAGGTGATAGTAACGTAGTTGATAGAATTAGATCTGAAACAGATGCAACTGACTTGGGGTAAAGCTGACAAATTAATAAAGCTTGATCCAGAAAGTAAGAAGATTTTGATTCACGAAGTTGTTCCAAATCTATGATTGTGTTGTAATCTTTGTAATGAGGTTGAATTGGTTCAGGGTTAGGAGGATTATAAGGAGATTGTTTTGCTCTTTGTATAACTTCACGCCAAACCTCTTCTGTCAATTCATCACTCTCAATTCCAATTGGAACTTCCTCTTCTTCCAACATACTAAAATCGCCACAAGAACTCAAAATCAACTCTCTTGATGTTTCATGTGATAATCCTAAAGACTCTAGGTAATCAATTCTAAACTTTGAAGGTCTTGCTTGTTCCCATTGAATTTCAAACAGACTGCCATCAGATCCATCTAGATATTTTTCACCAGAAGTCGAGAAGACATGTTTTATTATTTTAACCAGTTCATAAACAACCGGATCTGGTAACTTGAATGATTCGTCAAACGAATCAAATTTCTCCTCGTCAAAAATCGTTGATATTAATCCAAAAGCAAAAAGCTTGGTTTGTACTAAAAAGCAACCTGTGATATTGTGAATTTCAAAATTGATTGAACCATAAAAATCACCTTCATAAAACAATGGGATATTTGAAGCAAGTTGTAAATTTTCATAGCGAGTAACTTTTTCAACAAATACCAAAATGTTCATAACTATTGCAACAGTTATATCTTCTTCATTATTTGGAACGTATGTTAACTCTTTAACATTCTTAATTTTATCGTAATCCAAAAGTTTTAGTTTCTCCCAATAGTGTTGTAATATTTCTGCTTCTTTTTTGAAACCTCCGCTTTGCATAAATAATATGGAGCCCAATGTTAATGTTTTATCCGAATGATTATCAGTCAAACAATAATGAATAGTGAAAATATATGTTAACATTAGCCCTGGATTGTCTTCGTGTTTAGAGTATAACAAATCAATAAAAACATTAATAACTTGTTGTGCATTGTGTGCTTTCTCGCTTTTAAAGTCATCAGTTGTTTCGTGTCTATCACTTGAAAACACAATTAAAACAGTATTAAAGATTAATGAAATTGAAGTATGAATTCTTTGAAATAGAACTCTTAATTGAATCAAATTCTTAGCTTGTGGAGTTTTGTATTCTTTTCTTTCAAAATCTTTAAAATTATCGTGATCAGCAATTCTTAAAGGTGGTAAACCTCTCAAAGGAGAATGAGGAATTGTTGAATCATCAATAACTTTAGGTGTTACTAAACGAATTTTATATTCTTCAGCAGTAACTCTTTGTAACAGCTTTCCTAATTTTTCAATTATTTTCAAACCTTTTTCAGAAGATAGTTCTTTTGCAACTTGTTTTGTTCTTTCTGACATTAAAGAAGAGGAAGCGCAAAAAATATTTGCAAATGCAAAAAGCAATGCATTAATACCAATTAATAGAGATAACAGTTGATCTGACTTTTCAAATTCTTTTAATGATTCCAACTCTAAAAAGATTGATTTTTCAAAGTCAAATGATAAAAATTGATCAAATTCCTTTAAATTTGATTCAATTGCATTAATAAAACCTTTACATGAATATGTTTTCTTTTTTGATTCGAAATCTTTCAAAATTCCAATGATTGAAGTCATTGTTTCAGAATATGGATAATCATAAGTTGCACTTCTTAAATCTAATAAAGGTATCCAATCTTCAAAAGGGATTTCATTCATCAAAGAACTCCAATCACTAGTTCCACTCATGATTAAGCAATTCAAGAATACAGTTATATTCTCAATAATAAATACTTGATCAACTGATTCCCAAGGATCAATGGTATCATCTTTTTCGTCTTCACTGATAACGTCATCTTTCGAATGGTATAGTTGAAGATCATTAGAATCTTTATAAAGCTTTGGTTTTGGTAGATTTTGTAAAGCATAATCTGGCAATCTTTTTAGAATTTGAATAGTTTCATTTTGAACAATTGGTTTCAAAACAGGGTGATGTCTTGACAATTCTTCAATTGACGAGCTAAACAATGAAGTTTCCTCTGGTAAAACTAATGCTCTAGCGCATTTTGAAATATAAAATATTTTAAACAATCTTTCAATCAGCCTATGTTCCTGAACTAGTTTTAATCCTTCAGTATTAAGCGCAATAGCACCAATGACATTTGGTAAAGCTAATAATAATTCAGCAGAAATACCAAAGAAATTTTCAAAATTTTCAAATATTATATCAAAGGTACCAGCCTCTTTCAATATTGGGTAAGAAGTTGGATCATTATGAATGATTGAGATGATTACATTCAACGATAATGTGAGTAAAGTATAACCAAAAGTTGAAACATTTGATAATATCTGATTCACATGGCCTAGTAAAGGAGAGTCAAACAAGTTTCTTGCTCTATCACCACTTTCAACAACAATAACACTGTGAGCTAATGATAGCAATGAACGAATGTAACTTGCTTGTCTAAAAGTGATACTATAATGAACAATTGCTAATTTTGGAGCACCGCCACCATAGCCAGGATTTTCCATGGCAAATTTGATTTCATAACCCAATCTTTCAATTAAAGTTGTAAATCCATTGTTAGCTTTGAAAATTTCAATATATTCAGTTGACTTAGAAATAATTGAAGGTATCAAATGAGCTGCCGCAGTTAGCGTAGTTCTATGAGTGGTTCTGACTGTTAAGAATTCAATCAAATAATTCAAAATACCAGCTGAAACTAGTATATTCGCTAGGCTTCTTGATGAAGCAAGGTTAAAAATGACATTCAAGTAGGTTGCATTGAATCTATCATCAATTTTATCCTCTTGATCATTTTTCAATTGAATCAGCATGTTATTTAGGTTTTGGTACAATAATCCATGAGAAACACTTGCACCCAATTCTCGGACAATCTCACTAGCCCAACTCTTTATTTTAGATAAAACATCTAAACTTTGGACTGCACTCAACCTTAAATCTTTTGAAAACGAGTTTTGTAGATCAATGATGTGAATCAAAAGTTGTAAAATAGATGGATCTGCTTCAAACAGTTCGGCAGCTAATGTGAACTCGTCATTAAATTTAACTAAAAATGTGATTGCTAGACATTTGATTTTTAACAAATCCTCACGAAGTTTTAGATTTTCAAATGAACTACCATTGAATGCCTTTGCTACCAGTGCTTTTAAACAGACACTATTCCAGTATTCTTGTGGAATCTTCATCACGGCTTTATCGCACAGTTGTTGGACTGATAATTTCTTAACTTCATGTTCAGAAACATAGAAATGTAAACTTGATGAAGTCTGATCAGTTTTCTGTGATGCATTGAGTGACGGAGTTTTCTTCTTTGCAGGAGAAGTTTCCTTTTGGTGGTGCTGGTTCTGATGAGAAGTATGTTTTTTCAAAGGGGACTCATTGTCTTGACTTCCAGTTATATGATGTTTAGATGCAGGTTTTCCATAATACAAAAGATCAATATATTTCCATTTGTGTGGGATCTTTGCCGAGTCGTTCAAGAAATCCGACAACTTCAGGTTCTCATTAGAACCTGTGCTTGCTGATGAAGTTGATGAGGGTAAGATTAGAGCTAACGGTAAAACTCTATCAGACAGTTGCTTTTTCTTGTTCAATAAAATAAGACAACTCAAACAACCAATAATGATAGGAGTTGATGGAACTCTCAACAAGTCATATAGCCTGTGAGAGCTTGAATAAATGGATGAATGAGTAGAGTTTTCTAACAACACTTTTGTAAAACTCAAAATTGAAAGCGTTAAAGTTGTATCAAATTGATTTAGTTCTTGTGGTTTCACGTATCTGTCCAGCAACCCGTTTCTGGTCAAAATTTGTTCTAAAATAGCATCCAGTTTGTTCAATGCTGGAATCCAACTAGCTAGTGAAGTCCTCGAATCATCCCATTTCAAATATGAATCCAAAACTTTTGGCAATTCTTCGTCTTTTGCCTCCACAATTTTTTGCAAAATGTGTTTAAACGGCTCAGACTGCTCGTTGATCATACGCTGCTCCCTTTTTGAAATGATCATTTTGTAGCCGCGTATTGAATCAGATAGAATTGACTGTTCCTAAATTGTTTTAAATTTAACTTTTAATGATTAACAATTTTTTTTTTAATTTTTCTTACGTTTTCCTATAAAAAAAAAATTATAGAAATATTTTAATATGAAGAGATACAATAATTTAATTACTACAAATTTGTAGGGCCAAAAAAACAATTTTTAATTTATTTCATAAGAATAGCAAATAACAGCTATAGGCTATGTACAATTTTTCTTTATTTTTAGCTATTTCAAAATTCAGGTTGCTTTTCAATAAACTCTTTGCCATCCATATATTCTCTTAATACCTCTGGAATTTTAATTTCTTTCAATTCTGGGTTATAAAATGTCTCAATAATAGCAACTAGCACTCTTGGGGCTGCCAATGCAGTACCATTAAGTGTATGCACAAATTCTAATTCTCCATTCTCATTTACATATCTTGAATGGAATCTTCTTGCCTGAAAATCTGTACAATTTGAAGTGGAAGTTAACTCACCCCAATCTCCACGTCCTTGCATCCACGCCTCTATGTCGTATTTCTTGCTTGCAGGAGCTCCCAAGTCATTAGCTGGAATATTGATAACTCTGGCAGTTAGCCCTAATGATTTGATAAACTCAATTTGGAAATCTCTTAATTGATCTAAAATCTGATCTGAGTCTTGTGGTTTTGACCAAACGAATAGTTCAACTTTATTGAATTCGTGGACTCTGTAGATACCCTTTGTATCTCTTCCAGCTGAGCCTGCTTCTGCCCTGTAACTTCTACTGAATCCAACGACTCTTTTTGGTAATGAATTAATTTCAAACTTTTTATTCAAGCCTAAACCAGCCAGTGGAATTTCAGCTGTCCCTGTCAAGCACTGTTCATTTGGTAGTTGGTAAGTTTGGACCTCATTGTTCAGGTCTCTTGGTTTGAACCCACATGCATTTGATATGTCATTGCGGACAATTGATGGTGGTGTAACAAAATTGAACCCTGACTTTGTAGCAAGTTTAATGGCGTAAGTGATTAGCGCTTGTTCTAATAAAGCTAAATCACCTAGTAGATAATATGATCTTGCCCCACTGACTTCAGAAGCTGACTTGAAATCAATTAAATTCAATTCTTCTGAGACTAAATGATGCTGATAAGATTCCAACTTTTTATATTCATTTTTAGGGTTAATATAACCTATGACCTCGATTTCATCCTTCACAGATGGATGTAGCTCATTTGGTAATGCCTCTATCAAATTGTAAACCTTGGACTCGATTTCTTTAGCTGTTTTCTCAACATCTTTGATTGACGTTGCAATTTCTGAAGCTTGTTTCTTCAAGTTTATAAACTCTCCAGATTTAAGCTTCTTCTGCTTCACCAGTTCTTTCATCTGTTTCTGAACTTGATTCTTTGATGTGTTGAGCTGCACGAGTTGCTCTTTAATCTGATTGTAATCATTACTTATATTTCTGTTTGATTCTAAAACCTCTGCTAGTTGAGGAATTTCTCTCCTTTTCACGTTGGCTATATTAGCATCAACATCACGCAAAAGCTTGAAATTGTATAACGGCTTCTTAAGACTGTGATTAACACAACTGGTGGAGAATCTTCTAAAGCTCATTAATGAATTCTGATAATTTATTATGTTGAAGAAAATGGTGATATTATTTTCATCAATTTATTTATAAGAATTGGTAGCTGTATAATACATTTTTGTTACACTACTGAATATATACAGCGTCACATAAGGAAACAAGTTGATTAAAACTACAATTTTTGTTTAAATAAAACCAATTATTTTCTTTTATTAAACTACAGAAACCTTATATCAATATTTTTTTTATCAATGCATTATTAACAATATACCATTAGAAAACAATGATAAAAAGCTTAAAAGTTTAATTTAGTAAAGAACCATTTGTTTTTACCAGCTTGGTATTTTTCTTCAAATGCTTTCTTGACAACTTTTTTAGCTTCTTCTCTTTGAGATGGTTCAGAGACAGCTTCGGTTGTGACAGCAGCTTTGAAATCTTCAACATCAACTGAGTAACGGGTTGGTAATAAGTGGTTGTAGTTAATAGCTTTGATGAATGGTTTTACTTTAGTTCTTTTAGCTAATTTTTTAGCACCAACTCTTTTGGAAACTTTTGATGGGTATCTTTCAATACCAGCAACTAAAGCGTGACCAAATTGATGTGATTTTGAACCTTCATCATGTGGTTTGACAATGACGACTTTCTTACCAGCGTAACGACCACGAACGACGATAGCTATAATGTTTGTTAGTAAAAAAATTCACTAGTGAAAACTTTTCATCGGTTCAAGTTTGTTCAGTCTTTGCTCTCAAAACACCACTTTAAATCCCTTGTACACTAGCACAGGGCCATTCTCTGTCAAAATTCATATATCACTGTGATTGTCAAGCACTTTAACTAAATAAACTCTTGTGACATCACCTGAATATTATTCAGTATTCGCAAAACTCCACAATCCAAAAAAAATCCACTTCCAACTGTCTCTTTCTCACCAAACAAACTCTCCCCAATACTTGGAGTACTCGTTAATACATACCAACTTTACCAGATTTGATGAATTTAGCCATTTTTATAATATATTTCTGTTTGCTGTTAGTTAAATTGAAATAAATTGAAACTGAAAAATTTCAATATGAAAAAAGTGAAAAAAAAATTGTTTGGTGTTTTTTCTCATGCTGAAAATTACTACGGTGCTGAAAATTACCGTGAAATTTTTAAGCTTTACCCGGTTGGCATGCTCGGAATATACCATTTTAGGAAATATAATTTGGAATTCATAGTTAAAAAGCAGTTTGGTGGTGTTGTACTCTTATATGATTACCATTAGACTTGTTCGATAGTGTAAGTCAATGATCTAAGTTGTGCTGCTTAAAACTGTTTTATTTCGTCAAGTAATGACCAGAAATCTTGAAATCTATAGAATAACACACCTCGGAATTCAATGTTTACTTCTAAACACAAAATCAAAACAACGAAATTAACGTGTAAACATATAATTTACAAGCTTCAACCATCAGGAAAATGAGTGACTATAAAGAGAACGTTGATTTGCTGACACCTACGAAGCAGAATAAACAGCAAAATAGTGGCTGGGATCCAACAAAACATCCGCCTCCGTTACCTTTATCTCCACAAATGCTGAGAATAAATCAATCAAAACCATCACCAAATAATTCAATTCCAGGTAAATTACAGTTAACATCTGGAGCAGCACCAATAGATATCTCCGAACTAGAATTCCAGTTAACCAAAGTTATTGATTCCCAAGCAAGCTTGAAAAATTTAGTTATGAATGTAAGTTCTTCAGTTAAGCAAACACAACTTGAACTGGAAAGTTTAGTCAGTAGATCTACAAACAACAATTCACATTTAAAAGATTTAATATCACATGTGAATGAAAGCTTTAATAAAAAATCAAAAGAAGATGAATTCTTTAATGATATTAATAAAAACTTGAATATTTTAATTAATCATAAAGATGAAGTGCTTGATAAATTCAAAGATCTGGGTAAAAACAATGAAATATCAAGCTTTTTAGAGAAACAAGATACTTTATTACTTGAAAACTTTGAAAAGTTAAATAAAGAAATCAAATCAAACTCTGAATCAATTGATTCCAATATAGCTGAAAAGATAACCTCATCAAATGAGCTAATTTTAGATTATATTAAAAAGATTGATCTATTGATCAAGTTCAACGAATTACAAACCACCACAAACACCAGAATTGAAGATAAATTGAAATCATTAACGGGGATTGATTTTCAACTAATTGATAAACATTTGAGTGGGTTAACAGATAAAAATGAATTGATAAATAATGAAATATCCAAATTTAAAGATGAGCATTTATTGAAAATCAATGAGTTAAATGCTTTAGTCTCAAATTTAAATTTCAATGAAGATTTCAATAAGATTTTGAACTCAAATAACCAGCTTCAACAAATCAATGGAATAAGTGAAAAGCTAAACCAAATTATCACGAAACAAGATACCAATACCACAGATATCAAGCATTTGATTGAAACAAATGCCACAAACAACACGGAATTGGCTGCAAAAGATGAAATTATCAAAGCACAAGAACTAAAAATCACTGAATTAACCAATAAAATCAATGAGTTGAGTGAACTTAAAGCAAAACAGGATATATCAGAGTCAATAACACAATTGGAGATTACTAAGGCTAAAATAGAAGCTAGGATCGAGTCATTAGATGAAATCTATGCAATCAAATACAACCAGTTCAAAGAATTATTTGAGAATTATGACAACATAAACAGGAAAATTAATGAATTAAATTTTGAAAAGTATAAATCGATATATGGAGCAACCAAAATAGCATCAGTCAATCCAAATAAAGCATTTGATAATAATAAAAATAACGACCATAACGGTGATGATAATGTTTCACGCTCATTACCTTTGCCTAAAAACACCAATTCAGAGAAAAAATCAAGAGTCTTAAGTACAAACTCGTACTTGCAGGAACCAGCTAATAAAGCCATCCCTGACCTATCTATCAATAATGAATGAAAGTGATGAATAAACATAACTAAATAATTGAGACCAGTCACAATTTGTAATCTCTTGGGTAATCGTCGAATAAATGGTTTAACTTTTTTTCTAATTTCACATTTATAATGAAATTACAGATAAATAGTTTCAATTGCTTAGCATTCATATCCGCAACACAGTAACCTTCCAAACATGGCTGAGACAACACAACTTCTTAGACCATACTATAATCCAGATACGTTTGATTCCGGGTACTCTGTGATTTACAAGCCGGGACTAGGAGTGGTTGATCACAGTGGATCAACAATAACATCGAAAATACTCAACAATTCAACTTTTGAGACCGTCAATAAACTGATATCCAGTAAGTCGATAATCCAAGATCACTATAAGAAAGATGTTTATTCAGATTTGGAGTTTTCAGAGTACTTTGACTGGAGCAATCTGAATGAGTTACTGAAGTCTTTAATAAATTCCTTTTTCAAGAACTATATTCGTTGCTTGGTATCACAGCCATTTGAAGTTGTGAGATTGCTATTACAGTCTGGTGACTTCACTGACCACAGTGGTGAAGATGGGTTTACAAACGATGGGGTTAGCTATGACGATGATGAAGAAATTGAGTACTTTCAGCCAATCAAAGAAGAAAAACGCACAAGAGTTGTTAGAACAACTTCGACCAAAGACAAACAGATCCAAAAGACCAGTAAGAAGGTTTCTGCGTATATCAAGCCAATGAGCCTGAACACAATTGATATGATGTCGTCAGTGTTATCGTTCGAAGGAGGACGCGGGTTATGGAGAGCAACAAATGCAACATTTATGATCAATGTACTCAATTCCACCATTGAAGCATGGTTCACAGGGTTTTTATCGCCATTTTTCCAAATCCCAGATCCCTTTTTTGTTGATGTTACTCATTCACCAGAGCCGTTAACGACTTTATTGATAAGTGTATTTGCAACGGTTTTTGCAGGCTTGATATTAGCACCGTTAGATCTTATTAGAACCAAACTGATAATCACTAAAATTGATGCCAAAAATGAAAGAAGTATAAGAAACACAATCAGAAACTTGAAATTTTTTACATGTCCAGTTTCGTTGATAGTTCCAACGGTTCTAAACAGTTTATTTTCTAAACTGTCTAAAAAGCTGACACCATTCTTACTATTTATAAAATTTGGAATTGACTCCACCAACTCCCCAATCATCTACCAGTCTTTCACGTTGCTATCTTCGCTACTGGAGATAACAATTAAGCTGCCAATTGAGACACTGCTCAGAAGAGCGCAGATCTCGTACCTACTAAGAACTACAAACAATTTCCATGTAAACCCAAACCAAATGTTGATTAGATTTGCTGGCTACAAGGGACTGCTGATGACCCCATATGATATAGTGCACAGTGGACAGAGCTTGCTCCATGGCTGGAGAGTTGGCTGCCTGAAGGTGTTGTCCAGCTGGGGACTCAAGATCTTGGAAAACAACTACGACGATCAATTCTATAAAGAAGAGAAGTTCTGAGCCTATTTATTACTGCTTTGCTGTATCAAGTATTCGCCTAATGATTTTAATGGATTTTCAGGTCTGTAGGGTGTTAGTAAAAGAAGCTTCTTTTGTCTATGATGCGTGATACTCACCTTTCTTTCGATATTATTCTCAAACCTTGGATTAGCACTGGTGTTATCTCCTCATTCAACCAAGATCTCAGAGGAGCCGCGTTGATGTTGACTTCTTCAGGTATTTGAAAAGTTAGCTCTTTTTTCGTGGTTTCTGGGGTTTCTTGCTTGACTGGTGGCGTTGAATTGTCGGCTTGTTCGTCCATTTTGTAGTGACTTATTTGATTGTTTACAGTTATTTTCTAGCTAAAAAAAATAATTTTCTTGAGTTTTTATCTACAACTGTTAAAACCCAATCAAATAAGGCCCAAGGCGGAAAGAAAAAGACGATGGATCCATTTGTAGAGGTGCAGCAAGATGCTGAGCATCAGTTAAACAACCTGAAGCAATTTTTAGGCAAGCTAACGACGATCACGACGGGGTCAGAGCAGGATTTTAACAATAATTTACATGAGTTGGAGGAGACCATCCAGGACTTGAAGGAGTCGATTGAGTCCAGTAAAGAGAATCCTGAATTTTTCAAGCTTAGTGAGAGTGATATAAAGAGCAGAGAGAAGATTGTGAGTGAGCTAGACGCGAATTTAGGCCAGTTAGAAGCTGAATGGAGCAATAAGACTGGCAAGGCTGCTGAGCAAGATAATGGTGAGCAAGGGCTTGACTCGATGGGGAACAATCCATTCCAGAGAATGGACGAGGTGGAGGAGTATACTCAGATGCAGCAGCAAGAGATAATGAGAGAGCAGGACCAGCATTTGGATGGGGTTTACAATACCATGCAGAACATCAACCAGCAAGCCAGAGCCATTGGAAACGAGTTAGAAGACCAGGCGTTCATTATTGACGAGCTGGATGGGGAGTTTGACCGGGTGAGCAGCAGACTGGGACGCGGAATGAAGAGACTGGAGTTTATTTACGAAAAGAATAAAG
Source organism: Starmera stellimalicola (assembly GCA_030580055.1). Taxonomy (NCBI): domain Eukaryota; kingdom Fungi; phylum Ascomycota; class Saccharomycetes; order Phaffomycetales; family Phaffomycetaceae; genus Starmera; species Starmera stellimalicola. The sequence continues at coordinate 253,457 of JAKTSD010000008.1, read as the reverse complement.
AGAGGGCAAACGACTGCTGTATTGGGATACTGATTGTTGTTTTAATTGTACTGCTGTTACTGGTTATAATAGTGTGATGCTATAATATTTTCAGTGGTTCTATACAGAGGAAAGTTCCAATAACTTTGGAGAATGGTGTTTATGTGAGTAGGTTATTGTAATGAGCCTTGAGATTAGATTGATCTTGATATAGCAGTTAGACTCGCAGTTGAACCGCTTGTAGACGTTGTGGGTGACTTTCTTTTTGGCATTGTTTCTTCTCCTGTACTTGCATACTTGCTCGAAACAATGTAGTCTGATGAGCATCTGGCCATTGATGTTGTTTATTTCAGAGCTGCGCACTTTCCAGGAATAGCCTGAATTCTCGTCAATGCCTTTAATTATATGTTCTTTGATGAGCTCGTTCAGCTTCTTGCGGTTCACCTGAGATGTCACCTCAGCATTGACCTTGGTGAGCTCAGGAATTTTTCTATCGGAGTCGTCACAATCATTTAGCAGATTATTTATATTCATCTTGTCTGTTAGTTCTGTAGCCGGTTTTGTAGCACCATCTCCAAACAGCTGATGGCCGTGCAGGAAGTCATTCCCGTCAATTTGAATGAGCACCTTATGCAAATCCTGCGTTTTATTTAACTCCAGTTCTTTTAAGCTGGAGAACTCTTTATAGTTATTCTTTTTACTAACTGGGGTACTGACCGGAACTGTGCTCGTTCCAGGCCGTATCTTGACGCTCGGCTGCTCCTGGTCTGAAGTCATTGCACTCCCCCTGTCTGTGCTTGCCCTGTGTGCCTTTCTAACCTCCTACAAGCCAGCCTTTCTGTCGTTACACCCAGTTTCAACCTTTTTCCGCCAACTTATTTCCTGCAAGCGAAAAATATTCACTAAAAAGGTGCCGCATCCAGCTTTGAAGATCGAACCACCGCACTAACCCCTGAAAATTAAAAATCAATCAATTCCCGGCCATTTTTCCCAGTTGGCCAAACGCCAAAAACGAAAATCACAAATTTCAGGTTGGTTTTGAGCCCGCGGAGTCGGCCCGCCATTGGCTGAAAAACCGTAGATCACTAAATGGTCTCATTCAAATTTAGGAAAAATTAGCTAATTTTTTTAAACAAAAAAAAATCATAAAAAAATAATCAAAAAAATTTACTATTAAAATTAAAATTTTAAGTTGTTATTGAAAGCTGAAAGTGTTTTTTTATCTCATTTGATTTACTAGTTAGGTTTGTCTGGAATTGTATTAGGAGGAGCAGATTGACCAAGCTGAGGACTGAGAAATCATTTATTAATTTGGAAGCTAATTGAACTGATAATTCAAAACAATTAATTGTTGATAATTAATTACTATAACATTTGTTTACTATTTACTTGTTTATCAGTTATCTGTTTGCTTACTTATTCAATTGTTTTGGTTTTATTGCTGTTTACATTTCAAAATGCCATCTGAATATTTAACTTTCAGATCACATCCTTCGGGCAAGGCCAGTGGTAAAACACATATCATCATTGTTGGTGCTGGAATTATAGGTGTTTGTACTGCTTACTACTTAACTAAACACCCAGATTTTTCCCCAGAGACCCACCACATCACCATAGTCGAGTCCAAGAGAGTGGCAGGGGGCGCCTCGGGTAAGGCCGGTGGGTTGCTGGCCCTATGGGCTTTCCCACAACAGATAGTGCCATTGAGTTTCAAGCTACATCAAGAACTTTCTGATGAATATAATGGTGAAGAAGAATGGGGCTATAGAAGATTAACAACTGTTTCGCTAGAAGGAAACATCCAGGACGTGAGGGACGATGATGACGACGACGATGATGATGATGATGATGCAGATGACAACAACGAGGATGACGTGGATCCGAATGATCCAAAGCCAATACAGAATGATGATGCCGATAATGAAACAACCTCTAATGAACCTAACGACCAGACTACATCACGTGAAGATATAATACCAAAAAACCCACCTCCAAAGAAGAAAACGGTCACCAAGAACTCAATTAAAAATGAGAATCAACATAATCCGCAAACTTCAAAAGATCTACCAAAGGACTTAAATTGGATAAAAGGGTCGGTTATACAAGATTGGTCTGTTCTTGGCGGACAAGATTCTACGGCCCAAGTTCACCCTTATAAGTTCACCAACTATTTACTTAAAAAAGCTGTTGAGTCTGGTGCTGTTGAATTAATTTTAGGTAAAGTTGATGAATTATTATTTAGCGAAGAAACTGGTTCAATTAAAGGAATCTCATATAAACCAACAAAACATGCAAACGAAAGAATTGAGTTAGAAGGTGACCAAATTGTGCTTTCAATGGGTCCATGGACCTCAAAAATCTTACCGGATTGCCCAATCTCGGGTCTAAGAGCTCATTCAATTACAATTTCTCCTTATAATGGTATGGTTTCACCATTTGCTATATTTACCGAATTGAAAATCGGTAAAAATTCCTATGTCTCACCAGAAATGTATGCCAGAAAAGATGAAGTTTATGTGTGTGGTGAAGGTGACACATTGGTTGATTTGCCGGAAACTACTGATGATGTTGAAGTTATCAAAGAAAAATGTGATAAATTGTACCATTATGTAAGCAAGCTAAGTCCAAATTTGAGAAAAGGGCATATTTTGAAAAGACAAGCTTGTTATCTACCTGTGCTAGATGTTCCATCATCTTCGGGTCCATTAATTGGTGAAACTAATGTTGAGAATTTATATTTAGCAAGTGGACACTCTTGTTGGGGAATTAATAATGCGCCTGCCACTGGAAAAGTTTTAAGTGAATTATTACTAGAAGGTGAAGCACGTTCTGCTGATATCAGTGCGTTGGATCCTTCTTTATATTTTGATGCAAGTGTATTATTAGACGATTGAATATAATTAAAAAAATCGACATTAAAGAGTTTAAATTGTAAATTGTTTACTTATTTACTTATTTAATTTAAATGCAGCTGCAGCTGCACCACCAGCGAACTTCTTATTTTGTTCTATTTTGGTTGTCACAGTTGGTTTCTTCTTGATGAATTTCTTTGATGTAAGTGATTTTAGTTTTGGTTGTGGTGGTTGGGGAATTGTTGATGAGTTAATAACGGTTTGTTGTAATGGTCGTTGTTGAATTTCCGGTTGTATTATCTGGGGTTGATTAGGTATTGAATTACTTTGTTCTTTGTTTTTGGTTAACATTTCTTTTATTCTCAACAGTGATTCAATCCAATCAACATCATTGTCAATATCAATATTCATGTTTGAACTTTTTCTCAATTGGGCTTTGAACTTTTTCACCATTGGTGAAAGGAATATCAATCTATCGATTTTTAGATATTCCAAAATTAAATAGCCATCATCAATATCCTCATTAAATTCATAATCATACATTGCGAATAGTTTATCTCTCAGATCGATCTTCAAGATGAATTTAAATCTATCATTTCTATCATTAACAACATTGAAAAAATATAGATTCCCAAAATTTGTTAACCCTAGCAAAATGACCTTAACAGACTCTTTTAAGTACTTGTTGTTCTTATTTATGATTTCATTGATCATTATATCATTTAAGTTTGAGCCTTTATTTAGTTTACTCAAACTTGAAGTTGGATCATTGGTCATTAATCTCGAATAAATCAATTCAGTCTTATTAATGAAATCCAACTTCACAATTTCCTCTTTTGGCTGTAATCTGATTTGAACAACAATTGGAATTGTTTGTGAGAGTGTTGCCGTTTTGGGTTTTGGTGTTGATTCTGCTAGTGTTGGTGTAGGGGTGGGTGTAGGTGTGGGTGTTGGAGTAGAACTCGGTGTTACATTTGCACTTGCTGCAGGGGAAACTGACGATGATGAAGATGATGGAATTCGCTGAGGTTGAACTTGAACTTGTGGGGCTTGACGTTGGGGTTGGAGCTGCTGGGGTTGAAGCAGCTGAGGTTGAATATGCTGTGGTGGTGGTTGGAGTTGTGGTTGAATGCGAGGTTGTGGTTGTGATTGCGGTTGAACGCGGGGTTGTGTTTGGGTTAGAGGTTGAGCTTTAAAAACTGGTTGTGAAATATTTCTCGTAGCTCCATTTTGTTGTATTATTGGTGATTGTTGTTTGAAGTTAACTTGTTGTTGAATATTAGGAGACTGTTTGAACCCGTGTTGTTGTTGTTGTTGTTGTTGTTGTTGCTGTTGTAAAACAGGCGATTGTTTAACCCTGTTTGGACTGGCACCTCCATAAGCGTCCCCATTAGTAGTGTTATCATTTCTTATTTGATTATAAGTGTTACTCAGTAACTGTTTCTTAGTCACCGAAGTTGGAGCTTTCTTCTGTATAACTAATTTCTTCAAATTTTCCGTATTTTGATACATTTGCTGTTGTAACATTGCTTTTGGGGGAATATAAGGTTCTAATTTTGGAGGTGTTACATTCCAAATTTTCGCTTTATCATTAAAGTTAAAGTTTTTGAACCATCTATGATTTTGAATCTGATTGATTGTTAATCTTTCTTTTGGATCTAGCTTTAATAAATTTCTGATTAAATCTTTAATCTCTTCGTTGATATAAAAATTATTTGGAAATTGATATTCTAAATTGACAATTTTTTCAAAGGTTAGGTATTCAGTTTTACCTTTGAAAGGTGGTACACCAACTAAGAACTGATACAGAATGCAACCTAAAGCCCAGATATCACATTCAAACCAACATTGGTTGAATTTTAATAATTCTGGTGAAACATATTCAGCCGTACCAACAAAAGAACTTTTTCTTTCTTCAGTAATTTCATTATTTGCACCATAGTCATCGGTATTATCGTTGTTGGACTGTTGTTGCTGTAACTCTTTATCCACAAATTTGCCATTCTGATCTAAATCCAAAATTTTAGCAGCACCAAAATCTGTAATCATTAGCTTCATATCACCATTGACCAAGATATTTTCTGGTTTCAAATCTCTGTGGATTATACCCTTTTTATGCATGAAATCAATGGCATCTATCAGCTGTATCATGTAAAACTTTGAACAAACTTCACTTAATGAACCTAAATTCCTTATGATTGTCAACAATTCTCCAAATTCAGCAAAATCAATAACAAAATATAGAGAGTTCTCATCTTGGAAAGTATAGTATAACTGCACGATACCTGGATGTCTACCAATTCTGTTTAGTGTGAACTTTTCAATGTTGACATATTTGATTTTCTTTTCCTTAACAATATGTTTCTTTGATAGCACTTTGATTGCAAACAGCTTTCTGTTTGTAAGATCCACAGCTTTGTACACTGTTGAGTAGGACCCTTCACCAATTCTGCTACCAAACTGAAAGTCTTTAACGGATCTTTTTCTAGACATGTTGGCCTGTATGGGGTTGAGTTGGGCTGAGTTGTGTGGTGCTGTGTTGGCCTTTATATTTTCTACTACTGCCTATGTATTAGCCGCTGTTTTTTGGTTTAAAAAAATAAGTAAAACACACACCCAAAACACAGAACACAAAGCTAACTAAACGAGTGCTTCCTAACTATTCAATGCCACTAATTAATGAAAATTGTCCAGCAATTTAAATGATTTTAATTCCTTAAGAAAAACTATTTACTGTTCTTTTTTCTATTTTTTAAGTTATTTTTGTGGTTTATTTAGCCATTTAACTTTTATTAGGTAAACTAAAATGCAGAATTGCCTCATTGGGTAATAAAAGTGTACCCTAAGCTGTATACCGGTTTATTTGCCAGGTTTGGGTGCGCACCTTGAGCAACACACGCATGTGACAGCCAGACACTGGCTGTCACGGACTTTTCCCTTGACTGCTGTCGCCTCTGGTTGTCGATTGGTCACTGTCTCTTCACGCGGCTTCTGTCTCCTCTAATCATCACTACTGAAGCAAAGGTTCCCACTCCTACAAACCCGATCATTAGTAGGAACAGTGGGATCTTGACAGCATACTTCATTGGCGGGAACAGCATCCGCACCAAGTTATCTTCAGCTAAAAAGGGCTATTTACTATTAGTTATATTCCTCTTTTTATTGGTAGATAAAAAGCGTGTGTAGCGCACAACTCACTGGTAAGTACAGCCATAGAAAGTAGTAAAAGAACGCTAGCACAATCAGGAGAAACATCCTGATATCATTCAATTGCTGTCACAATAACAACAAATTGATTGGTTGCTGGGAGGTTCGCTAGCTATACAGAAACTAATGGAAATTTCTACACAGTGAATTTTGTCATTGTGAATATTTTTTTGCTCCGAGTAAATGTTAAAAATTATTCATTATAAATTAATAAATAAAATGTAATTTCCTTTCCCTCCTTTTTCAGCAAGTTTTCAGAAACAAGAATCAAGAAAAGCAAAAAATGTCCTTCTTACAAGTCTCTACCAAAACAATCAGATCTCAATTGAGAAGAACTCCTTTACTAGCAAGAACCAAAGTCACTTTGCCAGACTTGGACTACGATTTTGGTGCTTTAGAGCCATACATTTCAGGTCAAATTAACGAATTACATTACAAAAAACATCACCAAACCTATGTCAATGGATACAATGCTGCCACTGAGCAACAAGCTGAGGCCATGGCTAAAGGTGATGTCTTGAAAAGCATCGAATTGACCCAACATATCAAATTCCACGGTGGTGGTTACAGAAACCACTGTTTGTTCTGGAAAAACTTAGCTCCAAAATCCCAAGGTGGTGGTGAACTGCCAACCGGTGAGTTAGCTTCTGCCATTGATGCGCAATATGGCTCAATTGACAAATTGATTGGCTTGACCAACTCCAAATTAGCCGGTGTCCAAGGTTCAGGTTGGGCTTTCATTGCTAAAAACAACGAAAACGGTGCCATCGAAGTTGTCCAAACTTACAATCAGGACACCCTTGGCTCCAAGTACACTCCTTTAGTTGCTATTGATGCTTGGGAACACGCCTACTACTTGCAATATCAAAACGTCAAAGCTGATTACTTCAAAGCTATTTGGAACGTTATCAACTGGAAAGAAGCTGAAAAGAGATTTGCTGCTTAATTATCCTTTATTTACTAAGTAGAAAAAGACATTGCTTTCCGCGCTATGAATATTCGATTTTATTTATTTATTAACTCTATTATTAAATATGCCACCCTTCATATATATATATTAATAAAAAAAATTTGTATGATGTAAGTAAGAAAAAAAAAAATTGTATAGGCGATGAGCTACTAGGCAAATAAGAAAAAATGAGTGAACTTCATGAGCTTTGCGAGTTCCAAACTCGTCCAATAACTGAAGAAAAGTATCTAAACATTTTGAAAGAGTACTTGGCTGCTGGTATTCCATCGACTTATACTTTAGAAGAGGCTGATGCTTATAATAAAGGAATTGAAGAAGAAGACTATGAGCTAAAGAGCACCACCACTCCGCTGCATTTGATTGCGAGAAACTTGCCAGCTGATTTGAGTCAGCAAGAGGAAGCAGTTGTTGGTGCCATGATTGATGAGCTGTTTGCGTGGGGAGCCGGATGGAACTTGATTGACGACAGAGGGCTAACACCTGGAGATGAACTGTTCAACAGAGGTATGAAAGGAGGTGTGTTGTACAACAAGTTTGTTGATGCTGGAGTGAGAGCTGAGATCTTGTTGAGGAAGATCAACGATGATATTGAGTTTTTGAGCGATGGTGAGGGTGACGACGAGGCTGCTGAGATTGCTGAGGCTGCTGAGGCTGCTGCTCAAACTGAGGTCCAGCCAGAGGTTGACCAAGCTAAGGAAGATGAAGCCGACCAAGCCAAAGAACAAGAAGTTGACCAGTTACAAACTGCAGCAGGAAACCAGGAAATATACTTAAACACCAAGCTGGAATACAAAGACGATGCATTAATCACTTCAAACGACAAAGATGGTGTGATGATGGAGTGGGAATCGAGCTTAATGAAGCACGGATGTGAAACCATCTTCAGTTCAATTGAAGATCCAAACGATGTCATTGTGCTGAACATCGGATTTGGAATGGGAATAATTGATAAACTGATTCAAGAAAAGGCTCCAAAAACTCACTATATTTGTGAAGCTCATCCAGATGTTTTGGCTAAGATGAAGAAAGATGGATGGTTTGAAAAGCCAAACGTTGTTGTATTAAGTGGAAGATGGCAAGACACATTACCTGAACTACTGAATAAAGGTGTGTTCTTTGATGGGATTTATTATGATACTTTCAGTGAACATTACAACGATATGTTAGACTTATATGATTTGATAGTTGGACTGTTAAAACCTACAGGAACCTTTTCATTTTTCAATGGTCTTGGAGCTGACAGACAGGTTATTTATGATGTTTATAAAAAAATTGTTGAAATTGACTTAAATAACTATGGATTAAATGTTGAGTTCAAAGAATTAGCAATTCCAAAACAAACCTTAAAACAATTTGATAATGCAAAGGAATCAATTTGGAATGATATAAACAGGCCTTACTGGAGATGTGAAAAATATTATCATCCTGAAATCAGATTTATTTAACTTAATTCATTATGGTAGGTTATTTTTTTGTTTAGAGTCAACAATATTAATTTCCAATCTGCATTATTAGATTCTTCATTTGTTAATTGACTCAAAATGTCAATGATATTTTGAAATAGGTATTTTTCGATAAACCATTTATTGAATACTTCAGTCTTAGTTATTGTATTATTTTTACCAAACTTTTCAGCCAAAAAGTTATCAATTATTTCGTGATGATTTTTGATGCGGTTGTTGTTATTCAAAGAAATCTCTTCATAATTGAAATTAAAATTATTTAGATCAATCCCAGTAAACTCATGACCGTCAAAATTTATATAGTTAATTTCAACCTTTTTAACATATTTAATTAACCTTTTATTATTCTCTAACTCTGTTAAAAATCTCAAAAATTTTGAGTAATCAAATATTATTAACCCTTTAGTGAACTCACTACTCTTTAACTCATCTTGGAACTTAAACTTGAATGATTTCTCACTATTAATCTTATTTAAAATTATCATTATATTTGAGTATAATTTAAAGTAAATAATTTCTTTGAAAACTGAATTGCATGTCAGTACTGAAATGAGTGTTGAAAAACTGCAGTGCGAAACAATCTTTAAGATGATTTCAATTGGTAATTTCATATTGATTATATGTTCTACAAAGTAATTGTAGTCATAACTTTTTGTGTATTGTTAAAGATTAATTTAGCATATAATTTTTTATGCTTTACTACCACATAAATCACAGTAACACAAATAAATTAACTTTCACTGCAACAATACCAACAATTTCAACAGCTTACCAACGCTCAACAAATTTAGCTATTTACTAAAAATAAAATGGCACTTAAGCTTCTATAGCTCAATAGATTGGGAAATAATTGCTAAAGGCGACAAATCATTTCTTAACCTATTAGAGTAATTTGTTTCTTTTGGATGAGCTGTGAAATTAACTTCTTTCCCATTTCAGAAGGTTGATTGACTGATGTGTTAAAATGCAGCAATTACCCACACAGAAAGCTGCCCAAACACACTCGAAATATCAAATTTGCAGAACAAGTTAAAGTTTAAAATAAAAATAGGATAGTTCTAGAAGAACTTGATTAGCGTAGCAACTATATTATCTGTTTGTGGCATTTGCATATAAATAGGAAGTGTTTGTTTATTGATTTGAAGACAGTCAATTACAACTATAATAATATTATAATAATGAAATTCACAAACTTCTTAATTACCAACACCTTTTTGTTTGGAGCAGTGCTTTCACAAAATGATACGTCATCAGGTGGGGCTGGTATGATTAGTGGATCCAACGGTACTGCAAGCGGTGGCGCTAGTGGAGCCAATGGCACTTCAGGCGGTGGTGTTGATGGTTTTAACGGTACTAATGGTACTGGTGGCATAAGTGTTTCAACTGGGTTAGCCAATGAAGCTGGCGTTTCAACTGGATTGGTTTGCGCAGCTGGTGTTGTTGCTGCGTTGTTGTTGTAATTTTATATTGGTTTTTAATAAATACTGGATTAAATTAAAATTAAATCTTTATACATTGCATAAAAAACAAACTAGAACATACTATAAAACAAATTCAACTCTCCATAAAACACCAAACAACCTTAACCTTAACCAAAACTATAAATATAAATATCAGAAATCGTAAAACTCATAAAAATATTGAAATACTAATAATTCACCAATTATTATACTCTAATGAATTTGATCGAATTATATTGAAATTTAAACTTTGTTCCATATCCAATGAGTATTCATCATTGTAATCATTAAACTCAAAGTTGTCATTATTATTGAGGCTATTGAAATTATTATTGATCAAGCTATTATCAAAATAATTTTGCATATTAACGTTTAAAGATTGTGATTTTAAGGTGTGTGGTTTTTGATTCGTTGGATTTTGGAAAGTTTGTAATACCAGCTTTTCATTTAGTGGTGAATCATTTGTTAATGGTGAACTATTTGAGCTTGAACTTGAATTTGAAAAAGTTGATAATTCAGGACTTAAATTTGAATCCTCTGGTGATGATGACACAGTTGTGTTTGTTGTTGTTATACATTTACCATCAAGCGGATTTGTTGTAGTGGTTGTTGTTGTTATAATGATTGAATTATCATTACGTTTACGACGAGCTGATTTAACTCTAACGGAATAATCTTTTGGTAAACCTTCACATTCACCATTTTCAATATGTTTTTCAAGCCATTCTTCATTACTGCAATACTCTTTGTTGCATAGCTTACAGAAACCTGCAGTTAGGGCTCTCTTTGAAGATTTTGTACCACGAGGATAACCAAAATGTCTTGATTTCAAATGAGTTTTGTAGGTATCTCTTCTTGAAAAACCTCCAGTTGGATGACATTTTGTACCTGAGCATTCATCGTAAAATGGGCATTTATATGCCTTATTTACTGCATGCTTTTTGATATGTCTTGTTAAGTAGCCTCTTATTTTGAAATCTGCACCACAAATTTTACAAATATATTTTTTTTCAACTATCGTACTTCTGATTGCGTTATTATCACTATTTTCAAGTTTGACGTTGAAGCTTTCAGGATTTGGTAAATCGTGAATTTCATCAATCAAGTTTGATGGTAGGTTGAAATTTTTGTATGAATTTGATGAGCACGAGTCCAAACAGTCGTTGAATGACGAAGACGACGAAGAACCAGCTGATTCGGAGTGGAATTCGTTATTGTCGTATTTGAAACCGATGGTGCCATCCAAATTCTCAATCTTGATGAGCTTCTGGTCTTTGTTTTCAGAGCATGGAATGGCTGTGCATGTTGTGTTGGCAAATAAATCTTTGTTGTAGTTGATGGTTTTTGGGAATAAGTCTAAAACGTCGTCATCATCATTTTGTTCCTCTTCTCCACCATCCTGTTCTGTTGCTGAGGCTGGTAATACAGCCTCAGCTTCAGTTTCGGCTTCAGCTTTAACCTCAGCGTGGCGTTCGCGTTCATTGTCAGTGCACTTCACGTCAGCTTTCTCGACACCAGCAACTGACTTTGGCAGAATCTGCTCCAGAACGCAGCTGAACTGTTTCAAGTAACCAGAAAGCGTTGATATGATACCCATTTTCTTGTTATAGTCAACTATAATATATCCAGGGCGCTGCTTGTACTTTTTTCAATCCTATAATAACTGTTATCTGTGCTAGTTGATTTTCACCCCTCTTTAAACTCTTTGTGAAAGCTTTTTTCGAATCGGCAGGTCTAGTAATGTATCTCTCTATTCAAAACAAGTCCCAGAAATCTACCTTTGGCTGTCTCTTCTTGTCTTTTTCAGATAAAAACTCAGCTTTCTTCTTCCGTTTTTATTTTTTTTTTGGTTTTTCTCTGTTTTTTTTGATGGGATTTTCTTTTCTTTTTCCTTGTTTTTTTTTTTTTTTCTTTTTTGCTTAATCTTTCGCATTTTTGTGATTTATTTTTGTGATTTATTTTTTGCCTGATATTTTTGCTAAAAGCTTACTAAAAGCGCAATTTTCTCCTTTGTCGCGGAATATCACTTTTGAGAAAAAACGAAACTGGAAAAACTAGCGAAAGATAGTTTACCAGTGGGATTAGCCGAAGCCGTTTGGCTGAGTGCCAGTTTTGTGCCGCTGGAATGTGTTTGTGAGCGGAAGGTGGTGGCAATGTCTAGCTGAAACAGGAAAATACAGCAGGATTAATGGAGGCTCACTGGCGGGAAGCCGGTGGGCGTCGACTTCCCAATTAGGAAATAAAACATGCCTCGTTATACTCTATATAATATCTAGTTCGATGGAACGCTTTGTTTTGTACTCTTCGACAACACGCTCTTTGTACCTGTAATAGTTGTACCACACAATGTCCACCAGGGTGATGAGCAGCCCCACGAGGTTCATGAAAGTCAATCTGTCGTCGAATATAAACGTTGAAATCAGAATTGTAATTAGCTCTTTGAAAATACCTGCAATTGACAGAGTTATAACCTGAGATCTCTGCAATATGCCAAACTCAAAGATGGTCATGAAGAACACCAGAAACCCTGGGAACAGCAGTAGTAAAATCGAGTTTAGTATGCCCTTGGTCTCCCAAATATCTGCTTTGATAAAGTTACCTAAACCTTCAAAAACTGATCCAAATAAGAACAGGCAAACAAACATTGTTGGAGATAGCTGGTATATCGTGAATATCGGGTTCTTCTTCTTCTTATTCTTTTTGGTGTCGTTATTCAAGTGTAAAATTAGCTGCGTGAACACCCATCTCAGACCTGACATCATTGATGAAGTCAACACTAGGAAAAACCCTAAAAAGAAATGGTCGTTTCCGCTATTTTCACTTGAACTTGGATGATCAACCATCAGCATAATCCCAAAAACCATCAGCATAACGATACCAAATAAGTTGAGCGTTAGTTTTTCTAGTTTGAACAATACTCCAAATAACAGGACAAACGCAATTGAACTGCTTTTCACCATTGTATAGGTTGTCAGAGTTATGAATCTGAAACTCATATTGCCACATCCAATGTCTCCGGCACTTGCAGCAGCACATGGCAGTATCTTTAGAAAATACAGCTTATTGAATGAATCTTTACTGCCGCTGTTGTTACTACTCTCATAGTCCTGTTTGAACGATGGAATGTAGTTGATTGTGATATAAGACATGATTGATAGGAGCAATTGATGAAAAGACGTTATTAGCACAGGAAACGGCAGGTTCAGAGTAGACTTATCAAACATCCACTTATTGTACAATGAAATGGTAACCGAAAATATGTACCATCCCAGTATAAACCCGCACAGGTGCAGTGAGGATTCGGTGAGAAATGGCTTTTTGATATGAAGGTATAGTTCGTCATCATCATTGCTATTCGTCGCGTCATTACCGTTGTTCTTATGCTCCATCTCATCATTGTTTTCTATACTGTTGTCATTATCATTATTTCTATCACTATCATTCATCAAACTGGTGAATTCTGCAGCATTTGGACCCAGAAAAGAAGGCTTTCTGGAATGAATTTCTGTCTGTGAGTCGTTGTTATTCAGAAATGCCGCCTTGCCTTCATTTGACATGTTTATACCCCGTAATCGTCGTTATCTTTTGCCCTTTTTCAAGAAATAGAAATTAACAATTGTTCTTTATTTATTTTTTCCTAAAGGACCATGGTTGAAAGAAATAATTTTAGTTTTGAAATTTGGCAGCAAGCTTTCCTAGCAAAGCCCTGCTATAAATAACATTAATAGACCCAGAATTGAGTCCTCTACCATATAAACGGACTGCCACACGTCTTAACTACAAAACTACGCAACAACATTCCTCCTTCGCCTCTACAACATAAGTAAAGCCTTGCAAATAAACTTCCTGAAGTTGACTTATTAGCAAATTCCCATCTACTCAAAAAACTGCAACTTGCAGTACGCTGACCAAATTTTCATTCACCTCTTTTTCTCACTAACAAATACTAATTTCAGTAAACTATACATTAAACTTACTTAAATACACTTAAATTCAATTAATTTTTTATTCGTTTTTTGACATTACGTAACTGCCAAAAAATAAATCCTAAAAACGAAAATTAAAAATAAACAAAATTTCTTTTAGTTATTAAAAACTTTTTTTTTCTCCTTCATTACAATATATTTGTTGTTTCTATACACCAAAGAAAGTAACAAGAACTGCTAATAAAGAGGTCACAGCTGTCCACACTCGCTCATTTAACCAACTACTGAAACACCTGCTGCAGTTTTTTTTATCTTCAATTCAAAATTTACTCGGAAAATCACATCGCGTCTGATCTAAATATAACTTAAAGCAGAGAGACACAAACACAGACACACATTATGATGAAGCTACCTTCCACAGCACTGTCGCTAGCTATGATTGCAGGCTCTGTCATGGCACAGGACTCGTTCACAAACAGTACCAGAACCGCCACTAACTTTGAGTCGTTTCCCACTATAAATTGTGGTTCAGACAACGGCGGCTACGGGTACTATGCGAACCTGAGTGTTGGGAACCCAGCACAGGACATGGCCTTGCGTATCGATATTGCACAGCCTTATGTATGGTTGTTGAACTCGTCGAACCCAAATTTTCCTCCAGTGGCCGATTATAACCCTTCTGTTAATATGGATAAGACTTTTTATAACACATTCACGGTGACAACTTCAACTGTTGACACAAGCGAGACATTGACTGTCACGGAAACTTATGTTTCCAGCGCGACTTATGCAACTTTAGGCTCATATGACTATGATAAATCCAAAACTGGTAAATTAATCAAAGATTCTTATGCGCTTTACAGCTTTTTAGACTATATTTGGATTAATGGTACAGTTGTTGAAGATGACATGACAATCGACTTTGTGACATTTGACAACTCCACCAAGAATCACACAATTACACTGAATGAGACAGCATTTATCAATGCCAATGGGTCAGATTTACCAGCTGGTGCATTAGGTTTAGCTGCAAGTTTACCTGGTGAAGTTGAGTACAACTACCATTTCTTGGATAACTTAGTTGAGAATGGGATTATCAACTCGTCAAGTTTCTCATTCCACATCCAAGATAACTCAAGTGCTAAATTGATCTTAGGTGGTGTTGATCAAGATTATTATACTGGACCGTTAGTCAAATTTGACAAGTCCCCTTATTTGTCAATTTCCGGTGATTTGAAATTCAACTATCCAATTGTACCATTGACATCCATCAATGTTAAGAATTTAGATTCTGGTGACACTTTATTCTTAACAGCTGACAATTCAACTTTCCCAGTTTTGTTAGACTCAAGAGTCTTTTATATTTATTTACCAGAGGAAATCATTATTGATATCGCAGTGCAATTGAATGCTTTTTACTATTCAAACAATAACTGGTTGGCTAAATGTTCTATTCAAGATCTTGCTGCAACTATTGGATTCCAGTTTGGTAACATCACAATTGACTTACCAATTGCAGATTTATTATCTCCAATTTATTACAATTCTACCAACAGATTGGTGTTTGATGATGGTGAAGAAGCTTGTCTATTACTAACTTTCCCAAACACTGAGTATGGATACTCAATTTTGGGAACCACTTTCTTAAAAAGTGCTTACTTAGTTGTTGACAACGAAGGTGACACAATTGCGTTGGCCCAAGCGAACAAGAATGTCACAAAAAAGGCTCAAGTTTCAACATATGTTAACGGTTCATTGTCAACAACTTCAACAATTCCATTTGAATCTTCTATTATTCGCTCTGGTGATATTCCATTTGCTGTCACCAACAATATCACGGATTCAATCACTTATATTTACGAAACCACAACTTTTGACTCTTATTTCCCAGGAGTTGCCACAGCGGTTGTGACAAATGGAGAGATTTTCACTGGAAGAATCGCTGTAAACACAACAAGCAACGCTTCTTCATGGTCGTCAGCCTCAAAATCAAAATCTTTTGGTACTAAATTATCAGTTCCATCAACGTTCACTAGCTCAAGTTTCAATTTGGTTATGTTCTCAACTATTGCATTGGCATCAGTATTTGTTTTACTTGTTTTATGAGCACCTTTTGCTTCGTTGTTTTTTTCATTTCATCATATCACCAGACAACTTGTCAACCTTTTAGCATTGTTACTGTTGCTGTTGCTGCAGATTTCATTCATTTTTGATTTGATATTTGGTTTGTGTTTCTGTTTTCTCTCTTCATAGATCGTTCGTTACTACAAGTTTGTTTTTGTTTGTTTTTTGGTTTTGTTTTCCTACTTCACATTGAGTAAAAATAAAATAAAATGAGATTAAAAATTTATAATTTTCCAGTAGATTTTTTGCTTTTTAACATGATGATTGAAAAGATTAAAGCAAAAGAGCAAAAATGTCAATTATAAGAAATTTATTGTGGAACAAGTTCGAACAGAAATCAGAAAATATTAATAGTCAAATAGAGGATCTCAGTGAATCTGATTACGATTTCAGTATAGATATAACGGAAAAGATATCGAGGAGTTTAGCAAAAAGAAGAAGTGAAAATGCACAATTTCTATCCACCTCTACGCCTGAAAAATATAAGCAAATAATACCAGTTGAGCTAGAAATTGGACATGGAAGTGCCAATAATAGTGGGAATGAGAATGAAATTGATAGAATAAAGCAATTTGTAGAGGTGAAAACAATGATAAATTCTTTACAAAGTTTAGAAGAAATTATCAATGAAAAAGATATCAAGTACGACAGGTTTAAAGCTGTTTATTTACAATCTACTCGAAACCTGTGCAATGCTATAAACCAACAAGAAAGAGAAGGGAAGGCTGTAATAAACAGTGGAACAAATTATGGGACACACGAGACTAATGAGACAAAAGAGACAAAAGATGAATTATTGAGCCAAATAATTTTGATTTCTATACAGATACTAAAAATACTAATTGAAAATTTCAAACCAGTCTTGGCCAGTATAGGCGAAGTTATAAGGCTGATTATTACAAATGAACAGTTCCAGAAACTAAACTTTCTTCTATTTCAGATTTTATTAACTATTTTAAGCATTTTACTAGAATCTTTGAAGTTATTACAGCCCAAACAAAAACGCGCAACAAGTACATAACAAACAAATAAATAAACGGACAATCAGAAATGAATGAATCTTTGTGTCAGAGTACTGTCATCGTGCTTGACTTCATGGGTTTTGATAACCTGCTGTTTCTCTATTTTTTCTTTGATTGATTTATGCAAATAACTCAATAGCTCTTGATAACTTATAACTTTATCGATTGTCCGATCTTCAACTAAAAACTCACCAATCTCATTCTCGATTCCAGTTGTGCCTCCAATAATCAGCTTGAATGTAATTGTTTCGTACCTTGATAATTTCTCAAAGTATTTGATTAGATTGTTTGTCTGTATTGAGATTGTTGAGTCTAATTGTGGCAATTGATTCAATGTGGCAACTGGGAGCTGTTCAATTGAATCGTATCCAAATAAATCCTTTATTAGCAACGGATTAACGTTATTATGCAACCATAAATATAGCATTTCTCCATTGAATATCAAGTATGCACCACCGTTTTGGATAAACTCTGAAGATGCTCTCAATGTCTCTGGTAAATTGATAAAACCATTGATTTCATTAATGCTTCCAGCATCTTCTGGTAGTTCGTGCAACGGAATTATTCTTGGATATAACTTCAGTAATAATTTATCTAACGTCAATGAGTTTAGTTTATAATAGTCCAGTATTTTAAGGTTATTATTTGTGGAAGTTTTGAAAACTTTTGATTTTTGGAATGATGAAATATATGCAATCAAGGAGGATAAGTCATCTGGTACGATAAGTTGTGTAGGCAACAGTGTTGATGGTGAAACCAATGCTCTGTACTGAGTCAGAATTTGAATCAATTTATTGGTGGTTGAGTTTTTAATTTCAGTTGAGTCTTGTTGCGATAAATGGGTTAAACAATCTTTGATAATAATATTCAAGATAACGTCCTGATCTAAAAATGAGAAAACACTTGAAATATCGTCACTGACAACAGTGATCAAATTGATGACACGGACTCTTCTCTTACCATCAATCCCCGTGTATATTAATGCAGCTTGAAAATGAACATCATCTTTTTTATTTAGTTTGCTGTCATATTTGAATAAAACTGAAAATTCTTGATCCTGATTTAAGATTGGTAATTTTGGTTCAATTGATCCATTTTGTAAGAAGTTGCCATAGTATTGCTCAACTTGTAATCCACTAGAGCAACGTACTTTTAATTGACCTTGATAACCTTTGGTATTCAAAACAGATAATTTAAATTCTTCGTTGAACGCAATTTCATTACTATTAACGTTGAAATTTTGGTAGATCTTTAATAGACCACCGGTATTAAAAACAACTTGACCTAAATTAATCAAGTCAACTTCGTTGCTTGTAAATATAAATAAATCAATTCCAATATTATTTGCAATGAATTTATCTGACATTTTATTGTAATGAATATTATCATTTTTAAAAACATCCACACCATATTTTTTATTATTAATTGAAGAAATTAATGACCCAAGACCTTTGCTTGGAATTTTGGAAAGCATTGCAGTAACTTTACCACCTCCAATTGATTCAAAAATTAAATTGATATATTCTAAAACTGAACCAAAAATAATTTCTCCTGGTTTGTAGTTATCATATAACTCATCAATTTTGTTGAGCGCGTCATTAATTTGGAAGATGTTTTCCCTTGGGTTCACAAACAGCCCTTTATTGAAAGGTAAGAATGGATCACTTAAATCTGAGATTATATTGACTGTTGTTTGTTCAGCCTCTAAATTATAAAACTGAATTTTTTCATCAAAGGTGATTATTCCAACTTTGACAAATTCTGGTATGTCGTTTAAAACTGCTCTGATTGATTGAGTGACCGATCTGACAATATCAGTTGGTGCTGAAACATCAATCACAAATAAATGATGTAATGTTTTTGGTTCAAATTTTTCTTTAACCCAGTAAGATTCTGGTACAATATAATCCACAACACCTCTATGTAACTCAGGTCTTTGTAAATAATCCATTCTTTTACCAGTTGAGTCTATCGGTGAAACATATTCGACTGGTACAGGAGTTGGAAATTTACACATATTACATATAAATCTCTGATCCATTGTGAACTTCATTTCTGGGTTCAAATAAGTTCTACAACGACGACAACGCAATGGTCCTCCTACACCAGTCAAATCAACTTCCGGTATCGGCTGATCAAACTCAGTTAATGGTGCAAAGGGTCTGATTGTTAAACCAAGTGGTAATTTAGTCGCATTTCTCAGGTTTTCTGAAATTGGAATTTGGTACATTGAAGATCTCATATGTTTTGGACTTGCAGTGCCCTGGTCCACGGCAATGAAGTTGGTGGTCGATGTTGGTGGTACTGTGTTTTGATAAGTCTTGAAGGGCTCAGTGAAGAATAAATCTTCTTGTTTTTTTCTCATTGATGGCACTGAAAGAGAATCTGGCGAGCTAAAGCCTCCCCCAAATGATTGCTGCTGCTGCTGCTGTTGCTGCTGCTGCTCGTAATTAAATTGCATTTGTTGAGGAAACGCTGGAGAGTTTGCAGAGAATTGAGCCGAAGGATCTGGCGAGCTTAGCTGTGGAGATTGAAACCCATTGACCCCTGCTTGAGGGTTGATCTGAGGTGGTTGACTAAAACCATTAGCAGCTAGCGGAACGCTTGGGCTCTGAACGTTGTGGTACGCCCTAGCAGGTCTCTTTTTCCTGGAGATCTGTGGTTGTTGGTTAATGTTTATATTTTCAACTCCATTTGCCAATTGGTTGATATTTTCCATGTTTTCCATGTTTTAGAACGGATTCAACTAAGCTTTTAAGTATAAGGCAGATCCTAGTGACCTCTTCTGGTACTTTTATAGCGACGGGTCCCCCAAAAAAAACAATTTAAAAACAACCAGTGAAAGATTGATTTGTTGTCCAAAAGAAAACAAAAAAAAATCAATTTTTTTTATTTTTTATTTCATTTTTGTGAATTTAATTTGTTTACTTTTTATAAACCGAAAAGCGTGTTTTTGCCTGGTTTCGCCATATAAGAACACAATGGGAGTCACTGGGTTGCTTCCACAGCTGAAAGATATTCAGGAGAACATTTCTCTAGAGAAATATAGAGGGAAAACTGTGGCGATTGACTCTTATGCATGGCTTCACAGAAGCGTTTTATCGTGTCCTGTTGAATTGGCACAGGGATTAAAGACACTAAGATACGTTAATTTTTTCAAGAAGAGAATTATGATGTTCAGACATTTTGGAGTGGTACCGTTTTTTGTGTTTGATGGAGATCATTTTGGCTCCAAGCTGAAAACTGAGCTTGATCGTAGCATCAAAAGAGATGAGAATAAGAAAATAGCGCTCTCATTAGTTGAAGCTGGAAATTCCAGCAAAGCCTATGAATATTTTATGAAATGTATTGATGTCACGCCGCAGATGGCCAAATCAGTTATTGAACTATTGAAAATGGAGAAGATTGAATTCATTGTTGCGCCATATGAAGCAGATTCCCAAATGGTTTATTTAGAAAAAATTGGTAAAGTTGACGGTATTGTCAGTGAAGATTCTGATTTATTAATATTTGGGGCTAAAAAGCTATTAACCAAATTGAATGAATTTGGCGAGTGCATTGAAATTGATAGAAGTAAATTCAAGCAATGTAAACTATCACCAATTGGATTATTGAATGATTCTCAGTTGAGAATGGTTGCTTGCTTAAGTGGGTGCGATTACACCAGTGGAATTAACAAAGTTGGGATTATCAAAGCGTTTAAACTTGTTCAGCGGTTTAACAGTATGCCCAAAATATTAATGAATATTAGACTTGAAGGTAAATTACAGGTTGATAGAGAATTTGAAAAAGAGTACGAGCGTGCCGATTTGTCATTTCAATACCAAAGGGTTTACAACCCTCTTATAAATCAAATCAGTACATTGAATGAAGTCCCAAAAGATTTAAAAGTCGATAGTGAGTTATTACAGGAATGTATGGGGACTCTAAATGAGCTGGAAGTTCAAACCAAAATCGCATATGGAGAGTTGGACCCCATCACCAAGCTACCTCTTATTGCAAGGGACGATGTCTCAGCAATCAAAAAGACAAACTCATCGTTTAATTTCTCAACACCAAAACCATCGTATAGAAATTCAATTATAAGGTTCAATTCAGAGCCTGGCCCAACATCACCACCTTCCACGATTAAAATCAGAACAAAAAGCATGACAACCAAGAGATCCAATACCGATTTGCCGGTGTCACCAACGTCTAAAAGAAAACTGAAATTCAATAAGATCACTACTGGTACACCATCAATTAGTAAATTTTTTGGCACTCCATCATCACTGAAAACAGCAAATCCGAAAGTGATCAAGCCATTTGAGGACACACCATCTAAAGTTCCTCCTGTGTCTACAAAACAAGCTGCAGTCGAAATAATAGAAGAAAAGAGTGCAGTGATAGAAGAGAAAGTGCTCCGAGAAACTGTATCACCAAATACATCTACTTCCACTTCACTGGAGTTCAGCATCGCGTCTAGTGACTTCGAGCTTACCGATCCTGATGAGGATGATTACTATGATGATGATAAAGCGGTAGCGGCATCAAACATCACTAAACAGGAAGTAAAGGGTATAAAGGAGGAAGAGAAAGAAAACAATATCCGTTCACTTCATGAGAGATTCGCATTCAAACAAACATCTACAGCCACACAGCATTCCAGACCGAAACTCCACACCGCTACAACCTCTACAATCAAGCACAAAAACGTCACAACCCGCAGTTTCACGCTGGATAGCTTTATCTATAAAGCTTCATCCTCTAGCTAAACCGTCATTTAATAAGCCATTATATAAGAAATAATGGATGGTTACTAATATTCCATGTATACCCGCAAATCTCTAAAATCATGCAATCCAAAAACAGTGCACAAAAATCGTATGATTGAAAACAGAAAAATATTTGAGATGAAATAAAATTAAGCTTTTCCTTTAATAGCAATAACACAACCAAAACCAACAAGGGAATATCAAAGAATTTCCTACACCTCAAGCAACAATGTCATACACCTACGAGGATTACGATGCATTCCTTGCATCTTTCCAGAACCAACAACAACAACAACAACAACAGCAACAGCAAAACCAACAAACTATAAACACTAGCGAATTCTTTTTGCCATTAGACCAAGACGTTCTTCCAGCTTCAGCGGCTCAACTAGAGCACGATCCTTCGATTTCAAACTCGCTCTCAACAGATGATGCAGATGATTTGGGTTTCAACAGCTTCTACACAAATGAACAGCAGAACATTTTATCAAATATCAATACAAACTCAAGCATTAATAACAACAATAGTAACAACAATAATCTGAATAACAACGTTAACTTCTTGTTATCACCAAACTCTTTGGCACACAGCTCATCTTCAAACTCCCCAACTGACCAGTTTGGACTTAACGACGAATTCAATTTGGTGAATGATTACGAGTTTAAGAATCCTTCAATTAATCAAAATGTAAAGATCACAGACGCAAAGAAAATCAAAATCAAGCAAGAAGAACATAAAATCAAGCTATCGGATGCTTTGCCGCAGCATTCCATCCACAAAAAATCATCAGTAAGCTCAAGTAGCGGTGGTGTTCATATCAAGAAAGAAAAGTCTTCTCATAATATGATTGAAAAAAGATACAGAACTAATATTAATGATAAGATCAAAGCTTTAAGAGACTCTGTTCCTGCTCTTAGAGTTTTGGTTGATAGTGCAGATGAAGATGTGGATGAAGAAAGTTTGGAAGGCTTACAACCAGCAAAAAAACTGAATAAAGCAACTATTTTATCAAAGGCTACAGAATATATTAAACACTTGGAAAGTAAAAATGATTCACTGAAGGAAGAAAACGAGCAACTAAAATCAAAACTGTATGCTCTGAGTAGAAACATGACTCCGGGCACATCGTTATCTTCATCATCGTTCATCAGTTCAAGATCAAATTCAACTGGATCAACTTTGGAATCTAACGGAATATTCGACTCAAATAAGGTTTTAATGGGAGGTTTAGCTTGCATGGTTGGTGCTGGTTTAAGTGACGATTTCAGTAACTTGGATTCAAGAAATTCATTGTTTTCAATGCCAATTTTCACTTATAATCAAGGTGGTTTCCACGTTTTGTCAAAACCATTTGTTATTTTATGTAAAATAATGCTGTTAACATTTGTTTTGATTAATTTTATTGTTCCAGCTTTGTTCAAACCAAAAAGTTCTAAAAAGCAGTTTACTCAACAACAATTACAACTACAACTAGAACTTGAAAATAAAAATAAAAACAAATTAGCTATTGATGATATTAGAAATTTGAAAACAATTGAAATTTGGTCTACATTTACAAATTCAACAAATGAAAATTATGTTAAAAACAGTATCATAAGATGTTTATTACTTAAGCTGAGATTGAGTGATTATAATTATTTGAATTCAAAAGTTCTTGATTTTTATGTTGAAGGTTTATGGAATTATTTGAAAGAAATGAAAATGTCAGATGAAACTGAAAACTATGAAGAAATCAAAACCATTTTGTCATTACCAAACTCAAATACAATTAACAATGAAGATTTTTTGGTTCAATTAATTAAAAAATCTCAAAATATTGAATCATTAGAAAATGAATTTTCAATAATTCTAAATTTCTATAAGCTGATTAATGAAACCAACATAAATAAAGTACTAAAGAGATTCATTTTAAATTCAATTGAAACTGACGGTGAAAATAACAACAACAAAAAAGATATTGTTTCAATTTTAAGAGATTTCAAACAAAATGAAAACAACAGTTTAAATGAAAGTAAAGAAATAAATTTATTATTCAATTCAAATGAAGAATCAATTGCAAATTTCAAATTATCTTTAGAAAGTTTAGAAATCAATCAAATAAAAAATGATGAAATTTTACTATTATATTCATCGATAATACAAGATTTAATTTTGAATAAGAATGATTTTGAACATGCAAAGAAATTTTTATTAAAAATTGACAATAAGTTAATTTCAAACTTCAACTTACTAGGTTTCACATCACTATATTTGATTATTTTAATATTAATGGAAGATAAAGGTTTTATGGAAAATATTGATAATGAACTCTTATTTAAAATTGAAGAAATTTCTGCAAAGTTAAGAATTTGGTTAGGAAATTCTAATGGTTCAATTTTGAATTTCAAGAAAAGATCCACATTAATTGATTATTTAGTCAGTTTGAATAGAAAAATCAATGGATTAAATGAAGAGAATAACAATACCACCAAAAACAACAATGCTAATGAATTTGCAATTGAAAGCACTAATGACAATACTAACATTAATAATAATGTATTAAAGACTAACTAATTTAATGAGTTAATAATAATAGAGTATATAATAAATGAATGAAAAAAAACGAAAAGAGGATGTTTATGGGTTTATAATTTTTAAGTGTGATTGCGTAGTAGTTTTGCAGACTGCCTAACATGTAAATAAGCGCATCGGTCTATACATAAATAAAGATGTTGAGTTTATATGGGCAAGATGCAACTGCTGACTAAGCACAGATTTTTTTTTTGTGTCAAAATTGTAAAATTTTAATTTGTGACTGCTTAAATTCCAAATTTAAACATCCAGACATTTCATAATATTTTGGAAAAAACATCAAAAACATCAAACAATTTTGAAGGTAACTGAAAAACTGAACAATAATATTACCTTTTTGATAATTAAAATATCAAATTCAATTGAAATATATATATATAATGTCATCAGTTAACGCATCAAACGATTTCATCTGGGCTTTGACCTCTAAACAATCATCATTTTTAGTTAAAAGATCAAATGCTATTTTATCAAGAGACCCATTTAACTTAAGTGGTAAAAACACCAAAACTGCTTCAGGTTTAGCAAACACCAAAGCTTTTGGTATTTCACAAGAAAACGGTTCAGTTGTTGTCAGAACCAAACTTGCTAAAAACGCAAACAAACCAGCAAAGAACGTTTCAGTTGTCAAATTCAACCCACACAAATCATCAAGAAAAACTGCTTTAGCTGTTGCAAACTTAGTTAAAAATTACAGATCAGACTTAAAACCAGCTGCAGTTAGACGTGTTTCACAATATACTCACTCCAAAAAACAAAAAGCTGTCTACGCTCCAACTATTCGTGGTCAAAAATAAATTAGATGATTTTTTGATTAAAATTAAATAATAAACAGAAAAAAGACAACCCATAATGTAAATTATATCAATTGTAGATAATATAGTTGAGCTGTGTAGTAGTTTTGATGGTAGTTCTGATGGTACTTTTCAGCTCTTCTTAAGTGTAATTTGGTCTTATTTGATGTTGCGTTGAGTTGAACGGAAGTTTACTGAAAACCGTGATTAATAAGTTCAACAATGTATGCTTTATTATGCTGAATTCAACATATTTTTAGCTCAAATGTTAACCCAGAAGAAGTAGGAAATAATCAGCTCCTAGTTTAACTATACGGAAACCCTTGCAATTTTTGAAAAATTAGCCAAACACTAAATGGAGAAACTAAGTTTTTCCATTGTTCTTAGCTATTGTGTTGTTGAGGTCTTTATGGCCACCAATGTAACCTTAACAACTGTAATTAGCGACATAACCGATATATTTCGCCATGCCTGCTGGTGAGGTCAGTCTGATTTTTAATTTGAACCTGAAACGATTGCTATACCGCCGCAGCTAGTAAACAGTACACAGAAAGAGCTGGCGATCAATCATCCATTAACTTCTGTCTTTGATTGTCCATCATCATGCATCTGGCTAAACGCTACGGGGTCATACTTGCTAAGCCCAAATGTCCCTTCAAATTAGCGGGTTCAGCAGCAAATAGCCAGTAATGTTTCAGCTTGATCCGTTTTAATCGGCGGAATTATTTGAGGTCTGCAGGTTTTGTGGAGAATTTAACCAAGATACTTTCAACGCACCACTATTGTCCATACTGATAACGATAAATTTCAAATCTATGATGACTCAATAGTTTATTCTGGTGTTGTGGGTCCATTCTGTCTGTGTTAGCAGCTGGGTATGAGGGATGGCGTTTCACGCAATATTTACAGCAAACCAGGCTAAAAAATGCCACCTGAAAGTCCACAGTTCAGGGAAAACAGTTTCGTGTAGCCTATGCTATATGCATCTATATGCACCCGGATGCACGGAGCATGGAGTTTCTCCAGCTTTTTTGCAATTTCTCCATACAATTGGAAGATCTCTGCGTGTTCTGGCTCAACAAATGAGTTCGTGTTAGTCACTCTCCACATGGAGGTGTGTGCTTTGGCTAGAAAAGTATAAATAGTGGTACGTGGGTTCTTCGTTTTGAAGTCAGTTTCCATCAATTAGTTAAGATAACAATGTCAGCTATAGAGGTAGGTAAAACAGAGATCATTCACGTTGAAGATGAGCAGATCCAACAGACAAAGTCAAACGAGTACTTTGACAAGACAACTGAATCCCCAGATTTGGAAATTCCAGCCTCTCTAGCTAACCTGACCCCAGAAGAACTAGAAGCCCTTGATAAAAAGACTACTTTCAAGGTGGACCTAAGAATCTTCCCAATGGTGGTGCTGATTTATATCCTGAACTACTTGGATAGATCCAACATTGCCAGTGCCCGTCTTGGTGGGCTTGAGGACGATTTGAAGCTGCATGGTGATCAGTACCAAACTTGTATTTCCATCTTGTTTGTGGGTTATATCCTGATGCAAATCCCATCTAATATGCTTTTGAACAAAATTGGTAAACCAAGTTTATACATCACTGTTATCATGACTCTGTGGGGCTCTATTTCAGCCTGTACTGGCGCAGTGCAATCTTATGCCGGTCTGTTGGTTGTCAGATTGTTATTAGGTTTTGTTGAAGCCGGTTTCTTTGGTTCCTGTTTGTACTATCTTTCATGTTGGTACACCAGAAAAGAGTTGTCATTTAGAAACGCCGTTTTGTATTCTGGCTCTTTGTTTTCTGGGGCTTTAGGTGGCTTAATTGCCGTTGGTATCATTGATAGAATGGATCATGTTCGTAATATGAGATCATGGAGATGGTTGTTCATCATTGAAGGTTCCATCACAGTTGCAGTTGTTCCATTTGCTTATTTTATCTTACCAGATATGCCACACAACACCAAATTCTTGAATCAACAGGAAAAAGACTTAATAATGTGGAAACTAAGAAAAGAAGTTGGTCAGGACGATTTTAATGAGGAACATAAAGAGAATTACTTACAAACCTTCTGGCTTTGTATTAAAGATATCAAAGTTTGGTCCATTACTGGTATTCTGTCTTTATTAGTGGCTGCCTGTGGTGTCACTAACTTTTTCCCAACTGTTGTTCAAACCTTAAAATTTGACAGAATTACAACTTTAGGTTTAACTGTTCCTCCATATATTTTAGCAGTGATTTTCACCTATTTGTGGGCAATGCATGCAGATAAAACCCAAGAAAGAACATGGCATATTGTTATTCCAATGTTATTTTCAATTGTTGCATTTATTATTGCCGTGTCAACCATGAACACTGGTGCAAGATATTTCTCAATGTGTCTAATGATCCCATCTTTGTACTGTTCATTCACCACTATTTTGACTTGGATGTCTAATTCTGTCCCAAGACCTCCATTAAAGCGTGCTATTGCCTTGTCCTTGATGAACTGTCTTTCTAATACAACTTCAATTTGGAATGCTTATTTATACCCATCATCAGATGGTCCACGTTACACAAAGGCGTTCATTTGTAATATTGTCTTTTTAGCTTGTGCAATTGCAATTACTTTCATTTTGAGAATTAGACTGGCAGTTTTGAATAGACGTATTGAGGATGGTTCTATGAACTGGGAGAGTGAATTGGGTAAAGGTAATGACGGATCTGATGTTAACCCAGATTTTAGATTTTTATTATAAGGTTAGTTTAATTAATAATTAATAATAAATTTGTGTTTTCTGATTTTTGTCAACTTGTAAATTTGTGTTCATAAGTGACTCATTAAACAGCACACAACAGCTTTGTCTAACAGCCTTTGAAGGAAAAGTTATATTATGTCTCGTAAATTGAAACTGCTGTTGTAGATTTTTTTGGTTATTATTTTAAAGGTAAAGCTTTGAGCTCAAAATTCCAGTTGTGTTTGATACATATAAGAGCTTGATTTGATGTTTCAAAAAGTTTTATTTTGCACTTCATTGCTTCTTTAATTTTAAAAATGTTACACAAAACCGTTATTTCAGTTTTGTGTCGTTATTTCAGTTTTGTGTCAAATTTTTTTGAAAAAATATAAATAGAGCACAATTCCCACTTTTCTTTCTTTCTTTTAACAACCACTTTTGAATACTATTTATTTATTGCTACATTTTAAGAGTTATGATTGATGGTTTTATCTGAGTTCATTGTGTGACGGCAGTGAACGATGGTTTACGATTCATGATTGACAAAGGTATTTATTTTATTTTTGCTATTTATTTGACTGATTTGCTATTGATATTGGCTACTATTTGCATTATAAATATATATATACAAAATTAGACAGAAAAAGGAAAATTAAGGTTAAATTATTGAGAGGTGAGGTTATTACAAGTTAAATTGGATTATTGGATTATTGGGTTATTGGATTATTATTGAAAGCAGGTATCACTGAAAAGTTATGAAATAAGAAAAGATTAAAGATGTGCATATAAATGAAAGACGAAGTTTTGGATGGATGATGGTTTGGGTTTTACAAGTTACAGTTTACAGCATAGTTACCATTGTCCACTCATTATTAAGGAGTTACAGAAAGGAAATAAATAAATTAAAGAGAAAAATAAGAATTAAGATAAGAGTATAAAATGAATGGGTGATAGTTTGGGGTTTACAAATTACAGTTACAGCTTAAAGCATAGAGGAGCTGTGAGGATATCATAAAGAAAGAAGAAGGAAAGACTTAAGGTGAGAAAAGTAATAAATCAAAAAAAAAAGAATTAAATTTAAAAAAGAATCGAAGTAGAGAAATCAAAGAAAGAATTGTGGTAAAGAGTTAAAGTAAAAAAGAAATTAAAAGATAAATCAAAAATAGAATTGAATTAGTGAAGCATAAATGGATGGTCAACGGTTTGGGTTTTACAAGTTATAATTACAGTTTACAATCTACAGTTTACAGCATAGTGATCGTTGTCCACTCATTGATGAAGAGTTTGAAAAATATTATAAAGAAAGAAGAAGGAAAGAGTTAAAGTGACATTAAATTAAAAAAAGATACTAAAGAAAGATTTAAAAAAGAATTAAATAAACAAGAGAACAGAAGGAATTAAAGAAAGAAACTAAAAGAAATAAATTAAAGAAAGAAATAAATTAAAGAAATAATTAAATTAAAGAAGTTATCAAGCGAAGCATAATGAATGGACATCGGTTTGGGTTTCAGAAGTTATAATTACAGTTTGAAGTTTATCAGTTACAGTTTACAGCATAGTTCCTGTTGTCCATTCATTGCGTTATGTTTTGTTATTTATTACTATTATAAGAGTTTGAGGATATTGAAGGTAAAAAGAGTTTGAAGAATTAAAGGGTTCAGGTATTATCATTAGGGTTCAAAAGTGGGATTTCTTTTATCAGAGATTGAGTTATTAGGTTATTAGAGAGGAAGAGATTATTACAAATTGGTCATTATTTTATTCATTGTTCATTATATTATTCATCTATTCATTTACTGTTTATTTGATAGGGAGTTCTTTGTTTTTACAGCAATTTATTGTTGTTTTTCAAACTAGTGGTGTTTCACAATTGATGTCGATTTGGTTTACCAGGTCATTTTCCATGCAGGTGTCATTATTATCATTATTATCATTATTATCATTATATCATTATATCATTATATCATTATATCTTTATATCTTTATATCTTTATATCATTATATCATTATATCATTATATCATTATATCATTATATTATTATATCATTATATCATTATATCATTATATCATTATATCATTATTATCATTATATCATTATATCATTATATCATTATTATCATTATCATTAGCATCATCAACTATTTTTAGGTAGGGTTTACAATTATGAAGAGACATGTATAAATTATTAAAATATGAAGAGAACTTCCGAGTCATTGCAAAATTGAAATGCTTTGATGATATTCATCTGATTTACAAGAATCGTTGAATTTAATAGACTCCACACCACGGGTCTTACAGGTTTTTTGATCACTCATCTATGGCTGATGGGTGTATTTTTTTCCTATAGTGTCAAGTTTTTTGATTGCGGTCAGGACATCAGCCAATTTCAAAAACTTTCACTATATCCTCTTGTATTTACCATGGACAAATGGTGGGAAATCAATTGGATGAAGAAATATTCAGTTATTTCAGTTGAACTAAATGGGTATTTCTGAAGGAACCGAGATGATAGTAAGTCTGATTTTACTATTATCGAGATTAGAGTGATAATAAGACCGGAAATCGGCTACTGAAATCCGGTACATTGTCAAGCGGGTTTAATGTTTGATTTAGGTGTGTATAAACTTATATCTGGTTAAACTCCGCGTGTTTGTTGTTGTTAGCTGTAATTTCCTTATGAACCTCATACCAACTAGAATAAAAGAGGAGGGTTACTTTTGACAGCCGTTAATAACCGTTAACAAACCGTTGAGAACCGTTATTGAACCGGCAAAACTTTAGATCTACCGTTGAGATCTTTAGATTTTGTGTTTTACTCAGATCTTAGATTTTGTGCTTTTGTGGATGAAATCTGAGATTTTGTGTTTTACTCAGATCTTAGATTTTGTGATTGAGATCCAAAATTTTGTGTCATCAGATCTTAGATTTTGTGCTTTGGTGGATGAGATCTGAGATTTTGTGTCTTCAAACCTAAGATTTTGTGTCCAGATATTGCTGCGCCACACTGGGGTTTCCATCCAAACACCATTAAAATTTTCATTATACAGATATTTTATTGGTAAGCGCACAGCTATGTGGCGTATTTGTGGCGTAGTAATACAAAATTTCATGTACAAATAGTTTGCTGGTTGAGCCAGCATATCTACGAAGTTGTATATGACTTGCATAGTGATACACAAGCTGAGTGTTTCACCAAAAGGCTTTCTTAGCACATTCACTTAATTAGCTTTATAGTGACTGAGGTGCAATAAATTAAAAAAGGTTATTAGATTAAATAGACATTTTAAGAGTCAGCATGTTCTACAGGCAAAGATGAGCTGTCGGTTGCGGCCATACCTGGCAGAAAACAGTACTTCCCGTCCGCTTAGTACAACTTAAGCTTCCAAGGGTCCAAGTGAGTACTACAGTGGGAGACCATGTGGGAAATTTGGATGCTGCAATCTTTTTTTTGCCTATCTAATTGGAAATTCTCTGCCAGTAATAAAACTCACTTGATCATGCTTTTAACAAAGTAGAAAATCAAAACTGTTAATAAAGCTAGTCAGACGATTAACATCCAATGTTTCCTGAGCAAGCCCATGAAGTTCAAAAATTATATGTTTTGTTATAAAAGGCAAGGAAAGTGCTTGAAATTGACAGTATGAAGAAATGGTTTAATAGCCAATTTGGTGTTTACTACACCATAACCGACTGTATTATGGAAATATTGATTGAAGTTTTAATGATTTTGGACACGTTTCTTCACAGTTTTATCAAGTTTGTACATGTTAGACGATACCGTTTGAATCTGGTTTTTGATATTAAGTTGAGGCACGCAACCGCTACAGTTTGGGAGTTGTCTTACTACATATGACCGCCAATAAGCACCCTTTTAAGCATGGTTTAGTTTTTGCGCCTTTGATTTGCTATTATTTCCACAGAATTCTCATTTTACAATTGACAGGCAGATACTTTCAAGGTTTACAAGTTTTATAATGGGATTTGAGAAAAGTGGAAAACAGAAGATGGTAGAAAAAATTTGTGGCTACATAGGGATACAGATGTTATGGATTCAGCCCGCTATTAACACCCAATAATACCAACATTTATACAATCTGCTGCTGATTTGTGACCGTTTTTGTGTACCGTTTTTCCAAACGCCATACAACTTTGAACTTACACGAATTACCGCTTTGGGATTAATTTGAAAGGCAGTTTACACAAGGAAGAATATGAATATTTGAACTAAAAATTGAAATAACAGCCATTGTTTAGTTGTTTGATTTACTGAATGTTGTGCAAGGTGATGGCTACTAATCTGGATTTACCACAGGATCTTTTTCCAAGAAAATTGAGCCAATTTGAAAGCACCATTTGACTGGTTTTGCCTAAAATTGAGAACATTTTCATTGAACTTTTTGACACAAAAGCGTTACTGTCAAATTTGTAACGCTTCGTTTATGTGTCATTACATTTCAGAAAAAGTATAAAAGGAGCCCGTTTCCTGTTTTACTTTCAGTTTTTCTTTCCAACCTCAACAGAATTCAAATTAAGAGTTCGTGAATAATAAATTATAAGATAAGTATAATGATAAGCATATACCAATATATGATGCATACCATGGCCGGCACCATGGTTTACATCATGTGTTTTTTGTTTTTATTCAACAGTTATTTACTAAGTTATTAAGCAGTTACAAGATAATAAATAGTGACTGAAGTATGGTGATTCAAAGATTTACATGTCCGGCAACATGTTGAATCATTTGTTTAACCGTATGAAGGTCTTGGGAATCAATAAGCTCAAACACAAATACAAGAGCAGTCACAAATACCAAATAGCAAACACATAAACAGATGAAAATAGAAATAACACAAGACACAAAAGATAAAAGCAGATATAGAAAGAGGCAAAGACACAGAGTAGAGACATATAAATGAGACATACATAGAGACACAAAGAGACAGAAGTAGAGATAGAAACACAAAAAAAGATAGTTGAACAGAAGCACAGACATAGAGAACCAGATAAAGACTCAAAAATAGACATAGGAATATATACAAACACAGAGACAGACACAAAAATCACACACACATAAAGACAAGAGAAAGAGACAGAGAGAAATGCAAAGGCAGAGACACAAAAACAGGGTGCAATTGAAGAGATATAGATGAATACCGAAATAAACACACACAAAATACCAATACAAAATTACAGACACATAGACATAAACACCAAGAAAGCTTAAAGTATACGAAAGATGGCACAATTAGAACATTCACAAATTTAATCACACGCAACTTAGACAAAAAAAAGAGACACAGAGACACAGAAATAGAGACAAAAAGATGAAGGGAAGAGACAGACACAAAGACACAAAGACACAAAGACACAAAGACACAGAGACACAAAGATAAAGGGACACAAAGATAAAGACCAGGCACAGACACAGATGCGGTGATTGGTATATTACTGGAACATAGTTTTAATGAAGCCTGGCTACCTTTATTAATTACTATGTGTCATTAATATTACCAGTCTTTGTACCCTTGGCTCCAAAATCATCAACATCAACAGAAAATAACCACAATCACAATCACAATCACATAAATACATTCAGAACTACAAACAAAACACAACAAAACACAACACAAACTTACCACAAACACACGGATGTAAAAGATAATGATGACTGGTTTATATTGATACAAAGACAAGATGGAGTTTGGTCCCCGTTTTTTACGTTTCTGGTGTTGTTGGTCGTTGTATGCTTGATTTCACGTTAATTTAATTATGCCATGTGGTGTGGTGATCTAAGAATTATAAATTTTGTGACTACGGATCTGAGATTTTGTACTTCAGATCTGAGATTTTGTGACGGAGATCTATAGAACTGGTGGTTACAAATCTACAGATTTTGTGACGGAGATCTATAGAGCTGGTGGTTACAAATCTACAGATTTTGTGACTTCAGATTTAAGATTTTGTGCAAGATATCCCAGTGCGACCCCAAAGACGTTTAATGATACATAGTGACGCAGCACAGAAAAAATTTCAGTATACAAAGTTGAATACTACAGAAGCTGAATATGTGTTCGATATATATTCAGTAACCGGCTTCAATAACCAGCTGTTGTTTCCAAAAAGCTATTGCACAGCATCAAGTCTTCCTGAATAGCAACTTATAACCAAAACCTTCAAAATATTTTTTCAAATTCAATTTTACCACTTAACTTGTCAATCCCAAGAAAGAATTTCACCGGTTGCGGCCATACCTGGCAGAAAACAGTACTTCCCGTCCGCTTAGTACAACTTAAGCTCCCAAGGGTCCAAGTGAGTACTACAGTGGGAGACCATGTGGGAAATTTGGATGCTGCATTCTTTTTTTTATTAATATAATGACATATCCACTTTCTGCTAAAAAGACATTCTTTTGTTTAGTGATTGATTACTTTCTGCTTCGACTACTGCTCAAATATTAGGCCGCAAATTACTTCAAATGTGGCAGATGCACTGCAAAGCTACAATTTTTTTTTTCTAAAATATCTCGTTAAAGATTAAATAATTAAAAAGTTGAAAACTAAATTATTCACAAGTGTAGCCAATAGAAGGTTCATATTTCTCAATAATATGAAACTTCTACTTTCAAAAGCTCGAAATAATGAAATTCTTATAAAAAAACTCCATATAAAAATTGGTCGTAAAAAAATGTTCGTTAAAAAAAGTTGTGTTAAAAAGGATTCTTTTTTTTTTTTTTTTCAGTTTTAAGTTGTGTGTTTCCGTAGTATGTGATGTATGTTGATGATGGTACTTGCCCGCCAAAAAGGATCATAATAATATTAAAATAGTGTTGAGAAGGTTGGTTCAAAGTTTAAAAAAAGAATAATTTTGCGGTTATTGTTGTTGTTTTTGTAGTTAGTGCTGAATATTTGGTACAACAACTTGAGGAACCGGTGGATTACCAGTGTTAAATATCAAATGGCTTGGATAAGTTGGAAACGTTGGAATAGTGTTAACAATGGAAGTGGTATTGATATTGTTAATATTATTATTTGAACGTTCTTTACCCCAACCAGTTTTTAATGGACGACCGTTAATTAAAATACCTGATAATTGAACAATTGCCATAGCAGCTCTTTCATGGGTGTCATATTTAACAAAGGCACAACCTTTATCAGGGTAAAATTTCAAATCAACAATGAAACCAAAAGTTTGTAATAATGGAATCAAATCATTTTGTGTTGTGAAATGAGCTAAGTTACCTAAATAAACAGTTGTTTGCCATGAAGGAGTTTTTCTTAAGATCAATTCGAAGTTTTGCTGAACCATTATTGATGATGGTGGTGGAATTAAATTCGATCCATTCAAAGTTGTTGAATTAATTAAATTGTTATTGTTGTTATTGATATTGGCAGAGTTGTAACCAGATATATTATTCATGTTTGAGCCCAAACTGTTCTGACGGCTGTTGTTATTGAATTGACGCAGAATATTATTGTTATTATTATTAATGTTGTTTTTGTTAAAGTTGATGTTGGTATTATTGTTCATGTTAGTGTTATTAACTTGACGATAAGGTTGTTGTTGGGAAAATTGTTGATTCAACATTGATTGTGGATTGTTGTAGTTTTGATGTTGTTGTTGATGATGAGATTGATTCTGATGTTGTTTATGAGAAGCCCAATTTAAGCGAACTTGTCTACCAGCGATCCATTCACCATTCATGGAATATAAACAATTCTCAGCATCATATCGATCAGTAAAGGAAACAAATCCGTAACCTCTTGATCTGCCACTTTGCATATCCCACATAACATGAGCTTGAACTAAAGATTTGAATTTTGAGAAACTTTTTCTTAGCAGTTCATCATCAACCTCACTGGCCAAATCACCAACAAAAACGTTAAAACTATCTGGAGTCTTTTGAGCTTGTTGAGATTGATAGGCCCATTTGATGATGATTTTTGAATTATCAATTAAACTGTCATTTAATTCATTAAATGATTTAGTTGCAGATTCATTATCAACAAATGTAATAAAGGCATAGTTGAAACCCAAATTGTTTTTATCAATAAGGATTTTTAATGATGTTATTTCACCACCAATTGAAAAGATTTCTTGCAAATTTTCTTCAGTAACATTCTTACTTAAATTAGCAATGTAAAGAATTTTATCAGAAACCTCACGACCACCTTGACTGGCTAAAGCTGGTGAGCTATTTTTTTCTTCACTAGTTTTGAGGCTTAAATTTGATAAACTTTGGTTAATATCTTGTTCATTTGAGTGTTTTTCTTTCTTGTGGTCACTACTGAGTTTAATTTTGATATCATCAGTAGTGGTTATTTTCTGGTCCTCGTCTTCAATGAGCGTATCAGTTGAATTATCATCCTGAGAAAGAGTTTTCTGATCTTGCTGAGACTGAGATTGGGCCTTGGATGGTGGTGGAGATGACGATGAAGATGTAGAGGTGGAAGATTGAGATTCTTCTCGCTTCATTGCTGGAACCTCTTCCTTAGATGATGGCATTGTCATAATTGGGTTGATTAGGTAAAAGTTGATTGGATTGGGTTTGAAACTTGGTTTTGGAACTTGGTTTTGAAAAGGTTGTTGATATTTGTTTTTGATTATTAAACTGAAACTTATTTATAAATTAAATTATCTCTCTTTCTTTGCAATTATTGTTGTTGATTTCTTAATTTGCTTAAAATTATTGATTAAATCTAACTGAAAAAATGTAGCTGATAAAAAATTTTAAATAAAATGTGTTGATTTGGTTTTTGTTTAGTGTAATATAATTAAAAAAGCTCTTCCTGACACATATAACTTGTAAATAAAATAATATATATATAAAACCTTTAAATTCCCCCAATAAAAAAATAAAATAAAATAAAATAAATAAAATCAAATAATTTGTAAAAAACGTTTAATAAAATTTACTGAAAATCTCTGCTTTTTTTGCTTGAAACTTGTTTAGACAATTGGTATATCCTTGGTGTACTATTCTGCTTGGTTTCAATGAAAAAAATCGCTG
This sequence comes from Starmera stellimalicola, assembly GCA_030580055.1. Lineage (NCBI taxonomy): Eukaryota > Fungi > Ascomycota > Saccharomycetes > Phaffomycetales > Phaffomycetaceae > Starmera > Starmera stellimalicola. The sequence continues at coordinate 216,602 of JAKTSD010000008.1, read as the reverse complement.
TTTATTCGTTGTTTCAAGCTGAATTTAAGTTGTTAGGAAATAAAACAAATATGGAAAAAGCTGATTTTTTTTTTTTTCTAGTAAATTCATAAAGTGCGAAAAACCTTCCCGAAGCGGTAAATTGCGGTTTTGGTCGATGGATTCCTGCTGCTGTTATCAAAAGCTGCTTTGGAACAATCACTCCACAAGTGTATAAGGGACGGACAGGAGCAGGCAGGAGCAGGCAGGAGCAAGTAGAAACTAGCGGAAACGGTGCGTATCTGGTAATTGGTGGGATGTCAGCACATGGGGAAAGTGGTTGTAAAACGGTAGTACTTGAGCTGACCAGGCAGTGGTAGTGCACCAACTTAGGTGAGCCAGGTAGTGGTAGTGCCACAGCTTAGGTGAGCCAACGGGCTAATCTGGTGCTAACAGTGAAGGTGAATTGATAACGGTTTGTAGTACACCACCAGCGTACAGTTTCTCTATTCCAGTGGTTGGCTACTTGACGAGTCTGCCTGCTCAGCTGCTCTCTCTACTGCCAATAGCAACGGCTGCGCGTATGGGGACAGAGCGTTAGCCAAGTCTCTGATATTACCAGACTCGTCAATCACCAGCTGCGACAGTTTGATCTCGATTGCAGCGTCCTGCGTCAGCATATGGACCCCATCCAGCACCTGTTTGAGCTGTGCAGCGGCCTTTCCACCACCACGGTTGGCGTAGCTTACAATTAGGGCAGGCTTGCCACCCCATTCGCCGTACAGATGATCAATCGCATTCTTCAGAGCGGCCGGATACCCCCAGTTGTACTGCGGTGTCACAAATATAAACGCCTGGCCCTGCGAGACTTTGCTTGACCAAGCCTTGGTGTGCTCCTGCTGGTAATGGCCCAACGCAGGCAGTCCAGGCTCATCGTCCATAGGCAGATGCCACTCTTTAAGGTCAATAACCTCCACTTGGTGGCCTGGAATGGCCTCCTGTAAGCTCTTCTTAATCCAACCTGCTATCTGGGGGCCTATCCTGCCCTGCCTAATGCTTCCCACAATCAGCTGTATCCTCATTGTGCTGATCTCAGGCTTTAGCTTCTTTTCTGTTAAAAGACAATGAGTTGAGCTGTAAAAAACCTTCCAATGACCTCGCTCAGACTCTGTATGAGCAATTGAGTTCCACTAGCACAAGTACCGTTCTTCCAAGCACCGCAAACCTGGAAAGTCACACTCAGCTTTAACTTGGTAAATGGCACTTTTTGATTTCAGAAAACTTCCGAAAACGGCAATATGCTCGTTTACGGTCATTATTGTGGAAGAAATTGTCATTACCAACACTTCTTCGAAGCAGACGCCCTGAAACCCCCCAAATGGCACCACAAATCCACACGTCGCAGCCGCAGACCGAAACAGCAATTGACCGTAGTGTTCCAGACTTCCCGGTGGCGCAGGAAGTGGACGAGGACAACTACTTCAAGACCAACGAGGCCCCAAGCTACCTCGATGAGCTCAACAAAGAGTGCTCAGAGTTCATTGATTTCCACCTACAGAAGGGCAACCGTATTGTGCTGGTGACTTCAGGAGGTACAACCGTCCCGCTGGAGAACAACACCGTTAGATTCATCGATAACTTCAGTGCTGGTACCAGAGGTGCAACCTCTGCAGAAAAATTTCTGGAGAACGGCTATGCAGTTATTTTCCTCCACAGAGAGTTCTCGCTGCTGCCATATTCCAGGCACTACAGCCACACAACCAACTGCTTCTTGGACTACATGACAGAGGTTGACTCGAAGCTGGAAATCAACCCAAAATACATAGTGGAGATCCACAAAGTGTGGAAGAAATATAACGATGCACGCAACAACAAGATGCTGTTGCTGCTGCCATTCACCACGGTGAACCAGTACCTGTACTCGCTGAAAGAGATTTCCAAGCTGATGAACAGATTGAAGACCAGTGCGTTGTTCTACCTTGCAGCAGCCGTCTCTGATTTTTTCCTGCCATTCAGCAAGATGCCTGAGCACAAAATACAGTCACAAGAGCACAATGGAGGCAAACTGGTTGTTAATTTGGACCCAGTTCCTAAATTTTTGAGAAGATTGGTGGATTCTTGGGCACCAGGAGCAATGATTACGAGTTTCAAGCTTGAAACTGATGAGAAAATCCTAATTAAGAAAGCTAATCAGGCCCTGGAACGTTATAACCATCAGCTGGTTATTGGGAACTTGCTGCAAACTAGAAAGAAGGAAGTTGTGTTTGTAACTAAGGAGAAGGAACCTAAATGGATCAAGCTTGACTCGTCTGGCAATAAAGATGATGAAATCGAAAGCCTAATAATACCAGAGGTTATCAAGGCACATGAAGCATGGATATCTCTGCATGAGTCCAAGTGAGAGTCTATATGTACATGTATTTGTTTATAAAAAGCTTATGCCAACACCGTATTGGAAGCCCTTTCTTATGGAGTCATTCTGATGAGAGGAAATTGGCAGTACAAAATTCAGTTCAAATCTAGCAATTGGGTGTAGATAAACCATGCCGATCCCTGCGCCAACAGCTGGTTTACTGAGCAGCTCCTTTAAGTTGGTGTTGAGGGACTCGTTTTTGTCGTATGGCAGCAGCTTGCCAAAGTTGACAAAAGTGTGAATCTTGAAGCTCTCAGACTTTACGAATGGGAACTTGTTGAAAACGCTGAGACCTCCACTGACAAAGCAGTCACCTCCCAGGCTGTCCAGGTTGTTTCTTGGCCCGATTCCGTTGTAGAAGAAGGATCTAACGTCGTTGGGGCCTCCAATATAAAATTTGTCCATTAGGTTGATTGACTTGCTATTGAGTGAATAGAGCCAGCCACCCTTGAGGTTCAGGTTCAGAATGGTGTTCAGCACTGGCGAGTGTGTAGCAAGAGATGTCTCGACAGATTGCTTGACAAACCTGGACGTGTTGAGCTGTGGGAACAGCCCAGACAACTCGCTGTTGACCTCAAAGTTGAAGCCGCTTTTTGGGAGTATTTTGCTGTCTCTGGTGTCGAGCTTGAGCTTGTAGATGATGCTGGACTTGAGGTCGTCGCCCGCATGGAACAGGACGTTGTTGGAGGCGTTTAAACCGACATTGGTGATGCTTCTGAGCAGGTTCTCAAATACAAATTCATGGTTTAGTGTGTCATTGTTGGAGGAGAGTCTGAGGTTCAGGCCGTTGATGAGCTGCTCGTGGCTGCACCAGTCGATGTTCCTGCTGGTCATGAACATGGTGAGGTCGTTTCTCCAGTTGGGTTTATTGGCAAAGGGTTCCGAGTAGTTGAACAGGTAGGAGGAGCGGGTTCTTGTGCCCGTGGTGCAGTCGATCATCACGTTCTCGCCCCCGCCAAAGATGTTGCGCCACTGGAACTTCATGTACCCGTCGCCTTCTCCATTGCCGATGTTGGTACCAGTCTGGGCCACGAACTTCTTCACTGGGGTGATTTTGACCAGTGGGACAATCTCCATAGAGGAGCCCCTGGAGGCCCCTGAGTCCAGCAAGATCTGCACGCCTGCCACAGCCGTGGTCTTGAAGAAGTTCTCGGTCACCTTGTCGATGTTCTGCAACACCTTGCTGAAGTTGCTGGAGTCCTTTATAAAAGGCTCAATCTGCTTTGCGATGAACGCGTCCCTGTACTGCTCTGTGCCCTCCACCACCACGCCTGCTATATCGACGGCCCGCGAGCCGTTGTCCCTGGCCAGCTGCTCCAGCTTGTCGCGGCGCTGGGCCTCCAGGATCTGGGCCACCTCTTGCTGGACTGTGGCCTCGTCCTGCTGCGGTTTGAACGTTGTAGCCACTCTGTTGATCACCTGTGTGGTTAGTATGGGTGTTGCTTGGGGGCCTGGGGTGCTCCTGGGGTGCCCCTGGGGTGCCCCTGGAGGCCACGGGCTACTTACAGAGTCCTCGTCGCGGTCCATTGTGGTTTAGTTAGTTACTGGGAGAAAAGATGAAATTTTCACTACGATGCGATGAGATGGCAGACGTGTTTAGTGTAATACATGCCGGCGAGCCGTTACCTAGGGACCATAGAGTCAGTCAATGGGGCCTCATGGGCTCCATCACTGGCTTGCCCTGCTGTTCGGAAAAGGAACTGCCCAGCTAAACCACAGGCCACAGGCGGGCCCACCTGGGGCCACAGGTGGCCCTGGCGAGCCGCAGAATGCCCCAGAAGAGCTGGTAACGACCCCTAGCGGCTCCAGGGGAGCTCATGGGCTCCATCAGTGGCTCGCCCTGCTGTTCGGAAAAGGAACTGCCCAGCAACACCCCGAGGGAGCACCACATGGCCACAGGCGGGCCCCTAGCGAGCCCCCAACGGTGCTCTAAGGACCCTTGTGAGCTCACTCAACATCACTGGCGTCACTGGCGGCAGACGAGGCGCTCTGCAGGTCCGGAAACTGGTCAAACAGAAACTGCGGAAAGTCGCTGGGTACCTGGAGGGAGCTGGAGCCGTCGTTGTGGGCCTGCTGTGCCCGCAGCTCCTCCTCGTGCTCCCGCAGCAGCCTGCGCGTGCACTCCTTGCCCGCCTCGGTCTTGAAGTGCCGGCCCAGGGCGTCGGTGCGCGCAAACTTCTTGCCACAGCCCCACTGGGTGCCGTCCTTCAGGAACCCTTTGCACTCGTACCTCTTCTTGCCCGAGTGGAGGTCCTCGTGGCGTTTGCGGTCGTGCTGTCTGGCAAACGCCTTGCCACACACGGTGCAGACGAACGGGCGCTCGTCGGTGTGCGTGCGCAGGTGCGACCGCAAATTGTACGGTCTGGTGAACCTCTTGTCGCACAGGTGGCACGCGTAGATGGATGGGTGCTTCTGCACACGCTTGTTGGTCTGGTTGGGCGACGCCAGCTCGAGCATCTTCTCCCTGTTGGAGCTCAGCGAGCGAGCGCGGCGGTCCTTGGACGTCTCTGCTGGGTCCAGGTCGCTCTCGTTGTCGGACCTGCCACGTGACTTGTCTCTGGGCCTGGAGGCGGACCGCGAGCCTGAGTTGCGCCGTCTCCTGCCCACGCGCATCGCCTCGTCCGGGTCCAGCACGTTGGGCGACAGCAGGTTGCTGTATAGGCTGTGTTTTGTGGTGGGATTGGTGTTGGAGGACGCGGAGTTGGACCTGGAGCGGGACTGGGCCCTGCTGGGCGAGTTGCTGGGGGACGACCTGCCCGAGCTGAACAGCGACGGGGTCTGGCTGGGGCCGTCTGCGGGCGCAATGTCGATGGATATCACCGGGTTTGCGCTGTATGAGAGCATGGCTGGGGAGTCCATGGGCACCTGCAGTGGGCCAGCCTGGGTGCCTGCAGTGCCTGCAGTGCCCGCAGTGCCCGCAGCATGGCTGCCCAGCTCCAGGTAGTCGATCTCGTGCTGGATATCGTCGAGGTTGACGGAGCTGAGAAAGTCGTCCTGGCCGGCTGCCGCGTCCTGGTCCACGTAGGGCGAGAGGTACGGCGACACGTAGGGCGAGGCGACTGCGGACGAGTAGCTGCTGAGGTTGGACTCGGGCGTGCGCAGCGTGTTGAACGACGGCATCGAGGCGTAGTCCGGCGCCAGGTAGGAGCTGGCTGGGGCATCGAGTGCCATGCTGGGCTGGGCCTGTGAGGGCAGCAGCATCGAGCTGTTGAGCTGGAGCTGGGGCTGCACCGCTGTGGGTGTGGTGATCGAGTTGAGCTCGTCCAGGAACAGCGACACATCGTGCTGTGGGTTGTGCTGGGGCTGTGGGTTGGGCTGTGGGTGCTGTGGGTTGGGCTGTGGGTGCTGTGGGTTGGGCTGTGGGTGCTGTGGGTTGGGCTGTAGGTGCTGGGCACTGTGCGTGCTGTGCTGTGGGCTGTGCTGTGGTAGGCCAAAGGCCCCCCCTACGCCCTGGGACGGCAGGTGCGGCCGCAGCACGCCCTGCCCGGGGCCCAGCAGCGACTCCAGGCTGCCCAGCACCGCAAACTGCTCGCTGCTGGCACTCGCAACCTCGCTGCTGGGGCTCGCAACCTCGCTGCTGGGGCTCGCAGCCTCGCGCGCCATCTGTGCCGCAGCACCCGCAAACTCCCTGCCGCGCTGGGCCCTCACCTTGGGAAACTCCTCGTTCGCTGACATCTCTCGTGCTTCCTGCGCCAGTCCAATGCCACTGAGCTACTTGTAGTGCAAAACTTTATTAATTAATTACTTTTTTTTCAGCCCAAGGCTGGCAGCCTGCGCTATGTAGAACCTGCAGCAGGCGGTGTGCGCAGCACGGTGAAGTCGCCAACGACGTGCCACACGCCGGGCGCAAACGTCTTGATCCTGTGCAGGGAGTGCGGCTCGATCGCGGCGCCGGGGGCCAGCTCCAGCAGCCGGTGTGCAGTGGCTGCGAGGAAATGAGGCAATGCTGGTGCTGGGACGTTTTCGTGGATGTGCAGGCGGACGTGGTGCCGATCCGCGGCGTGCGCCAGGCTGGCGGTGCTCAGCTGCAGTGCCGGCCCCCAGCTGGCCTCCGACGTCGGCAGCAGGCCCAGGTTGATGTGCGCCACGGACAGTGGCACCTTTCTGTCTAGCAGGCTGCGCAGCCGCGCCAGTGCGTGCTCGTTGCTCTCGTGGAACACGTACACGCGCACTGCAGGGTCGTAGACAAAGTCCTGGCCCTGCTGCACCACCTGGCAGCGGAACCCGTTCGCAGCAGCCCCGCGCACCAGGCCCTCCACGCTCCACGGGTTGATCTCGAAGCACAAGACGTGCCTGGCGCCTGCCCGGAGGTAGCTCAGCGTGAAGTACCCGATCCCAGCGTACATGTCCACCACGTCCTGGCCCCGCACGTCCTCCAGCGCCAGCACACGGGCCTTCTCCTTGATGTTGCCGCGACTGAACATCGTGTAGCACGGGGCCCACGTCTGGTGGATGCCGTTCTGCACCGCAGAGCACCAGAACGCCCGCGCAAAGTCCGCCTGCGTCGGCGCAGCATACAGCTGCTCGCTCGGCGCGGGCCCAAAGTCCCCGTAGATGGGCGTGATGTTGAACGGCCGCCGCATAACGTCAGATTCCACGATGGGCTTGTTGACTGCAACGTGCGTGCACCCGGGGAACAGCCCCACCAGCCTGCGCAGCACCGACGGGTCCTGCTGCAGCACCTCCTGCCACTGCGGCAGCTCCAGCGACGAGCTGCTGATCAGCACCAGCGGCTTGTAGATCGTGTACCGCTTGGGCAGGTGCGCCAGCAGGAACTCGTCCCGCGCCACCTCCCTGAAAAGCGCCTCCACGGGGTCCCTGGCCCCACTGGCGCCGCGCGAGGCCCGCTCCTCGTCCTCCACCACCTCCACACGGAACCACCCAGCCTGCTCGCCGCTGAACAGCTCTTGTACCTCGCCAGCATCCCGGCACACGCTGGGAACCACGAACCCGCCGCCCTGCCGCCCTATCTTCACCCGCTTGTCCAGCCTGCCGTGGCTCTCCAGCCGCTGCTTCACCAGCTTCACGTTCTGCGCACTCTGCACCACCAGGTTGATCATCTACACGTGAAGTGAAGTGCCACCAATTTTTTTATTTACAAATTTTACCAAACTGAATAATTAAGGGAGTTTGCGGAAATGGACAGCTTTGAGTGTGAGTATGGCGGTGGTGGAGCCGCTAGCGGTCGCAGGGATGCTAACAGTGCACGGGCAGACACCAAAAGGGACAAAAAGAAGCACACAATCCACACCAAGCTCAGTAAGCTGGAGGAGAATTTCAGGCTCGATAAAGACTTCCACTACCGAAGCTCGCTGCAGACGATCCAGAAGCAGCTGGTGAGCCTCAACCAGGGCGACGTGAGCCTGCTGGGGGACAAAATCAAGGATTTCGAGGAGCTAAGAGACTACGACCTGGTGCAGCTCAAGCTGTTTCGAGAGTACGAGCTGCAGAACTGCGAGATGGAGTTCCAGGAGCAGCTGGAGAAGGCCAACAAGGAGCACGACGAGATGGTGAAGCTCGTGAAGGAGAAGCTGTACGCGAACCTCGAGAAGCAGATCAAACAGCTCAAGGAGGATAAAGTTCTGCTGGACCTGGCCAACTTCCACTCGTACAGCATGGACACCTCTGACTTCCACAAGAACACCCGGAGCTCGCAGTCGCTCAAGAACAGCTCGATCTCGTCCATCGGGTACGCATCAGATCGCCGAGCAGGACTCAGAAGGCGCGGCGCCAACGGCAACGACAGCAGCAACAACTACAACTCGGGCGGCGAGCACAGCACCCACGAGTACGACAGCGCCAACGACAGCGGCAACAACTCCGCCGCGGCCGCAAACAGGAAAAGACAGAGGCCCAACGGCTACGGCCACTCGTCGCAGGACGAGCTCAGCCTGCTGAGCGACCACGGCGACCTGTCGTCGATCTTGTCCGCGTCCAACAGCCACAGCACGCGCGAGCGCGCCAGCACCAGGCACAGCTCCAAGTCGTTCCAGCCCCCTAGCGGGCTCAAGCAGGACGAGGTCGACACAGACCTCGCCATGCTGCGGTCGGCCTAGCTTATGTACGTGATGAGTAATGCAATCCCCAACACCCTAACACAACACCCAATTGGTAATAGCTTATGTAAGTGATGAGTAATGCGATGCCGGTGAATGCTTATGTAAGTGATAAGTAATATTTTTTCATTAGTAATAGCTTGTGTAAGTAGTGAGTAATGCTGAGTCAGCGCTTATACAACCACAGCTGGGCGTGAAAAAGTTGGCGGTGAACCAACACAGCCATAGCACAAAGCGTAGCGGTAAAGTGAGCGTTTGTGACAGGCAGGAAGATGAAGTGGGCCAAACGACACGGTCTGGGGCTCGGCCGGTGGCGGCGACAGGCGCTGGTGGCGCTGGTTGCACTGATACTGACCATAACCATAATAGTAAAGAGCTGCAGAAGCACAAAGATTCCTACAAGTCAGCACAAGTACCAGTATGAGATGGACGCGCCTTTCTACGAGGGATGTGCGGTGCTGGACGAGCACGTCAAGCAGGACAGAGCCAATGCTGCGTTTGTGATGCTCGCGAGAAACAGCGAGCTAAATGGAGTCATTGCATCTCTCAAAAGCTTAGAACTACACTTCAACCAGTGGTTCCACTACCCATTTGTTTTCCTGAATGACGAGCCGTTCAGTGACGAGTTCAAAACCGCCGTGTCCGAGGTGTTCAGCGGGAAGGCTGAGTTTGGCGTCCTGGATACACAGATCTGGGACTTTCCTGACGATGTGGAAGACTCTATAGAGCTGCAAGAGTGGATCCAATCGCAAGGTGACCGTGGTATCATGTATGGAAGCATGAAGTCCTACCACAAGATGTGCAGGTTCTACTCCGGGATGTTCTACAAGCATCCACTAGTGGCGAAATATGAGTGGTACTGGAGAGTTGAGCCTGATGTGCACTTCTTCTGTGATTTAACTTATGATCCGTTCATTGAAATGGAGAAAGCTGGTAAAAAATACGGCTTCACCATTATGATTAGAGAGTTTTACCAAACCATCCCAAACTTGCTAAGGATTACAAGCAGTTTCCTCAAAGAAAACAAGATCGAACCCAAGAGTTTGTGGAAACTATTCATCAAAGATTATAGACAGGACCTTGAGATCCAGGATTTGGACCACTGGAACAAGTATTATAGATACCTGGACGATGAGGACAAGATAACAGAGAGAATGTCCGATAACCTTATCATAAAGAATCTTCACGAGGAAATGGAGCGTAATAAGGACATCAAAAGCGATAAAATGATTGAAGAATTCGACATTGAAAGGCTTATCGAGACGCGGGTCAACCGCAGAACGTCGCTGCCTCCCCTACAAAGAGATTCAATCGATGGTGAGACATACAATCTGAACCATTTTTGGAGTAATTTTGAAATTGCCAAAATTGAAGTTTGGTCAAATCCCATCTATGAATCGTATTTCAAGTACTTGGAAGACAACAAGGGATTTTTCAAAGAAAGATGGGGTGATGCGCCAATCCACTCGATTGCATTGGGTTTTTTACTGGAGCTGGATGAATTGCATTATTTCAGAGATATTGGGTATAAGCATACAACTATAGGGCACTGCCCAGTCAATCATCCAAACCAGAATAGCGGTGCTGGCACACACCTTGACAAGCTATTTGGCATTGACAAACCTCAGAAGTACGGAGTTGGGTGCCACTGTAAATGTCCAGACAACCACAAAGAAATCGAGGACTCAGGTTCAGATTTCCTGAAAGATTTCTATACTCTGGTGAGTGACGACTATGAACCAAAGGAGAAAATCAATATAAATGCATTAGAGGAGGTGTTGGCCCAGGAGTTTGAGGAGCATTTTAAGAGTAGGGGTAAATAGAGTTATAGTATAATGTAATATCATAAACGTACTAGAGGATCATAGAGTTGCAGTGTAATGTCACCACCACTTGGTAAATTATAAGCGTACCAGAAGATGCCCAAATACAGGGTGTAACGGTGTAACGTACACCAGTTAAATCAATACAATAATACAGGGTGTAGTGGAAATCAATAGAATTACAGGGTGTAACGTGGTATATGCATTAAAGGGTGTGGGTCATAGCGTAAGGGTGTGTAGAGGTATACAATGTAATACGAGTTCGAAGATCACCAGCTGAGCGGAAGCCAGCCGTTCTCGTAGGCCTTCCCTTCAATCTCGTCGGAATCGTACAGCTCAATAAATTGCTGATCCAGGGGCCGTATTTTAGGAGCGGCAAACCTCCTGTACTCCTCCAAGATCATGGTGAGGGACCAGTCCTGGAGCTTCCGGATGCACCCGATGAGGCAGCCGGTGCGGTGCTTGCCCCTATTACAGTGGACCAGGATGGGCTGGTTTTCCGGGTTCAGCACCACCTCGAGGGCCTGGGTCAGCAGGTCGTTGGGGATCTTGACGAAGGGCTCCTTGTTGCCAGACATGCCGATGCGGAACAGGTTGATGTTGTTCTGGGCAATGAACTCGTTGTTCTCCGGTGGCAGGTCCTCTGATATGAGGATCAGAATGGACTTGAGCTTGAGCTGCTGCAGGAACGGGAAGTTCTCGATTCTCGGGCAGGACGACCTGTAGATGCTGTTTGTGACAAGGCTGAAGTTCTCTGGGGGCGAGTAGGTGGTTCTGGGGGACTGCGGGTGCTGCGGTGGGAGCTGTTTACCGGCATGGGCCCCATTCTCGGCCGCTATGGCGTCCAGGGTGGTCTCCAGCAGCTCGTTCGTGATGATGGTGGTCTGGTCCTGGAACGTCTCGGGGAAAGACTCCATTTCCAGGTCGAACTCCATGGCTGTAATCCCTAAAAGTTTGGGTGGTTGATTTTTTTTTTCATCAAATTTCAAACAGGTCCAAATCTGCGAGGTAGTCGCCGTAGACGTCGTTGAGCAGGCCGTCAAAGATGCCCTTGGAGTCGAGCACGTCCTGGAGGCTGATGTTGACGAGCTCTGTGCGGAGTCCCTTGAGGATCTCGATGATTCTCTTCATAAAACCCTCGTTCCACTGCTCGGTCTGGCTGAGCATCTGTAGGATGTCTGAGACGAACTCGATGATGTCGTTCTTGACGATGAGGACGGTGGCGCCCGGGGCTATGAGCTGCCTGAACTGGAACGTGTCGATGGAGTTGTTGTGGAGGTAGATGAAGAAGAGCGACAGGTTGAGCGTGGCAAAGTAGCCGATGATGGCGTCTGTGTCGTTGAGCTGTCTCAGGTCGAAGCTGTTGAGGCTGAGGCGGAACGCCTTGGCGATCTCCAGCGCGCTGTTGACGCCTATCTGGAGGATGCCGAGGACGGTCTCGTCGTCGAAGATGTTAAAGTCCTTGGTGATGACGAACAGGACGATGGGCAGGATGAGCTGGAGGTGGTAGAAGTGGAACAGCAGGAACAGCTTGAAGTCGAGGATGGTGGCGAGCTCGCCGACGGGCGGCAGCTCGAGCTCCTTGCTGATCTCGACGAACTTGTTCCGCATCGAGAGGATCTGCTCGATGTTCTTGATGGAGAGCACGTTGCAGCTGGAGGCGCTGCCCAGGTTGACGTGCACCTTGGTGGCGAGGACCCTGCTGAGCAGCTGGCTGAGCCGGATGTTCTTGCGGAAGAAGAGCTCGGTGGGGGCCCGGGCGCTGCTGGCGGGCAGCAGCAGCACGTCCACGTCGTTGTCGTTGATGAGGTGCGGCCGGTCGAAGCTGCAGCACAGCACCAGGTCCATCTGGTAGAGCGACCAGAAGATCTGCGCCGACAGGCTCTTGTGGGCGGGCTCGTGCTCGAGGTCGATGTTCTTGTGGGCGGGCTCGTGCTCGAGGTCGATGTTCCTGTGGGCGGGCTCGTGCTCGAGGTCGATGTTCTTGTGGGCGGGCTCGTGCTCGGAGTCGATGTTCCTGTGGAGCCCCAGCGACACCGCCTGCCGCATCGCCAGGCCAATCACGTTCCAGGCCGAGTCGCGGTTCTTGATCGAGTAGAGGTAGACGGCGAACAGGTAGAGGAACTGGATCGAGGCGAGCGTCGAGGCGAACGAGATCTCGGACAGGATGAGCTTGAGCACGCTGAATATCTGGGACTTGACGGTGCTGGAGATGTCGACGCCAAACTTCTTGTACGCGATGAGCCAGACCAGGTAGACGCACCCGATGGCCGGGCTGCTGAGCTTGGCCTGGTCCTTGAGCTGGTGGAACCGGGGCAGGTCGTCGCCCAGGTCCAGCAGGCTGAAGTACGCCGCGTACCGCTGCCGGAACAGCGTCTCGTCAAAGATGTAGTAGAAGCAGTGGAGGTGCGCGAAGAAGCCGTCCACCAGCACGTCGGACTGCGCCCGCGTCAGGAACCGGAACACGGGGAACCTGCTGATCTCGTGCTGGTTGAACACCTCGATCACCAGGTTCAGGTCGTCCATTTTGTTCTGGAACAGCTGGATGTTGGACTCGAACGACAGCTTCTTGTTGGCGCGCTTCAGCAGCAGCGAGCACAGGATCGAGAACAGCACCGAGGTGCCTGTGTCCCCGATGTAGTGCCTGTGGCCGCGGTCGTCCAAAATGAGCTTCTCAGTCTTGACCTCGCCGTGGGCCGCTGCAGGCCCGCCTGGAGGGGCCGCAGGGGGCCCTGCCTGGCGCCCCCCAGGGAGGAGCCCCCCAGGGAGCCCCCCAGCGACCCCCTGCCCGGGCTCGTCCCGCTGCACCTTCGGGTTCAGGCTCACAGCCCGCCCCATGTCAACGCCCATCCGCCGCCCAAGCTCCCGCAGCCGCCCGCAGTCGTTGATGTCCTCCCCCTTGTACAGCCCCTGCACCAGGTTGCACAGCAGCCGGTAGTGCTCGTCCAGGCTCTCGAACGAGCCGTACACGCGGTGCTTGCGCGGAATCGTGAACTCGCACACCAGCCCAAACCGCTCGCAGTTCGTGCACCGCCCGGGCTCGCTCCCGCTCTCCACACACTTCACCTTGCGCCTCTTGCACCGGTCGCAGCTCTTGGCCGCACGCTTGCGGTCTTCCAGCGCCACTCTGCGTTTCATCTCGCTAATTCTCTTTCTGCCTGCGCTTAATTCTTTTTCCACCTGCTAAACTCTGACAACCCCAATGATCGGCGAGGCCTCGTTCTGCTCCTCCACCGTCAACCTCACCAAGACCATCATTGGCGCCGGGCTGCTGGCGATCCCGCTCGCCATGTCCTGCGACGGCCTCGTGCTGGGCGTCGCCCTCATCGTCCTGGCGGGCGTCCTCTCGGGCTACGGCCTGTACATCCTGGCCGAGGCGTCCAAGGAGGTGCCTGTCGCCTCCTTCATGGCCCTGTGCGAGCTCACCTACCCGCGCCTCAGCGTCCTGTTCGACCTGTCCATGTTCATCCAGACCTTTGGCGGCATGCTCAGCTACCTGGTCATCATCGGCGACCTGCTGCCCCAGCTCACGCCCATCTCCCGCCACTGGTCCATCCTCCTGTCCCTGCCCGTCATAGTGCCCCTCGTGTCCCTCAGGAAGCTCGACTCCCTCAAGGTCGGCTCCGTCCTGGGCCTGCTGTCCATCGGGTTCATCGTCCTGCTCATCACCGTCCACTTCCTCACAGACCAGTTCGCCCCAGCACGCTCCGTGCGCGTCCTGCGCCCCGCGGGCCTGCCCCAGGTCATCTCCTCCTTCTCCATCCTGCTCTTCGCCTTCACCTCGTCCCAGAACATGTGCTCCATCATCAACGAGATCAAGCACAAGAGCCAGCTCAAAGCCGTCATTCTCGTGTCCAACCTCGCTGCGGGCGCCCTGTTCGTGTTCGTCGGCGTCCTGGGTTACTGCCAGTTCGGCGACGCCATCAAGGGCAACATCCTGCTCAACTACCCAGACTCCCTGCTCTCCACCAAGTTGGGCGAGTACCTGCTCATCTTCATGATCTCGCTCAGCTACCCGCTCATGTTCCACCCGTGCAGACTGGCTGTCAACAACATCTGCAAGACCTACAACAAGCACAGGGCGCACAGCCAGCAGCTCCTGCCCCTGCTCCCACAGGAGTTCAGAAACACTGAGATCACAAACTTCAATTTTAAGATAATCACAATTCTATTATTATTTACGTCTTATGTATTAGCACTGCTTACCACAAAGTTTGAGTTGGTGTTGGCACTGGTTGGGTGCACGGGCTCCACTTTGATTTCGTTCATTTTACCTGGTTTATTCGGGTTCAAACTGTTCAAATCAAGCTTTAGCCAGAAAATTTCACTGTTTTTGACCATATTTGGAGCTTTGGTGATGGTTGTTTCAGTTGTCAGCATCCTTGCCTAGTCCTCGTTGACTTATGGTATCCGTGGCTAGTCCTCGTCACTTCTGGCACCCTTGGCTAGTCCTCGTCGTCACTTCTGACATCCTCTGCTCCGTTGCCAGTCACAACTTTATATGCAACCTTCCCAATCAAGTACATCCACACGATTGTAATCACCTGTAGCCCCGCTAGCAGCAGCAGAAACACATCAACAATCATATCTGTGAAGCAGCGTTTCTGTACCACGCCTTCAATGCATCTCTGTGCAGCCATCAGCCCTCTGGCCTGTGTGGTGGCATGGTAGAAAATGTAGTTGTACGCTATATGTCTGAGCAGGATCCAGGTCACCAAGAACAAACCAAAGAACACATCACAGATGGTCTGAAATCCCAGGTATTTCAAGATCTTTGCAGTTGACAAAAAGATGTCCACGATGTCCATCATAACCAGGATGACATTGCCGATTTTGGTGAAGTAGTAGTAGTAGGAACCGCAAACCAGCAAACAGGTTATTATGTGGTGGGTTAGCATCTGGTAGTGGTCTTTTCTCTTGGCTTCGATGTTCAGTATGAAGATCTGCTGCAGCCAGCAGGACAGCTCGATCAGGTAGTACAGCTTGAACGAGTAGCTCATTTGGTCATGTGGCCAATTGATGTATAACATGTCATTGTTCAAAAAATAGTCAGACTGGTAGTATATTTTGAATCCCATTATGAAACTTATGGAGTAGTATATCAGGTACCAACTCTGCTCCACAAATCTCTGCTTAGATTTCCTACTGCCGATCTTGAGCACATCTGTTAATGGTGATAGGATGTAGTAGATGGTGGATGCTCTGAAAAATGTCGCAGCTAGAATGGCCATGAGCACAAAATACACATCGTTGAAGTCAATGTCGTAGTACTCGCTGTTCGGGTACTTGTTCTGTAGGTGCAGAAACAAGCTTGTGTATGGTCTGAGCTGCTCGAACCGGTTCAGTATGAACAGCAACAGCAAAAGCCCTCCAGACAGCTCGATCTGGTACTTGTCCAAAGCATTCGCACTTATTTGCTCGGCAACCGGCTCTGGCTTCTTCTCCTGCGGCCCCTCGCTCATCCTGTCTGTTTTCCTAAGGGCAATCAGGTGCAATCGGCTCCAAAATAAACAACAACAATGAAAAATATTTCAAAATAAATATTTTTAACTTCAACACGCTGGAAAAAATTTAAAAAAAATCCAGATCTGGTGTGGCCGTACCGGGTCGTGCTGGGCTGCGAGGCTGATGGTAACTGTGTGGGTGGCTGCCTGGGCTCTAGCTGGGCTCTATTGGGGTGCCTGTTCTCTGCCTGGGGTGTGGGTAGCCCTGGGGGAGTCTGGGTGGCCGTACCGGGCGGTGCTGGGCTGCCAGGCTGATGGTAACTGAGGTGTGGGTGGCGTCTGGGCTCCCGGCTCAGCCCAGCAGCAGGCTCTCGAGCAGCTTCTTGCACAGGCCCTCGTCGTACGCCTCCCACTGCTCGTAGAGCGTAATCAGCTCCTGGATGGACTCAATCACCTCAGACAGGTTGATGTTGGAGGAGCTCATGAGCGACAGAAGCGGCTGCAGGATGGCCTGGCGCTTCAGCTCGTCCTTCTGGAGCACCAGCGTGATGTAGATGGCGGTGATGGCGATGATATGCGGCGGGTACAGCAGGATCAGGTCCGTCGCGTACGAGTCGTTGATCACCGACCAGATCGCCTGCAGCTCGTTGCCCGATAGCTCCAGCTCGCCCGTCGCCTTGAGCGTGTTGAGAATGGTGGTCATCGACTTGTACGGGTGGTGCACAATCAGGTTGATGTCCAGGCCCTCGATGAGGTAAAACTCGAATTCCGCCAGCTTGGTCGGGTCGTGTGGTATGTACTCGGGCCACAGGTTTCTGGCCTCGGTCACTATGGTGCGGATGTGCAGCGGACACTCCTCGATCTTGCAGCTCAGGTAAATGGCTGTGGCAATCAGCAGGTACAAATTGATTTCCTTCAGTGACACTTTCAGCAGGAACCTCATGATGTACACCTCGGCCGTGGCAATCCCCACCTGCCGCACGTTCAGCTTTGCGCCCAGCTTGTTGCACAGCGAGTGGATGAATATTCTCGTGTTGGGGTCACTGAAATGGATCGTGGTTTGCTGCGAGAAGCTCTGCTCCAGCACCTTCACTGCCGCACGGTGCTGCGCAATTTGCGCCCGCGTGAACTGCCAGTTGGCTCGCTGCGTCGAGTTCCAGTAGTCTGCTGACATTCTTGCTTTGCGCTGAATCAACCTGGCTGTGATTTCTTAATCACCAAATTTCACTGAGCAGCTGCTTACTCGGCTGTGAGGTCAGCTGTGGCCGTACCAATATGCGCGGTGCGCACCGCGGCGCGTTACGCTGCATTACGCTGCAGTTGGCGAGCCTCTCTCGTGCTGAACGGGAGAGCTCCAGCTGCGGGCTGTGGGTGCGTCTGCACACCTGCGGCACCCACCACAGCACCAACGACGCCCACCACACGCCCACCACACCGCGCAGCAGCCCACCACACCGCGCCCAAACACACCACCGCCAGCCCTAAACATCCAAACACCACCCATACCAGCGTTAAAAGGAAAAAGTTTTGCAAAAACTTTTTTCCACTTCTTACATTTAGTCGTTCATAAACAGAAATCTGTGCTCGAAGCTTCAAATGGATGAACTTTGCTAGTCAACGTTCATCACGGATGTTTGTTCGGTATAGCTTTGGGGAAAGTCTCCGACCAGTAAGCAGAAATGCAGCAAAATGTTTATTTTGCTAGCTGGTGCCCGTGCCTACAGCTTGATGATTTTATCTACTCCTTTTGAGCTTATCTTTGTCAAGTATTGTCGGGCAGGGGCCCCAGTTGGTCACTGTTTAAGTACAGGCTGATTTGGTGGGCAGTACGCAAACCATAGTTATCACAGATGTGTGGAATTCTCTGCATAACTCAATGGAGCTTATTCCTGTTTATGGACCCTTCAGTTCCTGGTGGTGCTGCGAAAGACGTTGCTGCTCCAGCAGTGTTGTGCCCAGAAAGTGCGAAGATGAGTCGTTAGTCCCTAAAGGTTTAATACAATGACCCATGTCCACACTTTCTAAGACAACTACTACTGGAGATGGATCGTCTTTCTCAACGACCACGAGTATAGTCAAATATACCAGGTTCCTTCATCCAAATGACGAGATAATACGCAACATAGAGTCAAGCTCTGAGCTAAAATAGCGTGGACGAGAATTGCAATACATATCTGATGGATTAGTAAATAGTTTGTAATGACATTTTTCTCAAATAATTTTTTTTAACGTAGAATTTACTGAAATAGATCCAGCCTAGGAAGAGATGTCGCGAGTGAGGTATGTGGACATTGCTGTGAATCTCACAGACTCGATGTTCAATGGGGTGTACAACACCAAGCAGTACCATTTGAACGATCTTGAGCATGTTATTAAGAGATGTAAAATGTTTAATATTGAAAAACTGCTAGTTACAGGTTCGTCGCTCAGTGAGAGCGAGAATGTCATTGAGATATGCAAGACGTATCCCGAGATGTGCTATGCGACAGTGGGGGTGCACCCGTGCTGTGTGAATGAGATTAATGAGCAGAATGAAGCTACTTATTTGAATAATTTGAGTAATTTGATTCAAAATAACCTGAAATACGTCAGAGCCTTTGGTGAGATTGGTTTGGACTATGATCGGTTACACTACTCTTCGAAAGAACAACAGCAAAAATACTTCAAAAAGCAACTGGACCTGGCAACCAGCTTCAAATTGCCGCTATTTCTTCATATGAGAAATGCAAATGACGACTTTATAAACATTTTGAAGCCGTACTTGCCACAGCTGCCAAAGGGAGTTGTTCACTCGTTTACCGGAACCATACCAGAGCTAAGACAACTGCTTTCCTTGGGTCTTTATATTGGAATCAATGGGTGTTCACTGAAAACTGCTGAGAATTTAGAGACAATCAAGCAAATTCCGCTAAACAGACTGATGATTGAGACAGACTCGCCGTGGTGTGAAATCAGGCCCAGCCATGCGGGTTACAAGTACCTGACTCCTTATCCCAACGAGTTTTACCCCAAGTTGGCGGAGGAAGACGAAATAAAGCTCGAAAAACCAGATAAATTACTACCATTCAATTCGATCAAAAAGGAGAAATTCAAACAGATTGATAACTCGCTGATTAAAGGGCGTAATGAGCCGGTCAATATAGGACACGTTGCGCAGATTGTCAGCAAATTGCTGGAGATTCCTGCAGAAGAACTTACAGAAATTTGTTATCAAAACTCAGTTAATTTATTCAATTTAAACTCAAAGTAAAATTGGTTAATATAATAATAATATACATAACAATGATCGTATTAGGACTAATGGTGGTGGTAGTAGTAGTAGTAGTAGTAGTAATCGTAGGCAGTAAAAAAAAAATAGAGCATTATTTCTCTTCTTCGTCAACTTCAGTTATCGTACCTTCTTCTTCTTCGTTCTCGTTCTTAGTCTGACTTTCATTGTCATCGTGCGCAGGATTGAGTGGGACTCCGCCTGCTGCCGCATTCAAATAGAAGATTCCATTTTTATTTGTTAGAATATTGTTTTCCAATAATTGTTGGATTGAAAAAGTTTGCTTCGAATTATCATCATTATCGTCGTCATCATCATGAGAGTTTCCGTGTGCATCACCAGCTTCGTCAACCTCATCGACAGAGTTGAAGATTTCCTTGTGGATTTTGTCGAAATCCGTCAAGAATGGAGTATCAGTCTTGTTAATTATAGACTGGTACCATTCATCCAAAGATCTGCCTCCCAACAACGCGACAATAATGATACTCATGTTGTCACAGCCGATACCGCTGCCACCGGTGTTTGGGGCCAAGCAGATGTCGATGATTGCCTCTGAGATCTCAGTTAGAGACATTTTCTTGTGGATACCGCCTCTGACGAGCTCAACCACCTGCTGGGAGGACAAACAGTCCCAGATACCGTCGCAGGCCAGGACGACAAACTCGTCGTTGTCAAAGTTGAGCTCGTGCTCGATAATGTCAGGGAAGACGGTGACGATCTGCTCCTCGGCAGACAAGTCTGAGTTCTTCTTGAAGTCAAAATCACCAATGGCTCTGGACAGCGCCAGGTTACCGTTGACACGGCCGAGCTCGACGAAGCCGCCCGCCTTGTTGATTCTGAGCTTCTCGCCCTCGTTGGTAGGCTTGTGGTCGTAGCTGAGGGGTTTGGCAACCCCGTTGATACTGAGGATAGAACGCGAGTCCCCAGAGTTGGCACACACAATCTTGTTGTTGTTGATGAGGGTGGTGGTGGCGGTGCACCCGCTCTGGTCGTTCTTGAGGATCTGGTCCTTCAAGATGGCGGCGTCAGTCTCCAAAAAGCCGTCCTTCATGGCCTGGGAGTAGTCTCCCTGGGCAAACTTGTCCTGGAGCCTGATGATCTTGTACACGTTGTTGCCGGAGAACTTTGCAATCTTGTCGCCGCCGTGGCCATCAAACACTGCGAAAAACGCGTTGGGGTTGGCGTCAGTCTCGTGCGTGAACTTTATGCTCTTGAGGTCCTGGTTGTCCATCAGCTGTTTATCAGTCTCTTCGTTGTTCTCGTATATGCTCTCGCTGACATCGTAGTCGAGCTCGGTGCCCACCTTGTTGAGGTTCAGCACCGTGGTGTGCGCGTCCTCCATCGATATTCTCCAGCCCTGCATCGACGACAACCCGTACGCCAAGTACTGGTCGCCACCCGACTCTGAGTGCTTCTCTGTGACCGGCTGAGATAGAATCTGTCCCATCCTTGCTGTGCTCTGCTGTGCTCTGTGCGCGCTTGCTGCTCTGTTCCGCTAACCGGGTCTCTGTCTGTCGATTGCTTGCTGCTGCTGGCACAATCAAGAGCGTCCACTAACAGTTTAAGCAATTTTAGCTGTTTGTAAACAAATTTGGTTGTTGTTTTTTTTATTTGTTTTGTTTTGGTGAAAAAATTTTAGTTTTCTGCTGAAAACTGGCGAAAAAGTTTCTTTTTTTCACTTTTTGCAGCTTTACGTTTGCATCTCGCTGTTGGGGGTGCTGGCGCTGCCGGCAGTGCTGGGCAGCACTGCTGCCCGTAGTTTCGAGGGGTGCGCCTGGCGATTGGGCGTGTGCGGGCCGGTTTTCTCTGCGGCCGGGGGGTGGCACTCCACTGCTGCACCAGGCACCCCACCGGCCTATCTGTGCGCCTGTGCGCCCGCTGTAGACTCGCGAGGGGCCCTGCTGGGGCCCCAGGGGGCGTCCCTGGCATTTTGGGCCCGGCAAATGCCCGTTTTCTCTATGATTCACCAGCCTGAAAATAAAAGTGGAAAAAAAATGCACCGTTTCTCGCACTACAAGTAGCTAGAAATGAACGAAGTGCAGCCTACGGGGCCAACCTTGCTGGAAATCGTCAAAGCAGACCGCCAGAACTGCGCCAACGTGCCTAACTTGTACCCTGTGTACTCGCTGGTGTCCAACGACTCCATCACAGCGCACATTGCGTACCTCAAGCTCAGCAAAATAGGTGATGCAAAGCACCAAAAGACCCACAGCTTTCTGTTCGAGAGCGCAAAGAACGGCGACACTGTCGACCGGTACTCGTTCATCGGTGTGAAACCGGCCAAGATCATCAGCACGGGGCCTACCGTCGGCAACGAGGTGGATCCGTTGGTGCTGCTGGAGTCGGAAATGGACCAGTACGTCCAGGCCCAGCTGCCGGGCATCCCAAAGCTCAGCGGCGGTGCCTTCGGGTACATCTCGTACGACTGCATCAAGTACTTCGAGCCACGCACAAAGAGGGACCTGAAGGACGTGCTGCAGCTGCCTGAAGCCTCGCTAATGGTGTTTGACAACATCATCGCCTTCGACAACGTGTTCCAGCGGTTCCAGATCATCAACAACATCAAGATCAGCACCGAGGACTCGGACGAGGTCATCCTGCAAAAGTACAGAGCTGCCCAGCAGGAGATCCTCAAGATTGAAAACATCTTGCTCCACGAACCTGTAGTGTACCCGGTCCAGGAAACCATCAAGCAGAACCAGTCGTTCGAGTCCAACATCGGCCAGCAGGGCTACGAGGCGCACGTCACCACGCTGAAGAAGCATATCAAGAAGGGGGACATCATCCAGGCGGTTCCATCCCAAAGAGTTGCCAGACCAACCTCTCTACACCCTTTCAACATCTACAGACACCTGAGAACGGTCAACCCGTCCCCATACATGTTCTACATCGACTACCTGGACTTCCAGATAATCGGTGCGTCGCCTGAACTGCTGGTCAAAACAGATAACAAGAACAAAGTGATCACACATCCAATTGCAGGAACCATCCGTCGTGGTAAAACCAGCGAGGAAGATGATGAGCTGGCCAAGGAGCTCAAGTCCTCGCTCAAGGACAGGGCCGAGCACGTGATGCTGGTGGACCTGGCCAGAAACGACATCAACAGGGTGTGTGACCCAACCACCACCAACGTCGACAGACTGCTCACCGTCGAGAGATTCAGTCACGTGATGCACCTGACCTCGCAGGTGTCTGGTGTGCTGAGAAGCGACAAGACCAGGTTCGACGCCTTCAGATCCATCTTCCCTGCGGGCACAGTCAGTGGTGCGCCAAAGATCAAGGCAATGGAGCTCATTGGTGAGCTGGAAAAAGAGAAACGTGGAGTCTATGCCGGAGCCGTGGGCAACTGGTCCTTCGACGGGAAAACCACCGACACCTGCATTGCGCTCAGAACAATGGTGTACAAGGACGGCGTTGCATACTTGCAGGCCGGCGGTGGTATTGTCTTTGACAGTGACGAGTACGACGAGTATATTGAAACCATGAACAAAATGATGGCCAACGTCAAGACCATCGAGGCTGCCGAGAAGTACTTTTCCGAGCACGAGAACTAGGCGGGGCCTGCCTGTTGCACCCTCCGAGCCCTCCCACGAGCCCTGCCACCACCTGCCTGTTGCACCCTCCGAACCCTCGCCAGTAGATAGATAGATCTGTATTAATAATCGATGCGTCATCATTATTTGTTATTGCTGACTCAGCCTTTACCCGGAGTTTTAATTGCTGCAAAATGTTGATAAAAATCAGAAAAAAGTTAAGTAATAAAAGAGAAAAACGTAAAGTTAAGAGAAAACAGTGAAGTAGGAAATAAACCCCCCAATTAAGCAGGCAATAATAAGATGGACGATCCGCACAACTTCAAGTTCAGCCAGTGTTTTGGTGACAAGGCGGATGTAGTGATTACAGAGGCGGACATTATTTCCACGGTGAAGTTCAACCACACGGGAGATTTCTTAGCAACAGGAGATCGCGGCGGTAGAATTGTGTTGTTCGAGCGCAACCACTCCAAGCAGAACAGCTGCGAGTACCGATTTCACACGGAGTTCCAGAGCCACGATGCAGAATTTGACTATCTCAAGTCGCTGGAGATTGAAGAGAAGATCAACAAAATTGAGTGGTGCAAGCCAACCAACAGTTCGCACTATCTACTAAGCACGAACGACAAGACCATCAAGCTGTGGAAGATCTACGAGAAGCAGATCAAGCTGGTTTCTGAGAACAATTTGAAAGAGACCAACAGCAATAACGGACTAAATATGAGCTCACTAAGGTTACCAAGACTAACACTACATGATAAGATAATTGCCGCCAGCCCAAAGAAAGTGTATGCGAATGCGCATGCGTACCACATCAACTCGATATCCATGAACAGCGATGGAGAAACCTTTTTGAGTGGCGACGATTTAAGAATTAATTTATGGAATCTAGAAATACCTGATCAGAGCTTCAATATCGTGGATATCAAGCCCGCCAACATGGAAGAGCTGACGGAAGTGATCACGTCCAGTGAGTTCCACCCCACCAGCTGTAATCTATTTGTGTATTCGTCTTCCAAGGGTGCCATCAAACTGGCAGATATGAGAGAAAACGCGCTGTGTGATAGCCATGCAAAGCTGTTTGACGAGTACATCGACCCGCTGAACCACAACTTTTTCACAGAGATAACATCCAGTATCTCGGATGTCAAGTTCTCGCCAGACGGAAGGTACATAATGAGCAGAGACTACATGACGGTGAAGATTTGGGATGTGAATATGGAGAAGGAACCAATCAAGACGATCAACGTGCACGAGCAGCTGCAAGACCGGCTGTGCGACACGTACGAGAGCGATGCCATCTTTGACAAGTTTGAGTGTGTTTTCAGCGGCGACGGCAAGAACATCATGACCGGCAGCTACAACAACAATTTCATGATTTACCCAGACGTCACGTCCACATCCAGTGCGCCAGCCACCAACACAACCTCCAATACAACAAATACCGCCGCGCCATACCAGGACGAGATCGTGCTGCACGCAGACAGATCCGCAATGAAGCTAGGCGCAAAGGGCAAGCGTAAGAACAACACGTTCCCATCCATGATCAAGAGAGACGACTCCGACGCCATCAACTTCAAAAAGAACATCCTGCATCTGTCATGGCACCCGAGAGAGAACTCGGTCGCCATTGCTGCAACAAACAACCTCTACATCTTTTCGACTCTTTGAGTACCTCAACACCAACTCTTGGAAGAAGCGCCTGCATTTTCGCTTCCTATTTGGGAAGTCAATCTTTCAACCAATAAAAACTTAATTTTTTAATTTTTTTTTTTTTTTTTTTTTTGATTGTTTCTTAGTGATTTTCACACCATAAAAAATAGGTAAAAACACATAGCGAACATTTTTTCCCTTTCCCATAAACAAACCAACGACAATGTTAAGAGCACAAATCAACGCATCCAGACGTTTTGTCAGAAACGCACACAACTTGCCAGCTTACGCTATGGAAAACTGCTACCCAAAACCAGACTTGGCTGCAGGTAAAGCTTTCAGAGAGTCCCTGGAAGCAACCCAACACCACGCCAAACAAACCACTGCATTGTGGAAGAAGATCACCTACTTCATTGCATTCCCAGCCATTGCAGCCACTGCCATCAACACCTACATCATTGAAATGAAGCACGCCAAACACCGTGAGCACTTGGCCCATGTTCCAGACTCTGAGTGGCCTGTTCAGTACGACTACATGAATATCAGATCCAAGAACTTCTTCTGGGGTGATGGTGACAAAACTCTGTTCTGGAACCCAGTCATCAACAGACACATCAAACCAGAGTAATTTGTATACGCTTATTTATAACAACACTACAGTTTAAAGGCAATACTAATATTTTTTATGACTAGAATAAAAATTTATTTTTGACTTGCAACTCGTGTAGGCTGACCCCATTGAGCTGGTTGCCGATGGTGACCCACCCGTCCCGCAGGTTGTGCTGCTTGCCGAAGATCTCGAGCTTGCGCGTGTTGGGGCCTGCCAGTCGGTCGATAATTTCGTACAATTCGTCTGGCTTTCTCGATGTTTCTCGTGTCACTGACACCATGTAGTCCAGGTCCACCAGCCTGTTGAGCCACTGCGGGTC
Organism: Starmera stellimalicola; assembly: GCA_030580055.1. Taxonomy (NCBI): domain Eukaryota; kingdom Fungi; phylum Ascomycota; class Saccharomycetes; order Phaffomycetales; family Phaffomycetaceae; genus Starmera; species Starmera stellimalicola. Next base: position 191,525 of record JAKTSD010000008.1, on the reverse strand, counting down.
TCCCTTGACCCCCACCAGCACGTGCTCTTTGCAGTGGTTCAGCCAGTGGCCCGTGCGGCCCGTGCAGATGGTTCTAAGCAGCTGGTTCAGCTTGATCCAGATCATCTCATTCACCAGCCTGTACCCCCATTTCTCCAGCGAGATCTTGCCGATTTCAATCGACCGGCCCGTCACCCACAGGAAGAACACGCCCTCATCCTGCAGCGTGCCCAGGTTCAGGTTCAGAAACTCATTGTCGTTGAAACTTTCAGATTTCGCACTGTTGGTGCTGTTGTTATTCATGTGGATGTTCCACGAAGGGTCCGCCAGCACCACCCCAAACTTGCCCAGCACGTCCATGTCGAGCTTCGTCACGTCACAGTTGACCCACTGGCTCGGGATCTTGGCCCGGTCGTAGCACGAGTCGCTCAGCAGTTTCAAATCCGGGGTAAACCTGCCCCGTTGCTGTTCCACCTGCCTGCTGATCTCGTGCGGCGGTACTTTCTTCGCGTAGTGCACGTAGCGGCAGGTGTCCATCTTGTGGCACGTGTCCAGGTACGAGCAGTCGCCCATGGACACGTCGGTGTGCTTTCTCAGGATGGGCACGAAATGGATCTTGGTGTCGAGGCATGCGGCGAGCTCAGCGTTGCACCTGCTGGCTGCGAGCCACTTGGCGTGCTGCGGGTCCTCGCACACTGGGACGAACGGCTGCTGGGGCGTGCTGAGCTGCGCGGCGCGCCGGGCGAGCCTGGTGTGTGCTGTCTCGTACTGCAGCAGGCTGGTGAGCTTGTCGAGGCTGGTGCGGCGTGGGCTGTAGCGCAGGAGCCTGTGGAGGTGCTCCAGTGGCTGCTGGGCTGGCTGTTGGCTCTGCTGGGCCTGCCGGGCCATCTGCTGAGCCTGTTGGGCCACCTGCTGAGCCTGCCGGGCCACCTGCTGAGCCTGTTGGGCCACCTGCGGCGCTGGATAGGCCTGCCGGACCTGCTGGGGGTTTAGCACACCCGCCAGGCACCGCAGGCCCGCCAGGTCCACACTCACAAGCCTGTCGCCATCAGTCTCAATGCACTTCGCCAGCTTATTGATCTCCCCAATCGTCCCCCTGACGTCCGCGCCATACAGCTCGCCTACCAGCACCAAGTCGCCATTCACAGGCGCCCCCAGAAGCTCCCCCTGGTGCTGCTCCAGGTACTTCACCAGCTCCAGCATTCTGCTTGTTGAACTAACCAGAAATGATTTTCTCCGCTTAGTTTCAGCCAGGTTTGAGCAACTTTGCCAGCTCAAACAACCTGAACAGCTCTACAATCACGTTTTTTCAAGCACAATGAAGCCAAACCAGCAAACCAAACTAGTGGAAAACCTGCAATTCTACAAGGACTACCACTCCAACCCGGTCAATGTGCTGATCCACCTGTTTTTCGTGCCTACAATTTTATTTTCATCGTTTGGAATTTGTCTCAATTTCAGCCTGAAATTTGGTGTTCTAGTTGAAGCTGTGTTCATTGCCGTGTACTTCTACCTTGATAGTGTGCTGGCAGTTGGGATTTCGGTTATTATTGCAGCGGGATCATCGTTTTTGTACTCGCTTCGCCTGAGCAACAGGGTTTACTGGGGCGGATTTTTCCTTGGGTGGGCTGTCCAGTTCGTTGGCCACTACAAGTTCGAAGGCAAGAGCCCTGCCATCTTCACCAGCTTGTTCCAGTCGCTAGTTCTGGCTCCGCTGTTTGTGTACGTGGAGGTGTTGATGCTGCTGGGGTACTGTCAGGAGATCAAGAAACAGCTTAAATGAAACCGTCGGTGGCGCCAGTGGTGCTGGCTCGCACCGTTCGCGAGTCTGCCAACCCACTCAACCTGTACCGCAGCTTCCAGAGGCTCAAGATGTTTATTCCGTTCCACAAGAGGCTGGTGTACTCGCGGTACGTGAAGCGCAAGTTTGTGCGCAACAGCTACGACGAGTACATCAAGAGGGGCAACAAGACGCTGAACCTGCTCAAGGACGCGTTTACCGGGCGCAGCAGCAACGCACAGCTCGTCAGCAACCTGCTGGAGATCAGGTACCAGCGGGGGCTGGGCAAGTTCAGCAAGAAGGTGCCCAGCGGCGATGCGCTGCTGGACGAGTATGTGCGCAGGCTGAATGCGTCCGAGGGGCTCGATATATAGTGTGGGCCGGTATACGGAATTCATACGGTGGCCTATCACCACAGCCCAGGCACTGGTGTATAACTTTATGCTGTGGCCGGGCACAATAGCCCACTACAGCCAGTCATTGACACGATAGGGCACTGATGTATAGGTTCCCAGGGCACAATATTTAGAAGTGTGCTGTGGCATTGACACGATAGGGCACTGATGTATAGGTTCCCAGGGCATAATATTTAGAAGTGTGCTGTGGCACTGATACGATAGGCATTGATGTATAGGTTTATGCTATATTCCAGGTCACTGGTATAAGTCCATGTTGTAGCTCATCCGGTAGCCCAGTCATATGTAGGCGTGTGCGCAGAGCATTAATACGATAGCCAGGCACTGATACTTGCCAGGTCATTAATGTACGGATTACAGCCCAAGTCATTGATGTACAGGTTTGTAGTCCAGCGCGAGTCACAGCCCAGGCCACGTTCTTAGACGTGTACTGCCGGGAGCTGACATATGGTATACTGCAGTGTGGTATTTAGGCGTTGTTGGGACCTCACAATGGTGGTAGATGCCTGATGCAAGTCAAAACAGCCGTCTCGGTGTGTCGCACAGAATCAGCTACTCCACCGTAAACCGTCCCAGTGGCCGAGTGGTTAAGGCGTTGCCCTGCTATTGAATGGTAACTGTTAGGCAATGGGTTTTACCTTCGCAGGTTCGAATCCTGTCTGTGACGTTTATTTTTTTCAATCCATTTTTTTTATTTCAGCTGGTTGGAAAGCTAGTGGCAGGATACCAGTGCCGGCCTGGTCTACAACGTACGACGGTGCCCTGTTTTACAGCCAACTATGGCGCCATCGTGGCCGGTTTTTTGGCTTTCGTACATTTCTGGAAGAACATCTTGCAGACGGTTCGAGCTCTCGCTCATCGCACTCATGTGAAGACCAGCGCCGCAATTTCTCAATCACAACCGCTCCATTGCCATCCAGCTGCAAGGTATAAGTATAGCACGATTATATTTATCCACCTATCCTAGGTATATTGGATAATTTATCTACTTATCCAAGGTCTGAGAATATATTGGGACAAAGTATATAGAGATCATGTTTATAAGCTACTTCTATGTATGTCGAGATTATATTTATCAATATCCTAGGTATATGAGACGTATTTATTTACTTATTTACTTAGCCTAGGTGTTTTGAGATTATGTTCATATTGTTATCCACTTATATACTAGGTGTAGAGGACTGCATTTATCTACCTGTAGTGTATAAGATGTGTCTACTTATCCTAAGTATGGTTTGTATTTAGGTATCATATATAGAGAGTCTGCAGGCATATAGATAATATTTAGACATAGATGGTGATACTAGTTAGTTATAGTACTCTATGTATTGTATGTCATCGCACTAACTACACCTGATATCTAACCGATGGCCATACAACTGCAGATAGCGTCCCAGTACAAAACCAGATTTATTATGTATACTATGTCGATGATAACCAGTAGGTGTTCACCGTGTGTAAACTTTCCATACCTCCAACCTTGGACCTAAAGTCGGGACCTAAAGTGGGCCACTGGTATGTAGTTGTAATGTGTAAAAGATGTATGCATTGCTTGCTCCCAAGGCCTTCAATCACTGTTTTAGACAATGGTGGTGAACTCTAACTATCTTGAACTAACCAGGTGTGAGGCTAGAAATAACTATCTTGAACTAACCAGGTGTGAGGCTAGAAATAACTATCTTGAACTAACCAGGTGTGAGGCTAGAAATAACTATCTTGAACTAACCAGGTGTGAGGCTAGAAACAGGTACGGATTGTAATAGTGGTGTTCTGGATAGCTGTGTCATTGAGTATCAGTATGAACAGACTACTAAATAAGAAACAGTGGCTGCTAAGCATACAACATAACTACACAGCCTGTCTGGATCCAGCTAGGCTGTTGGACATCGTGTATTGGTAGGCATGCAGTAGAAGCAAATCGCATGCAGTAGAAGTGTGTGTGTAGTAGGCAAGTAGAAGCCGCAATCCCCCAGGACGGCTAAACAAGCAGCTCCTCGACGACAACGGCACAGCCGTTCAAAAAGCGTTCAAACAGAAACATGAACGACGAGATGCCGATGGTGCCCACCCTGTTCTTTGGCAGCGCCAGCAGCCACTTGAGCCAGTGCGGGAACCAGCCGACGTTGATGCTGAACAGCTCCAGGTTGTAGTAGTACAGAGGCAGCACAAACAGCGGGAGCTTGAGCAGAGCCGTCACAAGCACGCCGAACCCGGCCAGGTTGCCCGAGCTGTTGGCAGCTATCGCCTTCTCGTGCTGGGCTATCTTGAGGTTGAGCGCGTCGATCTGCCTGTTGAGCTTGGTCCACTTGGCGTACTCGTTCTGCGCGGAAACGGCGTCTCTCTTCACCGCCAGGCTTCTTCTCTCGAGCTTGAGCGCCTGCAGCTGTTTCAGCAGGTGCCTGTTCTTGTGGTTGTTGAGCACGGTGCTGGCCCGGGCCTGCAGCGGCCTGGCAAGCCGGTTGAGCACCAGCAGCACCGTCAGCACCAGCAGCAGGGTGTTGGTCATAGTGTTGTAGCAGGCAGTGTTCAAAAGGGTCTAGTAGGGTCTAGTGGTGTGATAGTGGCAGCAGCTGGTGGTCTAGTAGCGCAGCTGGTGGTCTAGTAGCAGCAGCTGGTGGTGAGTGGTGGTGTAGTGGCAGCAGCTAAAGAGTTGTAAACTTTTTCAGGAAAAATTTATTCCACCAAACCAACCACAGATGAGCGAGGAGAGCGAAGAGGAGTACGAGACGTGGATCTCGAGCTTCTGCCAGCTGTACACGCACGAGTACTTTGTGGAGGTGCCGCAGGAGTTCATCGAGGACGAGTTCAACCTGACGGGCCTGAGCTCGATCATCCCGTACTACAGGCAGGCGCTGGACCTGATTCTGGACTTTGAGTCGGAGGAGCCCGTGTCGACGATGAGCGACAAGTCGATGGTGCAGCAGTCTGCGTCGCTGCTGTACGGGCTGATCCACCAGCGGTTCATTCTGACCAAGCAGGGGCTGCACCTGATGAACCTCAAGTACGAGAAGAAGGTGTACGGGCAGTGCCCACGCTTCCACTGCAACAACACGAGCCTGATCCCCGTGGGGCTGTACGACCACCCGGCCATGGACACCGTCAAGCTGTTCTGCTCCAACTGCTCCGACCTGTACCTGCCTTCCAGCTCCCGCTACCTCAACATTGACGGGAGCTTCTTTGGCACCTCCTTCTGCGGCCTGTTCCAGAGACAGTACGGCCTGGGCAAGGTGAACAGCGAGCAGTTCCGCCTCAAGATCTTTGGCTTTGCCATCAACGAGGCCAGCGTCGTGGGCGGCCGCATGAAGTGGCTCAGACAGGTCCCGGGGCAGCACGACGAGCACGAGTTCAACAGCTGCGAGTTTGGCATCGCCGAGTCCGACGACGACGATGTCGACATGGTGTCCAGCTCCACCGTGGTTTGAGTGCGCAGTACTCTACTGAGTGCGCAGCACTCATTTATACACATCAGTCGTTAGACACCTTGTGGTTCCACTTCTCAGTCTTCAATCGTTAGGTTAGTTGTTACAGCGTAGCACTCAGCTTAGAGTGGTTAGGCACCTTGTGGTTCCATTCTCAGTCTTCAATTGCTAGCTAACTGTTCGTTACAGTATGTAGTAACTGCTGGCTGAGTGCGTAAGGTGTGCCACCACTGCGCTCAGTATTCACATCAGTCGTTCGTTATAGCGCAGTGTGCTACCTCCACTACCCTCAGTTATCGTTAATTGTTAGGTTACAGCTTGTAGTGCCTCCCACTATCGCTAGATAGGAATGCTACGTACGCTCAGTCACGTCAATCGCTAGATAGGTATGCTACGTACGCTCAGCACTCACATCAATCATTAGGTGCGAGCAACTTGGCACGAGATCGTGATTATGCTTACGACCTCAGAGATGTAGTATGAAGCCGTATAAGGCTGTAGTGCTAGTACATAATCATGTCCATCAACTATAGTCCCTCTCTTATAAAAATACCCCCATGTAATCCCTCTACTCCATGTGGATCACCTTTTGTGCCACTGTTTTATCTGGTGTAATACATTGTCAAGTGCATTATTTCTTCCTGGCCAACACCGTTACTGCCATTTGATATTAATCTCGCTACTACTGTTATATACTGTCAATGTGCAATTACTATGACACCACCCACTCAATTCAATTGTCAGGCATGGCTATGTAGTGCGCTAACTGCTGGCTGAGGGCTACGCACAATTCAATTGACAGGTGAATTGTTAGGTAATTATATAGTGGTGTCACTCAGTAATCCACATCAATTGGTGGGTATGATGTTAATGACTGGTAGAGGTGCTAATTGTCAATATTGTTCATGTTAGGTGTTGGTATGTGTAGAGGTGGAAATGTTTGGGAAACTAATTGAGGTTTTGCTGTCTTCCACCGAGCTGCAGCTGCCTGTCACTACATTTAGTTTGTACGTTAATTGTTCGTACCTCACTACGGTTACTTTGTAGTTGATTACTCCCACTAGTTAATAATTCTACTTTGATTATATAGATTCAGTTATTTCTTACCTTCCTTTATATAGGTAGGTTTACGCCCACCTTAAAGATGCTCATCTATAGCAAATATTGATGTATTTGATAATCTTGATCCTAATTACACCCTAGCTGAATGATAATAACTCAATGACTTACAAGGGTGTTCACTAATGGACTGCAGGTACAAATAATGATCAGAACTTACTCCATACATGTTTAATCCATAATACTATTCTCTAATCAAATCACAGGCTACTGCTCATACTAAATGAGATGTTAACTGAGAAGTTAGCGTATTCACTTTTATAATGAAGTCTTACCCAATATCACAGTCGAACTACGACTTTTTGACTACAAAACAAAGCTTCACGATATACCATGTAGTTGCCCACTTCCGTGTAACATTAGGAGCCATTTTCTCATTATTTGCGGGTACTTCTGCTGAAGTCATTAGTATCATAGCTATGTAGTGTGTTGTCTCCCTCAGCTCATAACCAACTGTCGGGCTAGTTGCCTATGTAGTGTTTTATCTCCACCTTTATTGTTAATTGTTGACAGCTGTCTGAGTGCGTAGCACTCAATTCAATTGAGGCTAGTTGTTGGGTTATGTTCCACTACGGTCAGTTTATACACATCGATCATTGGTTAATCGTTCATTAAGTAGTCTGCTACCTCCCACTACGGTCAGTTTATACACTCAATTAGTTTATAGCCACGTCGTTATAATCAACTGTTAGCTTAGCCCCACTACAGTCAGCTTATAGCCACGTCGTTATAATCAACAGTTAGTTGACTGTAAGGTGCCTCCCACCATACTCAAATAGTTAGTTAGATTATGCTATTCAGCATGCTACCTCCCACGACGGTCATACGTTAATTGTTCGTGACTATGTAGTGATTGCTCCTGGCTGAGTGCAGTCAGTTTATATACGGTAATAAGGCTTCTTGTGTGTGCTGACTGAGCTACACCTCAATCAATTGTTAGGTTATGGTGCTGCTGCTGACTGCTACGCAGCAGCTACGCAGCATCACACAACAGCTACCAGCACATCAGTGCAGCAGCTGGATGGGCTCGCCAGGCACCCTGTTGTCCAGCGAGCTCTTGATGTTCAGCCAGTACTTGAGCTGGATGAGCTTATTGGCCGCCTCCTCGTAGTTCTTGTCCTCAAACGCCTGCTCAATGGCCCCGTAGCACTCCTCGATCCGGCCGTTGTTCTCGTCAATGATGTACTGGTACTCCTCGTCCCTGTTGACGGACTCGAGCTCCTCAAAGATCTCCAGCACCTGGAACAGCATCTGCTTATCCTGCTTGCCGAACCGCTTTGCCGTCTGCTCGTCCTCCAGATCAATCCCGTTCAGCTGCAGAATGTGCACTGCCCGGAAGAAGGGCGACTTGAGCACAGAGTACGCCTTGTTGATCTCGTGCGAGTTCACCACGGGCTGCTCCTCGCCCTTGCTGCCCTTTGCACCCTGCTTTTTGTCCGGGTGCGCCAGCTTCTGCAGCGACTTGTACTCGTTCTTCAGCTGCTTCAGGTCCAGGTTGTACACCTGCTGGTTGTGCGTCGTCTTGGGGAACGTCCGGAAGTAGTTGGACAGGTTTCTGGCTATTCTGAGCATTTTGCTGGTGTTCCGCTAACCTGAAATTTTTCTCTGCTAAATCCAGGTGTGCTGGTATTGCAGGTATTACAGGTGATACAGGTACGTGGTGTTGCAGGTATTGCAGGTGTTATCGTGCTGGTGGTTAGAACAGTTTGCTATTACACGCTTACTGCACACTGCTTACTGAGTTTACTGCTGGCTACTCGCTGGGCTGCACGCTGCTTACTGCTGCTAGAGGCCACGCTTTACTGCTGCTACAGGCCACGCTTTACTGCTGCTACAGGCCACGCTTTACTGCTGCTACAGGCCACGCTTTACTGCTGCTACAGGCCACGCTTTACTGCTGCTACAGGCCACGCTTTACTGCTGCTAATAGGCTATTGACTGGGCCAGGCTCAGATAGGAATTCGCCGGCTACACGCTTGAGCATTTGCAGATTGGTGAAATGTCCGCCATCCCAGCACAGTTCCGCGACAAGCTGATTGTGACACCGCCCAAGGTGTACCACACGGTGGGCCAGTGCGGGTACTGCGAGGACGAGCAGGCTGCGCAGTCCACGATCGGGTTCCACTGCGAGAACATGACTGCAGCACACTACGACGAGCTGATCAACGCCAACTGGAGACGCAGTGGCCAGTTCGTGTACAAGCCGGACAACCTGCGCAACTGCTGCGTGTACTACACGCTGCGCACGAGCATCCAGCTGCTCAAGGTGACCAAGGAGCACAAGAAGTGCCTGAAGAACCTGTGCAAGAAGATTGGCGTAAACGGTGTGCCGCAGCCGTTCGACTTCCGGCAGTGCGTGGGCGCGATCAGCAGCAGCACGCAGCTGAGCATCCGGTTCGAGTCGTGCGACTTCTCGGAGCGCAAGTTCCAGCTGTACAAGAGCTACCAGATGGCAGTGCACCACGACGACGAGGCCAAGCTCAGCAGGCGCTCGTTCACCCGGTTCCTGTGCGCGCACCCGTTCAGCGACCCCAGCACGCTGCGCCACCTGTGCTACTACTACGGGGACCAGCTGGTGGGCGTGAGCGTGCTGGACGTGCTGCCCTCGGGCATCTCGTCGGTCTACTTCTTCTACGACTACGGCTTCCGCGACTGGGAGCTGGGCAAGTTCTCTGCGCTGTACGAGATCTACCTGACCGAGCAGATGCGCCTGCGCTACTACTACCTGGGCTACTACATCCACAACTGCGACAAGATGGCGTACAAGAAGAAGTTTGGCGGCGAGGTGCTCAACCTGCTGGACGGCCGCTACTACCCGCTGTCGGAAGTGCTGCCGATGATGGGGCCCCGCCTGGTGTGCTACGAGGACGGGCACGACGCCTTCCAGCGGTACTACGGGGGTGCCACCACCTCCCGCGATGCTGCCACCCACCAGCTCATCCACGCCGTCAACCGCAGGTTCGGCACCAGGCTCACCGCAGACGGCTACCACGTAATTCCTGGGGTAAACTCGCTGGGGAAAATCCTGCAGCTGCAGTGCGAAATCTTTCTGTTCGGGTATGACGACGAGGAGCACCACGATGCGCATGACGAGCACGACACCCGTGCTGCAGATGGCGGCACCGACTCCAGAAATGATGTAATCTTCAGTATTTTTAGATTTTTAGGGGGCAGCTTCAGCCAGGTCCTGGTGGTGTGAGCACGACAGTGCCACTTTTGCTCATTTTCTAGAATTTGATAAGCGGTGCGATGATCAAATGACACAAACCCTGAAAAGTATAAAAGGGGCCGATGGTCTGTCCTGGTTCAGCATTTTGTATACTCAGCAATTATAATAAAGGCAAAACAATATGACTAGAACTACAAAGAACCACGAATTCTCCAGCACCCAGCACGGATACCTGAACGAGAACCCTAACCACATCAAGAAGAACGGTGCGGGCAAGGGCAACTGGGGCTCCATAGAGGACGAGATCAAGATGTACACCAACAGCGCCAACAAGAGACGTGGATCGTCCAACAGCAACTCGAACGTGCCTGTTGAGTAGCCGGGGATGTATATAGTAATGAACGATGTATGAGTTATGGAAAGTGGTGTAGTTGAGCTCCCCGTGTGGGCTGTAGAGTGGGCGTGTGCCGGCATCGAATGTTCTGGGTATGCGACACAGGGGTGTTTACGGGTCGTGTGATTAGTTGGGGTACTAGCGGATTAGGATTACAAGCTGCAGAAACTACTGGATAACAGAATGGTGTGAGAATTAGCAGAGTGAATGAGAAATTGGGATCGGTCTATGAAGTAGTTAGTGGTGGTTTCTAGTGGTATATGAGCCTGACACCTCATGGAATGGTTATGAGTGCTACAGGATAATCCATGAGTGAGCAGAATGAGTTTAGAATGAGTAGGTAGGAGCAGTTCGTTGGGTGTAGGGATAAGAGGCCTATAATTATGAGTACTGGAAGCGAATACCAATATGTAATATGTGATTGAGCAGTTGGTAGGCAGCTGGTAGTACCTAGCTATATGAGCAGCTGGTAGTATGTAGCTTAGTGTGTAGCTGGTTGGTACTATCTATGCAGAGTCTGAGGGTTATATAGAGGCTATTTAAGCAGAATGACGGTTAAAAAATACGATAAGAGTCAGTGAGTGGTTTCAGACGAGTAGTTCGAAGAGCCATGAGATCACATTGAGCTAAACAGGCGAGCAGTCCAATTATACACTGAGCAACGAATGAATTATGGCAGTTTTGTAATTAGTGATGCGATGGCGCAGCTAGTGATCAGTTTAAAGGTAAGTGGTGGTTTGGAGAACTGCATAGTTCTGAATATAGTTAATAGGCGAATTGTTGGGGTATGCAAATGAAACTAGTTGATGAATGAGCAGTATAAAGAGGTTATCTCTTTCCAGCCCGGGCTGCCTCTTAAGGTTATCCAGCCTGCGGTTCATCAAGACACCTAGTTGACAGTCACAAGCACTAGTTAACAGTGAATAGGAAAGTAAAGAGCAGTGCTAGTTAATGGATAGCTAGAAAGAAGGTTGTTTACAGATGGTGGTTTGATGTGAGTGCATTTGAATATAATAGGCAGCTCAGCATACTGTAAATGTGCTTGAGTGGAGTTATTTATTAATGGAAGTGACAGTAGCTCAGCTGAATGACTTAATTTTATCAAATAGTTCACAGTAATAGAGTCCACACTGTTAAACCAGTGTTCGTTCCACAGATAGTCTGCTACGCTTCCTGTGAATTTCTCAGTACCCCATCTGTGTCTCGTGGGCAGCCTTGGCCAGCTTCTTGGTCTGTCTTTCGGCAAACAGGTCCTGGTTGTCACGTATACGGTTGAGCGTCGAGTTGATGTCGCCAAAGGCCGGGCCAAACTGCGCAATGTCGTAGTGCTGGCAGCAGGGCACAGCCAGGTCGTCGCCCACCACCACTGCGTCGAGGTAGCGGCTCTGCAGGACGCCCAGCAGCCTCTCAACGAGGTTCATGATGAACCCCGGGCGGTCCATGGCGAGCTGCACCACCACCGTCTTGCCCGGGTGGGCCTGGCGCACGTGCTTGAGCGCGCGGGAGTGGTAGCCTGCAAACAGGTCGAACGAGCCGGCCACCACGACGCAGCTGTCGGGCGCCAGGTCGCCCAGGTCGCCGCAGTTGCAGTACCCAGCGCCGCGCAGCCACACGCGCTTTCTGGGCTGCCCGTCTGCGCCCGCACAGAAGCTCCTGACGAGGTCTGCGTGGGCGTCCAGGTGGGAGCGGGCGTCCTGCGCAGGCACCAGGTGGGCGTCCTCCCCCTGCGGGTGCCCGGAGCTGGGTCCCCGCTGAGCCTGCGCCAGAATCCTGCCTATGAGGTCCGTCGTCGACACGCCGCGGGTGCGCTTCACGATGCGGAACCTACCAGCGTCCATCACCGCCTGGTAGCAGTTGTGGCCCGCCGCGTCCGTCGTCACGTCGTCCCCGTGCACGCACCAGTAGCAGTCGTACCTGTCCATCCAGGCCAGCTGCGTGACGTACGGCGCGCCCGCCACCGCCTCGTACACCCACTCGTTGCCGCCCACCAGCTCCATGCGCTCGCCCAGCGCCATCACCGTGGGCCCCTTGTTGGCCAGGATGTCCTCGTCCGAGTGCACGCCCGCCGTGAGCCTGGCAAACTGGCCCTTCGCCTGCAGAATGGCGTTCGCATGCCCGTAGTGGAAGAAGTCGAAGCACCCGTCGATCCACGCGTGGCTCCTGTCCATCTGTGCTGTGTGCTTTTCCTGCTCGTTTGTTTACTGGTTTACTTTTCGCCACGATGCTCCAGCTGTTCATCACGGACGGTGCCCACTGGTGCCGGGCGTCCTGCTCCACCGTGCTGCGGCCTGACTCCAAGCTGTGCGTGTCGGTGCGCGTCCTGGTCAACTCCACAGAGGTCCCGTGGCCCCTGAGCTACGAATACTTCACCAACCACCTCAACTATACACTGCTGGACGTGCGGCACGCCGGCCTGGCCCAGTGCGCGGTGCTGGCGGACGACGTGTCGGCCCAGCAGGGGCTCGACGTGCGCCTGGTGCTCCATCTCGTGGCCCCGGCGCGCGTCCTGGACTGCCGCGCGGTGTCCCGGCTCATCAACTACCAGTTCGTGTCGCTGATGCTCAGGCTGGCGGCGGGCCACGGCCTCAAGCTGTGCCCTGCCCAGCGCGGGCGCCTGCGCGCCAACAGGCTGTACGCCACGTCGGTGGCGCGCTCGCTGGGCCCGGGCGCCGGCGGCTCGCGCTCCTGGGCAGACCTGCTGGGCCGGTACCTGGAGGGCGCCACTGCGGGGCCCGCCCGAGCCCCCGTCCGTCGGGTGCTTGCTGCCGGGCTCGCGCTCAGCGTCAAGCTGGTGCCGCCCGAAGCCCCCAGCGCACCGCCCAGCACCCCCTAGCGCACCGCCCAGCACCCCCTAGCGCACCGCCCAGTCAAATCCCAGCACCACATCCGGCACCAAAAACAGCACATCCAGCCTGCACTCGAATCCCACAAACAGGGCCACACACACATTGTCCAGCACAAACACCACCCACACCAGCCACCGCAACAGCCTGCTGCTGCGGAACGACCCGCTGAGCCGGTAGTAGTAGCACACCACGGCCACTATCGACACAAACGAAACAACCGGGTGGCTCCTCTTGAAATAGTCTAAATGAATGAAAACTGGCAGGCAAAAAAGGTAGAGAAATCTGTACTTTTTTTCACTTTTTTTCACATTTTGCTTCAGTTCATCCAGCTCGTCCAGCTGCCCCAACTCATCTTGTCCAGTGCCATCGAGCTTCACCCTCAAACCTCTCATTTACCCACCTACAATGCCAAATTTGCTACTAAAAAACAATAATAAAATTTTTCACACCAGCTTGAGCTCCAATCTGAACAACATCTTTGCACTCCATGGCTTTCTCGGGTCCCACCTCAACTTCAAATTCCTCGAAAAATCTTGCAAAGTAGACCTGAGAAACCACGGCTACTCAATGTGGTCAACTGACTACTCCTACCGCACCATGTCACGTGACGTCCTCAACCTCGTGCCCAAAGATAAGCTACGTGACACCAGCCTGGTCGGCTACTCCATGGGGGGCAAAGTAGCGCTCGACCTCGTGCTCACAAACACTTTCAGGAAAGCCGTCATCATCGACATTGCCCCAACATCAACACCACTGGGCCCGGAATTCAGGCTCTACGTCCAGCTGCTCGCAGACCTGGTTGGCGCACCCTACGATAAGGACGCCTTATATAAGCGGCTGAGTCAGCGCTTGGGTAACCCGCTGCTCTGCCACTACTTGCTCTACAACCTTTACAAGTGCCCGCAGACGGGGCTAACAGAGAGTCGAGTGCCTCTGGAGCTCTTTGATGAGGACTACTTTGGCGAGATTGCTTCTTTTCCAGCGTGGGACTCTAAGGTGCAAAACAACACACCAATCCTGGTACTCAAGGCTTCACACGAGTCGCTAATTACTGAAACAGGAATCAACCAATATAGAAAGCTATTTAGTAACTTTGAGCTAATAACTATACCAAATACAACACATAAGAACATACTTATAAATAAAAGTGTGAGAAATTATATAAAAAAATTTTTAATTCCATCCCAGTGAGTTTTTGGAATCCACTGGTTTAGAAATAAATGAGTTTTCATTCTTCTCTATTATTGATGATGATGATGATGATAGTCCTAATGATGACGCTGATGACGACAGCTTAATTCTGTTGATTTGTTTCTTGTTGATGTAGTACCTTATACCTAAAATCAACAACGCTAAGTAAATTAATCCTCCAACAATTGATCCAATTATCACACCAATCAGTTTCTTTTTATTGTATTTGGTGAAATTCGTCGTTGAAACTGTTGACGAATACTCCATCGATCCTGAATTGATGTTATTGAGCTGACTTGACGATGAATCAGAACTTGAACTCGATAATTTAGACAATAATCCAGTAATTGGAATTGAAGAATCAATCAGTAAACTTAAATCTTTAGCTGTTGAATCATTATTCGCATATAGTTTTGAGTTTGGATTCAACACTAATGATTGTAAGTTATTGATTTCTGAATTTGGGAAATACACCTCAGCAACTGTTATTATATAGTTAACCGTGGTTGATTGAAATGGTACTAATTGAACAACTGTTATATTTTCATTTGGGAAATCAAATGGTGAATTCAAAACAATTGGTAAATATTGGAATATTTGAGCACTTGATAATGAATGTTGAACAACAAACTGATAATCTAATGCTTGCTTAAATCCAATTGTAATCAAACTGTAGTCACTTGGTGCATTTTCTTCAACTTCTGGAGTAATTGCTTTTGGTAATGAAGCTGCAATTGTAGTTGTTGAAGCTTTAGTTGTTGCTGTGTTTGACATTGAGTTATCATCACTTGTTGTTGTTGATGGCGCAACAACTAATGTTGTTGGTAACCAATTAGTTACTATCTTAGTGGTATCAGGAGTTTCAGAAGTTGAAATCGAACTTGTATCAACTGGCAAGGCGGATGTCAATGTCGTTGTTGGTGGTGCCTGTGTCAAAGTAGAATCATTTGGAACTTCTGTTGGTTTCAACTTGGATGTATAAATTGGTACTTGAACTGTTGAACTTGGTGGTGGTGGTGTTGATGTAGTTGAAACTGAAGATAGTTCAACTGTTGATGTACTTGGTGGTTCAACAACTTTTGAAGATTCAATTGGTTCACTTGAAAGTTCAATTGATACTGATTCTGGTGCTTCAGATTTAGAACTTGACACCGTTGTAATTGTAGGAATTTCAGTGGACTCAGTTGCACTTGTTTCACTAATTTCACTGGAAATTGGTACAATTGTTCTTGTTGATGATGGTGTAGTTTCAGTTAAATAGCTTGATGGAGAAGTTTGAGTTGTTGATTGTTCAACTGGCGCTTCACTTGTTGGTGTAGTTGTGAAACTTGTTGCTGTTAATGATTCCGTTGTATCAAGAGCTGATTCAGTTGATGATGCTACTTCACTAATAATTGTTGGTGTAGTAGTTGGTGTAGTGATAATTGGAGTAGTAGATGTCTCCAGAGTAGTTGGTGAAGTACTCTCAACAATACTTGGTGTAGTGGTATCGATAGGAGTTGGTGTAGTACTTTCAACAAAGCTTGAAGTAGTGGTATCCACTGTTGGCGTAATGGTTGTATCAACAGTTGGAGTGGTACTTTCAACAGCAGATGATGTGATGTCAAAAGTAGTTGGTGTGGTGGTGTCGACTGTTGGTGTGGTGGTTGTATCCACTGTTGGTGTAGTGGTAGTTTCAACTGTTGGTGTAGTGGTAGTTTCAACTGTTGGTGTAGTTGTGTCAATTGTTGGTGTGGTGGTAGTATCAACTGTTGGTGTGGTGGTAGTCTCAACTGTTGGTGTGGTGGTAGTTTCAACTGTTGGTGTAGTAGTTGTATCCACTGTTGGGGTGGTGGTAGTATCCACTGTTGGGGTGGTAGTTTCAACTGTTGGTGTAGTAGTCTTATCAGTTGTGGTATCATCAGCAGTTGTCGGTGTGGTTGTTGTTGGTGTGGTAGTTGGAGTTGTGGTTGCAACAGTGGTTGTTGGAGCCAGTACTAAAGTGTTAGGTGTTGTAGTTGGACTAGTGGTGGTTGTGTCAACGGTGGAAGCAGTGGTATCATCTGCTGAAGTGGTCTCTTCAGTGGTTGCTTCGGTTGTTGCCAATGTAGGAGCAGTTGTTGTTCCAACAGTTTCGGTAGGTACTTCTACTAAAGTATTAGCAGTTTTCTTTGTTTCTTGTGTTGGGGCACTACTTTCTGTAGGCGATGTTAAATTTAATTCGCCTGTGGTTGTGGTAGTAGGCGCTGATGATTCCTGGGCCGTACTGGAGTTGTCCGCCAAAGTCTCTGCAGTTGCTGAGGTGTCACTTGTAGTGGTGGTGGTTGGTGTGTTTGTTGTTGGGGTTGGTATTATAGCTGATTTTGTCTGGGAATCTGAAGTTTCAGCAGTCGAGCTAAACAAATCAGAGTCAGTTGGGTGCGCCAGACCATACAGATTGTCGTAAAGGTTGCTGGTGCTTGTCTCTGAAGTTGTCGTTAGCGAGGAACTTGTGGTACTCTGCGTGTTCAAATCGTTTGTATTGAGTGCTGCTGTTGCGTTGTTTAACTCATAGTGAGGCATGTCAGGTTGTAAAATGGTGACACCTGCAGCCCGCGCGACTAGCGCGTGGGCTATGAGCATCAGCACGAAGTCCTTGAGTAGCATCTTGTTCTATCAAAGTTGAAACTTGGTAAAATGAGTGACTGAAATCCTTAAGATTTGGAAGGGATGAAGCAAGTTTTCACAAAATAAAATGGGGATTCTTCAAAAATTCGCAAATTTAGTAGATTTTCTCGCGTTGTAGAGCTGGTTGTGTGTGAAGTGAGTGTGTAGGTATCCAATTAGTTAGTGAGAAGTCAGCCGCCACGAAAAAATAAAGGAGAATAAAGTCAATTTATTTTCTTTGTTTTGTTTTGTTTTGTTGGAAAAGAAAATTTATGAAACAATTTTTTTAAGGCAGAAAATGTAAACAAAAAAAAAAAAAAAAAAATTGCAAAAAGAATAAAAAAAAAACAAAAGCTTCTAAAAGGTGAAAAGATTCTTAAATCTGCGAGATTGACTAAATAGTTTAGTTTGATTGGCGAAACATAGTATTTTGTGCGTTGGAATCTCTTGCTCCAAACCGCAGGTAGAGTGCAGAGCGGCGTGGAGCGGCGTGGAGCGGCGTGGAGCGGCATGGCGCGGTACAGAACGGTGGCAGAAGCGCGCAATCTGCACAAAACTGTTTATTACTGCGGGTGCTAAAGCTGCAACCGCTTAAACTATATACGACTAATTGTCGCTTCTAGAACTGCGGGAAGTGGACTGAGCTAAACTGAGGTGCCGCGAGCAGTGCCAGCAGGCAGCACGGGCTGAGTGGGGCCGGATCAGATCACTTCCAGCTGGCAATGACAGCTTCTGCATTGGTAATTAGCTCTTTTGCACTTTTAACAGTGGCGTTTTCCGTCTCGTCGTCTCCCAGCCCGCCCAGGTGCTCTTTCAGCAGGCCCAGCGCGTCACCCACCTTCTGCTTCACTTGCACAATCACACGCTCGGTGTCCTCCAGCACCTGCTTCTGCTTCTTCAGGAAGTACTCGTCCTCTTCCTCTTTGTCCCCGGTCGTGTCGCTTTTCTTGCTCGACAGCTTGTCTATCACCTGCTGCTGCTCCGCGAGCTCCTCCTCGTACAGCTTCTCCTCCTTGATCAGCCTCTCGAGCGCCTTGATCTTGATTTCCAGCGCAGTTGGTGACATCTTGACTACACTTTTAAAATTTATGAGCCTATTTGTTTACTTTTCGTCTTTTAGTTTCATTTATTTTATAAATTTGAAAAAGGTACCAAAAATCTCCCGATCGGGAAATACACTATATTAGGAAACCATCCTATAGGAAATACAGCCAGCTAGCCAATCGGCCGGGCTGTTCAGTGATGGAAAGAGCAGAGACCCAGCAGTGGAATGCTGGATAGAAAAAAACACACCGCTTAGGCAGCCAGTCCAAAAAGGTACCAAAACTGCCCAATCAGGAAAAACTCCGCTTTAGTCTGTAACACCCAATCAAGCAAATCTCCGCTTTAGGCAACCAGGTTCCAGATCGCATCGCCAATCTGCACAGCATCCTCGTCAAACGTCTCCTTGAGCTCCTCCACCAGCACGTCCTTGTCCCTGTTGTCCCTGAGGATCATCAGGATGTAGTCCAGCAGCTCCTCCTCTTCTACGCCGAGGTACTCCTCGATCAGTTTGCCAATCTGCGGCTTGACATCCTGTAGCTTGTGCTCGAAAGAGTCCTGGTCCTCGCTACTGCCACCAGCACCGACCGTGCTGAACTTGATTGGTGCGCTGATCGACTTCAGGAAATTCTCGCTCTCTTGCAGCAGTTTCTGCTCGACTTGGCTCTCTTGACGATCAGCTTCGTCTTTCTCAAGCTCTCTGAACTTGTCACGGTTGCTGGGCTTGAACTTGCCAAACTCGTACTCTTCCTTCACCTGCTTGTCAATACGGCTCTCGTAGCTCTCCACGTAGTTCAGCTCCTCGATCAGCTCCTGGTTTCTCTGCTGGATGGTCAACACATGTCTGAGCTTGTCGTTGAACCTTCTCATCATCAGCTGCTTCTCCTTCTCCACCGCCTTCTTGTTCACCGCCTCGTCGTCCTCGTCGTCCTCGTCCCCGTCTTCGTCCTGCTCGCCATCCTCGTCGTCAAAGTCAACATCCTTACCATCCTTCTTGAACCCTTCGAACAGCTTGCGCATCTGCTGCTGCGACCGCCTGGACTCCTCGGCCAGCTCCTTCTCCCGCTTGTTCTTCTCCAGCTGCAGCACTTTCAGCCGGAACTCCTTGATGTCTTTTCTCAGCTGCGGCAGCGACTCCACAGGCAGCCCCTTCAGCTCGTTCTCGTCAATTTGGTAGTCCATCGAGTCGCCGCTCAGCACGTCCTCAGCCGGCCCGCTGCTGCCTCCGCCGCCACTGCTCACAATCTTGTCAATCTGTGCTTGTTCCACAGCGGCCACGGCTGCCCCAGCATCAGCCTGTGCCTCCAGCTGGCTGATCAGCTGCAAGGTGTTGTTTTCAAACTTCAGCTTGATGTCTGCACCGTCCACCTTGCACTCCAGCTTCGCCAGCTGCCTCAACACGCTATTCTTCACCGACTCTGCGCCCGCAAGCCTCACAAACACCAGCTTCTGCTCCTCATCGTCAATAAAGCTCCACACAAACTCGGCTGGCGCTGTAATCAGGTTCAGTATGCGCTCCACCTGCTCCTTCTTGAGCCCGCGTTTCAGCCCCAGCACCACAAACTCGTACAGCTGCTCGCTCAGCTTGTGGCTGCGGAATGCCTTGAGCCCCACATACCTCTGGAGCTCGTACGCCTGCTCCATCTGGGTGTCCTCGGGCAGCTGGGCCGTGTCCTGGGGCTGTTTCTCGTCGCCAGCCGCACCCACAGCAGCCTCGCCGCCCACAACGCCCCCGTCCGCACGCACCACGCGCTTGCTGTGCTCAGAGTACACGGGAACAGCGCCTATCGAGCTGAACCGGGTTCGTACCTCGCCAATGTGCACGCTTGGTAGCTCTGCTAGCTGCGGCAGCAGCTTGTCCAGCCTCTGCTTCTCGTTGTATATCGGCACATTGATGATTTTGTCTGCACTGTTAGCTACGCCCACACGCCCAACACCTCAGCACGGCTACTCACTGCCTGAACTCATCTCACTACTCGTTTGCACAGTAGGAAAAAATATTTGGAAATTTTTTACTAATCAGTAGGACACTAGCTGATTTGAGTGTGGTCATAAACCTTCTTGCTACGGGTACTAAATGCTGGTCGTCCATAATGATATTTCGGTGTTAGCAAGATTAGAAGGCTGAGTTATTTGACTATTTAGCTTACTATCACGTAGACTGCTATATAGTGATAATATAGCTATAGTGGTAATATAGCTACAGCCATAATATAGCTATGCCATAACATTATATAGCCATAATATAGCTATGCCATAACATTATATAGCCATAGTATAGCTATGCCATAACATTATACAGCCATAACATAGCTATAGCCATTATGTAGCATTATATAGCCATAATATAGCCAATAATGTTAGCCGTAATATTTGGGTGCGCCATAATATCAGCGTGATTGCCTTAATAGTAGATTCATGTAATGCTTTCATACTACAAATACGTATCAAGTAGCACGACGGACAAACCGTGAGCCGTGAAGCATTAACCAACGTAATTCAAAATTTTTAAGATTGTGGAGGATAAGCACTACTCGTTGCACCCACTATTGTGATGAGTTTTGAGTATGCTCATCAGGTAGATTACCACTGCGTACTACTTAATCACAGTGGTATTCCTGGGTACTGCTAGTACTGAAAGATGGTCACACTATCTGTTGCTTCTGAATGTATAATACTTCACTCTGGATGTCTACGTACATTAAGAATTCTAGATTTGTATGCACTAGCCTTTATACATATTGTAGCTATCATTTATCCTTAACGACTGGTTACTCTAATGACTATCATTTGTAAAACTAAGCTATAGATAGCTAAATTAATAGATCTCAACCTACTCGATAACTGTATTATCTGAGGACCTCGTCTAGGGAGATTTGCGGGTCAACCTCAACAGCCTCTTTCCAGAACTTGCTGAGGTGGCGTGTGCCCGAGTCGCACGCGATAATGACGATTCTGGCGTTTTGTAGGCCCAGTTCTCTGCACAGCTTAACTGCAGCGACTGCGTTGATGGCTGTGGACGACCCAACAAACAGCCCGTCCCTGCAGCTGAGGAACTTGGCCATCTTGATGGCCTGCGGGTCGGTCACCTTGATGGAGTCGTCGATCAGCGGCTCGCCCACCTCGAAGTTTCTGGTGATTCTGTTCAGGCCGATGCCCTCGATGATGGTGTCCACCTGGTGCCGTCTTCTGCGGCCCTCCTTCTCCTCGCTCGCGTACATGACGCCGTACTTGATCCTGTTGTAGAATCCTGAGCCCTGCGGGTCGGCCAGCACCACCCTGACGGAGCTGTTTTGGGACTTGAGGTATTTGGACACTCCAGAGATGGTGCCCCCGGTACCGCAGCCCGCCACAAAGTAGTCAATGGCGCCGTGCATCTGCTTGTAGATCTCCGGGCCTGTCGTCCTGTAGTGGACCTTCCAGTTGCTCTCGTTCTCGAACTGGTCTGCAAACACCTTATTGTGGGGGTCTGCGCGCACCGAGTTGCGTGCGCTGTTCACGTACTGCGACGGGTCCACGATGGAGGCGGGCTTCACCTTGACGAGGTCTGCGCCCAGTGTCTTGAACAGCTTGAGCTTGTCTGGGGAGGTGTCGTCAGGCAGATGGATTTCTGCTCTGTAGCCCAGAGAGTTGGCTACTGTGGCTATGGAGATCCCAGTGGACCCGGACGTGCCCTCCACGATCACGTTGCCTGGCTGGAGCTCGCCTGAGGCCTCCTTGTCGCGGATGATGGCCAGGGCCACGCGGTCCTTGGCAGACCCACCTGGGTTCAAAAACTCGAGCTTTGCGTAGATCTGGCAGCCCGTGTGGGCGCTCAGCGACTTGATCAGCACCATGGGCGTGTTTCCCACGAGGCCCTCGACGCCTCGCACTGCTGGTGGGAGTCCGGGGGAGCCCCAAACGCCGGTGAATCTCGATAAGAATGCCAGCAGCGGGCGTAACAACCTAGCTGCACTGCGCAGCAGTGCCTGGATCATTGTTGCTTGAGCTGCTTTAAGTTAACTTTTGGAGCCTGACTGATGGACTTGCTTGAGCTGCTTTAAGTTAACTTTTGGAGCCTAACTGATGGACTGTGGAAGCTTTAGGGAGTCAACTGCTTGAGCTGATGTTGCCTAACTGTAGCTTTAAGTTTTGGATGGAAGTGCTTAAGCTGGGA
Source organism: Starmera stellimalicola (assembly GCA_030580055.1). NCBI lineage: Eukaryota > Fungi > Ascomycota > Saccharomycetes > Phaffomycetales > Phaffomycetaceae > Starmera > Starmera stellimalicola. Next base: position 169,390 of record JAKTSD010000008.1, on the reverse strand, counting down.
GCTGGGAGCTGCTTTAAGCTATAACTTTGGGATGTGCTTTGAGCTGGGAGCTGCTTTAAGCTATAACTTTGGGATGTGCTTTGAGCTGGGAGCTGCTTTAAGCTATAACTTTGGGATGTGCTTTGAGCTGGGAGCTGCCTAACTTTAGATAGAAGGAACTGCTTTAAGCTGGAGAGTGCTTTATGCTGCTGCTAAGTGCTGAAAGCTGAACTGTTTGAAGCAGAAGGCTGTTGATGGAGCTGCTGACTGCAAAATACGCTCTAATGCTCCACTGAAAGCACTTCAAGCTGGCTGACTGCTGGGCTTAAGCTGAAGCTGCTTGACTCTTCTGAGAGCTTAACTGTTCTAACTGGAAGCTGCTTAAGCGAGCTAACCGTTCTAGCTGAAGCTGTATAGGTGGAGAGCTGCCTAAACCTATGGGCTGAGCCAAACGGAAAGAGCTCTTGACTGACCAAGCGCTAAAAGAGCTTTTGCTCTTGACTGAGGTTTGGCTGAAAGCTGATTGAACTAAACAGCTGGAAAACTGTACTGCTGCCTGCTTACTGCTGAAAGCTTTAGCTGAAGAACTGCTGGGCTGCTCGATGCTCTGCTGAAGCGTTGTACTAAACCAGTGGAGCTGGGCTGCCTACTGATGTTCTCTGCTGGGCTGCCTACTGATGTTCTCTGCTGGGCTGCCTACTGATGTTCTCTGCTGGGCTGCCTACTGATAGCTCGGATGGTCTAAAGTGCCTGAGTTGTGAGGTGAGCAAACTTTTTCGATTTTCAGCTCAGCACAGCACCAGCAAGAAGATGGAGGAGCCAGTGGCCGAGAAGACCAGCAAGAAGATGGAGGAGGCAGTGGCCGAGAAGAAGCACTCTGTCAAGTTCAAGCGGAACCGGTCTGCGCGGGCGTGCCAGGTGTGCCACGAGCGCAAGGTGCGGTGCGACGCTACGCTGCACATTCCGTGCACCAACTGCCTGACGTTTGGGTCAGAGTGCCGGTTTCCTGAGCCCAAGGAGCGCAAGAACAGCGCGAAGCGCAAGAAGAGCGCGGCGCGGAGCGCGCCCGCGCAGCACAGGGACCGGCGCGAGGCGCGCAGCACGGACCTGGGCAGGAAAAGCGGCGCGAAGCTCGACCCCATCGCAGCGATATCCGGCTCCACCGCCGCCATCGACACCAAGAACCTGTTCAAGCGGTACTCGCACATCTCGTACGTGGGCTCAGCGTCCACGGCGCACCTGCTGTGCGAGGACTCGAGCGCGCACGGGTCCAAAACACACTTTTCAGTCGAGGAGCTGCTGCCCAGCTCGGGCAAGAAGGCGCTGGAGAACACCCAGCTGAACCTGGACACGATGCAGCTGGAGCTGCTGAGGCTGCGGGGCGCGTTCCTGCTGCCCGTGCGCGCCGTCGCAGACAGCCTCGTGCACACCTACTTCACGCACATCTGGCCGCTCGAGCCCATCATCGATAGGGACAAGTTCTACGCAGACTACCAGGCGGACCGGGTGTCGCTGCTGCTGCTGCACGCGGTGTTCCTGGCCGCGTCCCGCGTCAGCTCCAACGAGCTGCTGTTCGACAAGGACGGCTCCAACTACCTCGCCTCCTGGACCTTCTACCAGCGTGGCAAGGCCCTGTACGACTCCAACTACGAGCGCGACCCGCTCTCCGTCGTCCAGTCGCTCATCCTGCTCTCCAAGTTCTGGGAGGGCTTCGACGACATCCTGGGCAACTCCTTCTACTGGACCCGCGTCGCCATCACCGTCGCGCAGGGCTACGGCTTCCACAGAAACCTCAAGGAGTCCTTCATCCTCACCCCGGACGAGCTCAAGATCTGGAAGATCTGCTGGTGGGACCTCTACATCAAGGACGTGGCCATCTCGCTGGGGTTCGGCCGCCCGCGCGTCATCCAGCTCGAGGACTGCGACATCGAGATGCTCACCTCCAGAGACTTTCCCCAGGGCATCGACCCGGTCGACGTCGAGGTGTTCATCCAGTCCATCAGGCTGTCCGAGATCACCAGCATCGTGCTCCAGGAGCAGTACTCCATCACCGCAGAGAACCTCAAGCGGGCCAAGCGCTCCAAGGAGCACCTCATTGTCACACAGTGCGACATGATCATGTCCACCTGGAAGAACAACCTGCCCGCCAACCTCCAGTACTCCGCCAGCACCCTCTCCAACCGCCTCAGCGTGTGCATGCTCAACCTCACCTACTTCTCCATCGTGTGCCTCATCCACCGCAGCTCCATGGCCAAGGCCACCACCAGGTTCAACGGCAAGAGCTACCCGTCCGAGGGCATCGTCTTCCAGGCCTCCAAGTTCATCAGCGAGATCGCCCTCAAGCTGCTCCAGAGCAACGAGATCATCTACTGCAACGCCTCCATCGTCCCCGTGCTCTTCATCGCCATCGTCACCTTTCTGTGCCACCTCGACTCCCACAACGAGTACATCAAGAGAAACGCCATCGCGGGCTACCAGATCTGCTCCGACGCCCTCAACGAGACGGGCAAGAACTTTGTCATTGCCCGCATGCTCAACGAGCGCGTCGAGAAGATCAAGAACGACGATGTCAAGAGAAGAGAGTTCCAGGCCCGCCTCCAGACCGAGACAGAGCTCCACCACGGGTACCAGCACCACGCGCCCGCCAGCCCGGGCACCACCACCACCGCAGGCGCCACCACCACCACCACAGGCACCACCAACACCACCAACATCACAGACTTTCCCGAGCTCTACCTCTTCACCAACAACGCTGACGACCAGTTCCAGCTGCCGAACGACTTCAACCCGACAGACCTGTTCTCGCAGAACTTCATCCCGTCTTCCCCCATTGACGCCAACACCGCTAGTGCGCCGCTGCACCAGGACATTGGTCCAGGCGGCCACAGCGCGGTCCCCGTCGAGCCCCAGCAGCCCCAGCAGCCCCAGCAGCCCCACCAGCAGCCCCAGCAGCCCCAAACAGCGCCCCAGGGCAACACACACCAGCCTCAAACAGCGCCCCAGGGCAACACACACCAGCCCAACGACGACCTGCTCAATTTCGACCTCAACCTGCCGGAGTTCAACAACATCAACTTCAACAACTCCTTCAGCCTGCAGAACATGGCCCAGTACTTTGAGCCGGGCTACCAGTAGGCTATGCTGCTCCAGGAGCTTCCATAACACAGCACCCAGTATGCAGCGCAGATTCGAGCTGTACGCACTCTAGCTGGGATGCCACCCAGAGCCTGAACCCCAGGATCAAGAGTCCCATGTATATTGTAATCTAAACACCTTGCCGCAACACACGCTTGCCGCAGCATTAATATGACCATTCTTGCAATCTGGTAGCACCACTTGGTTCTTTACTGTTTTACCCTAACAAGTTGCTCGTTCCTAACATCGTAACTCGCAATCACACGAAGGTATGTGCCGGACGACGTGAGTAGACTGTAAGATACACTGCAAGCTCTCTAAGGGAAGTAGTCTGATGGGTGTTCCATGGGCACAGATAGTATCTGAGTGCAGGTATAGAAACTGCTTTCAAGCGTGTAGATGTATGGAACGGTATACAATGCGTAGTCATATATATAGACGTGTGCTCGTTGAGGTGTGCAGATTTGTACCAAACTTGTACCTAGATGTGTATAGTATATAGGTGTATATAGAGATAAGTAGTTATACAGGAAATGGCCAGGGAGATGTACATAGATGTGTATAGTATGTATATAGAGATGAGTAGTTATAGAGGAAATGGCCAGGAGATGTACCTAGATGTGTATAGTATATAGGTGTATATAGAGATAGAGGATATAGCCAGGGAGATGCATATTCGCGGATGTATATACTTAGGCGATAGTCATTAACAATGGTGGCACTCATGATGATATACTAGAGAAGTATACTAGTAGTTCAGACTAATAGTGACATTACCAGAGAAAGCTCGTGGACTCATACATGTTCCCTCAGAAACATCCATATTCATGGAGACTCATAAATACCATAGATACACATAATCTTGGAATATGTACCTCTAGAGATGTGTACCTACAGACCCGTGGATACCATACATGTTACTAGAGACACAGACTCGGGTATCATACATGTTACTAGAGACATGTGTACTTACAGACTCGGGTATCATACATGTTACTAGAGACATGTGTACTTGTACTATAACTAATCATAGATGTGTCCTCAGCTGCTTCATTACTACTACTTTGTTAGCATTGAGAGCAGGTGCAGGCTTCTCCAGTTCTAGAGACTCATCACTCGGTAAGCCATGTGGTCATCACTCGAGTCTATTTCTGCTTTCTGTAAGCCATGTGGTCAACAGAGTAAGTAGGATGTCCATCATGAAGCTCTGTACTATAACTAATCATAGATGTGTCCTCATGAGACATTATACCGATAGAGGTGTACCCTGAATACACAAAACTACACATAGATTTACAAAGAGCTATACTCAAGTAACATGTAGACGTAAATACTGATAAACAGACATAGATGTACTTAGTCATAGATGGACACTGTACTTAGTCTAGATGGACACTGTACTTAGTCTAGATGGACACTGTACTTAGTCTAGATGGACACTGTACTTAGTCATAGATGTATGCCAGTATACTCATACAGACTACTTTCTATACCCTCCATCTTCAACACTCACTGATAACCTTTCTCTCAGGCACCAGGACCTCATGTGGTGGGGTGAAAGTACAGTTCAGAGGGCTAAGCAGAAAACACGTTGTGGCTACGACAATTCAAGGTGCAGCCATCAGCATATACGACATATGTACTATCGAGCCAGCTATAGAGAAAAAGATGAGTCGCTGTGAGTTTGCTCGTCAGTCACTGGACAAATGTCTAATCAAAGTGAAGCGCTCTGGGCCCCCACCTATCGACTGCACCCAGTCTCACCTACTGTCCCTGTGCACTGCCTGGCACAGACCGTTAACTAGATGTTTCATACTTTATACTTCCCAGGGCTGAGGATGGCGGATTGCAAGATGAGAACATTCAAGCGTGAAGCTGTCAGAGGGACAGAACGGTGAGGCATTGTAAGTGAGTAAGCAGTGCAGTTGTTGGGGGAGTTAGCGGGCAGCCAGCTGGACTCAGCCAGCAATCACCTGGACTCAGCCAGCGATCACCTGGACTCAGCCAGCTGGACTCAGCCAGCAATCACCGCGCCGAGTTCAGCTTCATCAGAGACTTCAAATTCAGCTTCGCCTTGGGCTTGGGCTTCGTCTTGATGGTGTTCTGGATACGCAGCTTCTGCGTATACCCAATGAGATTCTCCACCACCTGCTCGAACGTCTGGTTGTCCTGCACCAGCAGCTTCTGCTGGGCGCGGTAGTACGCCAGCAGCACCTGCAGCTTGCCGATGGACTCCTCGTACTGGCGGCTCAGCTCGGCCACCTGGCTGCTGGACAGCGTGCTAAAGTACACGTCGTTCTTGACGCTTTTCCTCATCTCCTGCAGCATCCCGTCCGCGTCCCAGGCCTCCACCAGCCGGGTCTCGTCCTCCGTGAGCTCCCGCGCGTCCTCCAGGGGCTGCTCAGCGGCCTCCTCGGCGGCCTCCTCGCGGCCCACAGCCCGGAACGAGTAGTCAATCTCCTCCGTGATGCCTAAAATGGCCAGCAGATTGCGCTTCAGCACGCTCCCGTTCCAGTTGTCGGGCACCAGGCACGGCTGCGCCGCCAGCTTCCTGCTGAGCTCGACGGCAGGCTCGCTGTCCCGCACCGTTCTTACCTCCAGCCCAGCTGCACCGGCCTCGCCCGCACAAAACAGGCTGCCCACCAGCTCGTTCAGCCTGCCCTCCAGCTCCTCGTCGTCCACAAACGTCCTAGGCGGGAACGCCAGCCTCTCCTGCTCGAAAGAGGCGTCTGAAAAGTCGCCAAACTCGTCCGAATCGCTCATACCGTCTACTTAGCTATAAAGAGTTTTATTTTCATCTACAGCTTTTATGTATTTTATTTATTCATCACTGCAGTGACCTCACTCACGCAGGTCGAGCTGCGGCTTCTTGACGGTTCTCTTCTTGACGCCGTTCTTCAGCTGGTCCTCGAACTGCACAACGTCCTTGTGGTCTCTGTTCAGGTTGTCGAGGTCCTTGACTTTGTAGATTCTCACCAGCCAGTTCTCGGAGGTGAACGCCTCCTCCACTGTCTCCAGCTTAGGCGAGTCCTCGATCCGCTGCCCACGCACCCTGTCCAGCGCCGGTCTCGACCCGAACAGCTCCTTGAACCGGTAGTACGACAGCTTGTACATCATACTGTTCTTCATCGTGTCCGTGGCCTCCGCGTCCACTTTGTACTCGCCTCTGGCAGTGAAGTAGTTGCGCTCTTTGATCTCCTCGGGCCAGATACCCTCCGAGATTCTCACCATCCACAGGAACTTGTTGATGTCGTCCCCGGAGTACCCAATCACACCGCCGAATATGATCAGAATGTAGTCCACGTCGTGCTGTCTGAGGATCTTGTACGACGTGGTCTCGTTGGCCGCAAGCGCCTTTCCGACAGTCGCAATGTGCGTGTTGTTCCACGTGTTGTTGTCCACCAGCGTCGTACGGTCCGCCATTCCTCCAATCTGGTACCCGTAGTCCCACCACGCCAGCACCTTGGCGTCCTCGTCCGTGTTCATTCTCAGCCAGTAGTACGCCTCTCTGTAGTCGTCAATCAGGTTCTGCGACCCGTCCGGGTTTCTCGACGCAATCACCACCGATGGCGACGAGTACGCATTGGATGTCACCCACGTGCAGTGGTACACGAACAAAAACAGGTAGAACGTGAACGTGAGCAGGATCGTCAGCTTGGACACCGCCTTGAACACGAGGTCCGAGCCCGCTTTCTGCTTCGAGTCGTATTTCAGGAACTCAGACACGTCCAAATAAACATCAAACAGCTTGGACAGTGCGATTGCGGCACTCACACAGATGATTGGCGTCAAGGTCAGCATCAGACGCACCATAACCCCAGCAAAGTAAGAGCACAGCACACTGTAGATGATGATAAAGACATGTTCGTCCTTCAATTCCTGGAATACCAAGTACACCCCGGCAGGGAACAGCCAGATCAAGAACTGCGTGTCAAAGAAGAACGCAGGCCAGGCCGTAGGCTGGTGCTCGGACACCGACGCAATGATTGGAATGTGGATCTTGGCGTAGTTTGTGTCCCAAAGCGAGTAGAATCTACCGGTCCATGGGGCAATCAAGCCTGCAAAAGTCAGGCCCACGAGCCCAGCAATGCCCAGCACAACAATCAGCCCGACTGAGATGAACAGCACAGACTTGAACTGCTTGGAGGACACGTTGGAGCGGATGTAGTCACCGAATGCAACTAACTGGACCAGCCCAAAAACACCCAGTGCAGCCATGTGGTCGTTGGAACGGATAGGCAAGAACCCGACAAACGGGATCTGCATGGACGCCAGGGTCCCAATGGCGTACCACGTCGAGTACGACACGTACAGTCTGTGCGTGTAGCGTCCCATCAAAATCAGTATGAAAACATGTAGTGGGATCAAGTTGGTGATGAAAACGTACCCACCCCATGCAGACACCATGTAGAAGTAAAACACAGCCGCCATGGAGGACCAGAACACAGAACCCTCCTTGAATCCCTTGATCCACAGGTAGAAAGTGGCCATCAGCAGGGTGATTGCAATGGCCTCGTTGTCATAAGAACCGGCCACAGATCTGGAAATGTAGCCCGGGGCAATTGCAATGAAGCCGGCACTCAGCAGAGCCGCCGAGGTCGAGGCCATCTCCTTGGTGAACAGGTACGTGGCGTACGCAGTCAGGCCCGAGAAGGCTGGCGCCAACAGCACACAGATGTTTCTAATATCCACCGGCAGACCCACTTTTCTCAGCAGGTGCCATATGGTGCCACTGGTGACCATCAGCCCCGGGTACAAGGTGCCCCCGGTGACTCTTCCCAGCGGGTACCAGGTTCTGTCGTCGAACCAGTTCAGGAACGCGTAGAATCCATTGTTCACCAGGTACTTGGTGGCTCTAAAATTAAACCACGGGTCAAACTCGTGGATAATGCTCTCGAATCTGATCACTGAAAACAGCCTGGACGACACCGCAGCGCCAATGACACAGCTGAAGATCAGAATCTTCAGCAGCAGCTTAACTCTCTCCATTTTCCACTGCTTGTTGATGTTTGGTGTTGGCAATTTTCTTTTCAAAATGTGTTCAGTTCGTTCGCGAATTACGTAACAAATGAGGTAACGGGCTTACATAAGAAATGAGATAAACAGAGTGATTACATAAGAAGGTATGTAGTGTCTATGGCTAGCTGCTCATCTCGTGGCGGATCTTGTCCCTGACGGAGCCTGCCGTGCCCGTGGCGACCGCAGCCTCGCCCTCGCTGTCGGCCTCGTCCGAGCTGTTGAAGAACGAGCTGGAAATCGACGAGCTGTCGCTGTCGGTGTCCCTCTTCTCCTGTTTTCTCTTGAGGCGGCGCTGCTCCTGTCTTCTTCTTCTCAGCTCCTGCGTCTTCTTGTCCTCCAGCTGCTCGTCCACGTCCATCTTCTTCAGGTCATCAAAGTCTGGGAACAGCTCTCTTCCGTACCGGTTGACCACATCGGTGATGCTCTCGCTCAGTTCTCTTCTTTCTGTTTTGAGATCAAGCAGAATCTCCGGCTTGACCAGCGACAGGTAGATCGGTCTGATCGACTTGAAGATGTCCATCCCGGTGTCACCACAGATCAGCGCAGAGTATGTCACCGTGGCTCCAGCAATGTAGATCGCCCAGAACAGCACAAACTTGTTGATCTTGTAGTCTCTAAAGTAGTACAGCCCCAGGATCGAGTAGAATGTGTACAGCACAGGCGCCAACCCCATCCCGATCAGAATCTTCCATGTTGCGACAACATCGTTGGCCTCCACTTTGACCACAGAGTTGGCCAGTGCGGCCTTCTTCTTCTTGTTGGAGTACCACTTGCCAATAACAAAGACCGGCGTGAACAGTACAATTCCCGGCATCGCCAGTACCAGCAGCAGTAGAAGCTTAATACTTCTCGAGCACAGGATAAAAAAGTTCTTGACATAGTGCACCTGCGCACGCTCAACTTCATGATCCGGCAAGTTCAGCTGCTTCAGGTTCTCGTTGTACTTTAGAACTTTCTTCTTGAGCTCGATGATCTCAGGGTTCTCCTTGTAGTGATTGTACCCAATCACCAGTCTTCTGTTCATTTCCACAATCAGCGCAATTGGCAGATTTTTCCCACGAGTATACAGTCTTCTTGCAGCTTGGACCACCATCAGCGTTTCGTAGTCAGGACAGGACACAGTAACAGCTTTCAGCCCATCGGTGATGGTGTCCAGCAGTTCTTGAACCGCTTCCTTGGACCCATTGCTGTATTTTTCCAGCATATCAGCAGAAACACTGATTGGGTCGCCAAATTCAACCACAGCTCTGGATCTGAACTTGTGAGCGTGGAAGTAATTCATACCACATGGCACGATCTTCACATCCAAGCCAGGGTACTGCTTCATGGCCCCCAGAGCCATGATTGCCACGCCGGCTTTAAGTGGTAATAAGTCGGTACGATCATGTGAGCCACCCTCAGGAAAGATTCCTAGCGAGTTACCAGCGTGCAGGTGCGCAAACACCTTCTCGTACACCTCGCTCTGATCGATCTTGACTGCGAGCAGATACTCGGTGCCCTGGGCGACTATATCCTGAGCGGATTTCTTGAATTCACGTTTCAGCAGCAGCTCATGGTCGTTTAAAACCTGCGCAATCTCGGCATTGCCCTTTGCTTTTGGCAGCCCGATGAGCCCCTTAGCAGTGGCGTGCTTGGTGAACTCGGTGCCCTCCCCTATGATCCTCAATGGGTCGGCTGGGTCCAGTTTTATGGTGCCAGGACATTTCTTCAGATTATCTTGAGCTCTTTTGACGGGGATTGACATGGCCAGTCTGGCCAATTGGCCAACCCCATTGACACTCAGGGACTTCTCCGCAATCAGGAACGAGACCCGTCTGTTGGTTTCCGCGCGAACCTGGCCCATCAGCACCACTGGGTCCACAAACTGGTTTGCATGGGGCGCTGCAACGAATATGACCGGGCCTGTTTTGGGGATTTTGTACGCATTTCTGGGCCGGATCTCCCTGAAGAAGCAGTCGAAGATCACGCCCAGCAGCCACAGCGTGAAGTCGTACAGGAACTTGGTCGTAAACGACGGCTCTTCATACATCTTGGTGGTTGTTGTGGTTTAGTGCAAAGTCTCCAGACTTTGAGAATTTTCTCGACCGCGCTTAGTCAGAAGGTCTGGAATGTTATATAAGCGGCAGTTACGTAAAACATAACGTAAGCCATGCTTACTCAGCAGAAACAAAGAGTTACATAAGCTACGCTTACTCAGCAAAGACAAAAAGTTACATAAGCTATGGTGCTTACTCAGCAAATATCAGCCGTCTATTGAGCCAGCGCAATAGGCTGTCAGTCCACCCAGAGCTGCTGCCGCTTGGAGTCGTCGCGGGCGCGGGCCCTGAGGAGGTGGTGGGTCTCTGTGTCGTCGCTGCCCGTGTCGGAGTGCTGGTCGGAGTCGTCGCCGGAGAAGTGCCAAAAGTCAGGCGGTATCTCGTTCATCTGGACGGAGGGAGCGCCGTTGAGGAACCGGATCTGCTCAAGCACCTTGATCTGCACGTTGCGCAGGTACTTCTTTGTGTTTTTGTTCTCGAGCTTGTCGCCCAGGTTCGGGTGGAGCGAGTAGTCTGGCTTGAAAAAAGACTTGAACTCCATGGACATGTCCTCGGGGAGCTTTGAGTCGAGCCTGGTGCCGGTCATTATGCTGGTCTCGTAGCACCAGAGGCGGGAGACATTGCGCGGGGTGTAGCCTCCGCCGCCGACGACGAGCAGGGGCAGGCCAAAGCTCTTGATGAACTTGACGCACTCGCCGTGGGCCTTGATGTTGAGGTTGAAGGAGCCGAGCCTGTCGCCGCCCAGGGAGTCAGCGCCGCACTGCTGGACGATGACGGTGGGCTGGTAGGCGTTGATGAGGGGCTCCATGATGCTCTTGAAGAGCGCGACGTAGGACTCGTCGTCGATGCCGTCGTTGAGCGGGACGTTGACGGCGTACTTCTGGCCGTTGCCAATGCCGTTCTCGTCGATGCTGCCCGTGCCGGGGAAGAAGACGCCGTTGTACTTGTGGAAGGAGACGGTCATGACCCTGTCGGTGGTGTTGAAGGCCTCCTGGACGCCGTCGCCGTGGTGCAGGTCGATGTCGATGTACATGACGCGCGGGTGGTAGCGCAGCAGGTCGATGATGGAGAGCACGATGTCGTTGATGTAGCAGAAGCCGCTGGGCTCGAACTTCTTTGCGTGGTGGAGCCCGCCAGACCAGTTGATGGCGATGTCGGACTGCCCGCTCAGCAGCTTGTGCGTCGCGTCCAGCGACGCCCCGGCGTACAGCCGCGAGTACTCGTACACGCCCTCGAACACGGGGCAGTCGTCGCCTATGTTGAACTCCTTGAGCTGCTGCGAGAACTTGCTGAGGTTGTCCGGGCTCACCCGCCGCAGAAAGTCGACGTAGTCTGCCGAGTGGAACTCCAGCAGCTCGTCCCGGCTCGCCGCACGCGGCTCGTAGCAGTCCATCCGCTCCTGCAGCCCGTACCCGAGCACCAGGTTGTCTGTCAGCATCAGCCTGAACGGCTTCATGGGGTGCCTCACCCCGTAGTGGTAGTTCGACACCTGCGGGTTGTAGTGGTACGACACGTTCGGCACGTACGTCTGCAGCTCGTCCTCGTACAGCTTGGTGTGCCGCACCGTCTTGTTGTCGGGCCTCATTCTGCTTATTGCTCTTAAATAAATAAATAAATAAATAAAAATAAATAAATAAATAAAATCCTTTCAGTGGCAAAACCAACAACTACAACATGTCCGGCTTTGATAGACACATCACCATCTTCTCGCCCGAGGGGCGGCTGTTCCAGGTGGAGTACGCGTTCAAGGCGATCAATGCTGCGAACATCAACGCGATGGGCGTCACGGGCAAGGACTGCGCCGTGCTCATCCAGCAGAAGAAGGTGCCAGACAAGCTGCTGGACCCGGCCACCGTGTCGTACATGTTCAGCATCACCCCGAAGATCGGGATGCTGGCGACCGGGTCCATTGCGGACGCCAGAAACCAGGCCCTGAGGGCCAGGGCCGAGGCGGCTGAGTTCCGCTACAAGAACGGGTACGAGATGCCAGTCGACGCCCTGGCCAAGAGGATGGCCAACCTGGCCCAGATCTACACGCAGCGCGCCTACATGCGGCCGCTGGGCGTTGCTCTCACCTTCTGCGCGGTGGACGACGAGTTCGGCCCTATGCTCTTCAAGACAGACCCGGCAGGCTACTACGTGGGCGCCCGGGCCAACGCCACGGGGCCTAAGCAGCAGGAGCTCATCACTGCGCTCGAGAAGAAGTACAAGAAGGAACTCAAGGGCGACTGGCAGCAGGTTGTCGAGTTTGCCATCGTGACCCTGTCCAACGTGCTCAACACAGAGTTCAGAAAGAACGACATCGAGATTGGCGTTGCGCTCCACGACAGGTTCTTCACCCTCTCCAGCGACGAGATCGACGACCGCCTGGTGGCCATTGCCGAGCAGGACTAGCTCGCTTCCTAATAAACGGTTTTACAAACTACCAGCTGCCAGCTGCCAGCTGCCAGCTGCCTAGCCACCCACCTCTATCTTAACGCCTAACCCGAGCCTATACACCTCAAGTCTCTTGTAAAGGCTATACTCCACCGGCTTCAACAGGTATGTGAAACTTCACAACTCTACAAAGTATACCAAAACATGTAGTAATGCTCAATCACTGGTCCTTCTCCATTACTATTCCTTGGGGAAAACCACAACAGGCTAAAACCACACAACAGCCTTCATGGAATTCACGACAGATATCATCTGAGTAAAGAAACGAAATAGTGGCTACGATGGTGAGCAGATTACTTATACTGGCTGCCAGCAAAGCTACACTAAATCACCAGAATCCTAGCTTTACTGAAACTACCAGTCATTAAACAGCTACACTAAAAATCCTATAGCTTTACTGAAACTACCAGTCATTAAACAGCTACACTAAGTCACCAGTCATTTTAAACGGCTATAAAACTACCAGTATCCTGTAAAGCTATATAAACCACCAGTTTAAGGTCTAAAACACGTATGGAATGAACAGGTATGGACACTCCTTGACGTACTCCTTCCAGTCGTCACCGTACTTGAGCTCACACTTTCTCTGGTCTCTGAACGCTCTGTGAACCAGAACAATCAGGAAGAACGTAGGGAAGAACCATGGCAGTGGCGAGCCAAATCCACAAACCAGCGCCCAGACAAGTGCTTGGGTGTAGTCTGCAGTGTAGTGGATTTTTCTCGCAAGCTTGTACCATCCATCACATAACAAGTACGACCCGGTTTTGGTCTTGATGTATTTAGGATTCTTCAACACTTGTGCCTTGAAAAATGGGAATGTCTTTCTAACAGAGTAGTCTCCACTTAGCTGCTTTCTGAAGTAGTTTTTCTGTGCGTTGGTAGTGTCAAAGAAGTAGTACGCAACACAGTAAACCAAGAACAACGACAAATTGTAAGTGAATGACCATTTGTACTCTTCAGGATCGTGCAAGCTTAGGAACAGAGTACATTGGCAGTAGGTGAATGGCACACCTGCAATGTTCCAGAAGATCAACATGAATCCAAACTTTTCGTACGCCATATCCCAGGTTGGAACAATCAACTCCTCACCTTTGGCACACGCATTGGCATACGACCAGTGTGCAAACAACAAGATACTCATTTGTGGAGATAAGGCACCATAAGTCTCGTACTGTCTTAAACTGGCTGCAAATGTCAAAAAGAATAAGATAAACCATGGTAGTCTCACTTCAAAGAACATTTTCAAGTCCAAGATGCCAATTCTTGGGTTCAATGGTGCTCCCATGAAGAAGTCGTACAAATGGTTACCGGTCATTCTGTGGTAGTCTCCGGACCACACCAGTGTGTAGATGTACAGCAAAATACTAAAACTGAATCCAATAATGATGGCCCAGGTCATGATTTCTCCAAACAAGTCCAGAATTGTGTACAGTGGGAAGATACCAGTGAAATGCAGCACCAGTGAGATCACCACAGAAGTGTAAAATGACCACATGGCGTTACAAAAATATGGCAACTGCTTGTCCTTCAAGTGTTTCAATGGCTGTCCCTTAGTCCACACACCTGGCAAAGTGTAGTAAAAGATCCCTTGCACCAGGATAAAAGTACCAAAAATCTTACCAGCACGGTAGGTTGGGTAAGCGTGCTCGTAGATCAGGTGTCCCATTTTGACTAGAAACTCTTTGAACGTTTCATTGTCTGATGGTAAGAAGAACTGCCCATTGTTGAATTCGGCACTCAACCACATGTAGTACATCAACGCTGGGAACCCAATTAGCATTCCCACCACTCCAGCGGTACCGCCAAACTCGTACTCAATCTGTTCTGGCTTCAAGTATCTGGCATCCATTTTGTTTACTCGTTTAAATAAAGTAAACAAAAAAAAAAGCACAACAAAAAAAACGCGTTTTATTCGGTAACGGAAAGAAAACTGATTTTTTGGGGTTTTTGCAGGCAAAAAAAATAAAAAAAGCGACCTCGGTGAGGATTGAACTCACGATCTTGCGATTAACAGTCGCACGCCTTAACCAGCTTGGCCACGAAGTCAAATTTATAGTTTCATTTTGGCGCTGGAGGACCAGTATGTGGATATTAATGACGGTGTTCTAATACAATGAGCTGTGTGCTGGAGCAGGAAACCGAGATAAGCTACAGTGCTAGCAATACAGAATCATTTATTGTCGCGTTTCAACAGGTTGAGTAGATAATTACTGGGATTTGGCTTCTCTTCTTTTGGTTTTTCTTCTTTTGGTTTCAGCAAGTTCAGCAACTCCTGTCCTGGATTGTTGTTACCACTGCTGCCAGCGCTGCTGTTCGACGATGGTTCCCGTTTGAGCATTGTTATTGGAGGTCTGGCTGTGGAGTCTGTTTTAGGCGATTTCAGCAGGTTAAGTAGATCCTGTCCCGGGTTGTTGGCAGGAGCTGGAGCTGGTGTGGCCACTGGAGCAGGAGCAGGAGCAGCCACCGGCACTGGTGAAGCTGGTGATGGGTTTACACGGTCACCGCTATTTTCTCTTTTCAGTAATGTGAATTGGGGTTTAGACGCAGCCTCAGGCTTTTTGATCATGTTGAGCAGTTCAGTGCTTGCACTGTCCTCTCTTTTTAGAATTGTTATACGTCTCTTAGTCGATTCCGATTTTTCTGAATTGATCGAGTCTCTGGATTCACTGGCTTTTGGATTCTTCAATAAGTTGAGCAGGTCCTGGCCTGGTTTATTACTATCCTCTCTTTTCAAAATGGTTATTGGTTTAGCAGTTTCTTGTTGAGACTTTTCTGCACTTGGCTCTGTTTTTTGGGGTTTAAGCATGTTCAATAAATCTTCCCCTGGTTTATTGGTTTCTCTTTTCAAAATGGTGACGGGTTTTTGAGCAGATTTTTCAGAGACAACAGAATCACTGGACTCTGCTTGAGGCTTTTTCAATAAGTTCATCAGATCCTGTCCAGGTTTGTTGGTTTCTCTTTTTAAAATGGTGACTGGTTTTTGAGCAGCAGATTTTTCTGAAACAGTAGAATCACTGGATTCTGCCTGAGGCTTTTTCAATAAATTCATCAAATCCTGTCCAGGGTTATTCGTTTCTCTTTTCAGAATGGTGATTGGTGGGTTTTTTGATTCTGTCTTAGGATTCATCAACAATCCAAGCAAATCCTGACCTCGCGTATTGTTTTCTCTTTTCAACATTGTGATTGGCTTTTCAGCTGGCTTTTCAGCTCTACTAGGAACTTGTTCAGCTGAATTAGTGTTTTTCAGCAAGTTCAGCAAATCTTGACCAGGTTTATTAGTATCTTCTCTTTTTAGTAGAGTAATTGGAGGTTTGGACTCTCTTTTTAAAATGGTTAAGTCATCACCAGTAAACGTCGGTTTTTTCTTTAGTTCATTTTCTTCTTCCATCTCTTCCTCAATTTCTTCATCTGAATACTCCTGCGCTTCTTCAAAGTCTGATTCGTCAGTGTAATCAAAGACTTCAATTTCCTCTTCTTCTTCCTTTTCCTCGCTGAGTTGATTTGTATTTTCATTTGCACTTTCATTTGCACTTACACCTGCAGATCCACTTTCATTCTCGTTTACACTGTCGTTCGCCACTGCAGCAATATCTGGCTCTGAAGATGAGTTTTCACTTTTTGGCAAAATCTCAGCAGAAGTTGGAACTGGTGAGGTTGCTGGGGACTTTTTCAGTAAGTTGAGTAGATTTTTGGAGTAATCATTTTCCTTCTTCTGCTTGACTTCTTTCTCTTTCTTGACTGTTGTATTTGAGTTCAGAATCGATAAGAATTCATTTGGTTTTGGGGGCTGTGGTGGTTGCTGTGGTTGCTGCTGCTGTTGTGAAGAAGGAACAGGAGGCTGTAGCATTGGGACCATCATTGGTGGGATCGGCTGTGGCGTCATTTGTCTTGAGTTAGGACCAGACATAGGTAGAGGAGGAGGCATGAAAGGCATTGGCATTGGATAAAATGGCATTGGCATAAAAGAGTAAGGATTGAACTGCTGCTGTTGTTGCTGTTGCTGCTGTTGAAGGAAAGTTTGCAGTTGCAGTTGATCTTTGATTTGTTTGTTGGCAGCTGATTGTTTGATGAACTCCAACAAGTCTCTGCCTGGGTCGGTAGTTGTTTTTGGGGAGTTTAGACCCAATAAGAACTTTAATTTAATTTCTGCATCCTTCTTCAATTGAGTTTCATTGATTTCAGACTGTTGTCTTTTCACGTAGCTGATCAGTGGGTTGATCATACTTGGAATGATGAAGTATTTGCTTGCAGTAGAGTTCGATTTGATATCCTTAATCAGTTTCTTGAAACTGATCCACTTTATTTTGGCAATCTCATTTCTTGCCAGAGGTTTGAAATCTGTGTCTTCTGGCACGTTCTTTGCAATGAAAATCTTGTAGTTTTTAGCTTTAAAGTTTCTTTCAATGAAGTCCTGCTTTCTGATAAAAGGTGTCAGGTCAAAACCAATCTCTTCCTTAACTTCTCTGATTGCACAATCAACGTCATTCTCGTCCTTTGATATTTTACCACGGGGGAAACTCCACTTGTTGGACTCCATCCCCTGGACAATAAGCAGCTTGTCCAACGACTCATTGAATATAGCAGCCCCTCTCACCGGAATTGACTGTTTATAGTTGGAAAACTCTTTGAGCCCTTCAATTGGGTCACCACCTTTCCAAATCAGTGGGAATAGTTCAATCAGCTTCTGCGAAAATTGCTTCATCTTCAAGTTCGGCAAGTATGGGTTGATCTGTCTTATAAAGTCGAGGTAAAACCAATGAGCCTCTTCAAAAAGGAAGAAAATTCTTGCATTGGTTGACAAATCCTCGTCCAGCGCATTGATCACAAATCTGGTCAACACGTCCTCGAGCACTCTGTCCAGCGACTGGTTCAAAAGCCCGTTTTCTAGCGCTATTGACATGGTTTTCGTCTTGTTGTAATGGCTTGCTATGCTTTATCTCTGTCTATTTGATTACTTAGTAGAAAAATATTTCAGTGGACAAATTTTGTTTTTGTTTATTTTTTATTTCATTTTTTTCTTTTTTTTTTAATGCTTTTTGGTTTCTAGGTGATAGCGAGAAAATAGCTGTACAATCGAGGTAATTAGGTACAAGATGAAGGTTGGCTACGTTCCGGAACATTTCAGCACACCAATTGTGTTTGCTAAAGAGAAAGGTTTTTTCAAAGGGCTGGATATTGAACTAATTCCATACCCATCCGGTTCAGGGCATTTGATCCAGTCGTTGCAGGATGGCAGCCTGGACGTTGCGATTGGGTTGACAGAAGCGTTCATTCGTGGTATTGCCACAGGCAACGAGAGCTACAGCGTTGTTGGGACGTATGTGGAGAGTCCACTGCGGTGGGCGGTGAGCACCGGGTTCAACAGGGCAGATATTGTCAAGACGGAGCAGCTGGCTGGCGGCACCATTGGTGTGTCGAGAATGGGATCTGGCAGCCACGTGATGGCGTTTGTTCTTGCTCTGGAGAAGCAGTTCAAGAAGCCGTACTTCAAGGAGTTCAAGATCGAAGGGACATTCAAGAACCTGAGGGAGAGTGTCAATAACGGCACCAGCGATGCGTTCATGTGGGAGTACTTCACCACCAAGAAGTACTACGACAACAAAGAGGTGAAGCAGATTGGCGAGATCTACACGCCATGGCCGTCGTGGGTGGTGAACTTCAGAAACGGGGCAGTCACGGGCGAGCAGGGCGAGGCGTTCCTGAGCGGGCTGCAGCAGGGTGTCAAGTACTTCAACGAGAACAAGCACGAGGCTGTCAGCTGGATATTCGGCAACTTGGACTACAGCGAGGAAGACGCCAACGAGTGGATCAAGACGGTCAAGTTCAGCAACGACATCAAGGGGGTCGACAAGACGGTTGTCAGCAAGTGCTGCGAAGTGCTGCTGGAGGCTGGCGTGCTCAGCGATGAGCAGGCGGGCTCTACTGCCTCCTCGCAGTATATCCAGCTCAAGTGAGCCTGCTGAGCCTGCTGAGCCTGCGACAGGCGGCGGGATCCTGCAGGCACACGCACCGCCCGCATAACTACGCAGGGCGCCTCGGCGAGCGTCCGCTCCAAACGAGTCACTCCGCCGAAGCTGATTAGGTCCATACCCTTTATGTTAGTGCGTACGCTTTACGTTACAGTTTGTAGTGCTGCTGATAAAGGCCGCCGATTGGCACCGGCCAGCTGAGCTTACGAAACATGCGTGCAGAAGCAGTGCAGTTGCAGCTGGCTGATATCTGAGTGGACGGATGTAGCTGGTAAAATGTGTCACTATTCAGCAGAGATGTAGTGCGAGCCGAGCAGCTGTGTAGTGCGAGCCGACCAACGGGTGGTCTGAACCGTAGTGGCACTGCCCAGCGAGTCAGACGATTATGGTCACTGCATTGCTTTTTCGGCACTCTCTGGTATCTGAGTCAAGTGACCAACCATTTGACCGCTACGCTAGGCTACAGGCTACATCAGGCTACACCAGGCTGCTCTGGCTAATTGCCAGTGCCAGACAGCTACAGCGTGTGCTACACCCACCCACCCACTCAGCGTGGACCAAATGTGCACCAGCACATCATGCAGAATGCGTACAATTCCCATTTCCGGCCTTCTACGATGATAAAAAACCATCAAAATTTGGTAAATTCTGATTAATGCCCACCACTATTTAAATCACTTAATTCCAGGATAAAT
Source organism: Starmera stellimalicola (assembly GCA_030580055.1). Classification (NCBI taxonomy): domain Eukaryota; kingdom Fungi; phylum Ascomycota; class Saccharomycetes; order Phaffomycetales; family Phaffomycetaceae; genus Starmera; species Starmera stellimalicola. Next base: position 150,121 of record JAKTSD010000008.1, on the reverse strand, counting down.
GGGACTGACTAAACTCGTGTATATAAGAAGTGGAATTCGCTAATTTAGTTTTGAATTTGTCTTGAGTAACCACCACAGCACACAGCAACCATGCCAGCAATCACACTAGAAGGAGTCAAGGTGCTTGCCCCAGTTGACTTCGAATCCAAGTACCCATCGGGCACAACCACTGCAGACATCTTGACCAAAGATGCGCTGAAATTCGTTGTCCTGCTGCACAGAACATTCAATGCCACCAGACTGGCATTGCTCAAGAACAGGGACGCGGTGCAGGCCAAAATCGACGCAGCAGAGGACGTTTTGTCTGTCTTGAACTTCCCAAAGGAGACCCAGCACATTAGAGAAAACCCTGAATGGAGAGGTGCGATCCCAGCCCCAGGCTTGATCAAGAGAAACACAGAGATCACTGGCCCACCATCCCCAAGATCCATGCTGGTGAATGCTCTCAACTCGAACGTGAACACTTACATGTCCGATATTGAGGACTCAGTCTCACCAACCTGGGAGAATGTCATCTACGGCCAGCTCAACCTGTACGATGCCATCAGAGGACAGATCGACTTTACCAACGAGGCCAACGGCAAGCAGTACAAGCTCAACAAGCAGCCGGGGGCCAACCCTACCCTGATTTTGAGACCAAGAGGATGGCACATGTACGACAACCACATTGTGATTGACAACGAGCCAATCTCGGCCTCCATCCTGGACTTTGGTTTGTACTTCTACCACAACGCCAGAGAGCTCATCAAGATTGGCCACGGACCGTACTTCTACCTGCCAAAGATGGAGCACTACCTGGAAGCCAGACTCTGGAACAACATCTTCAATGTTGCGCAGGACTACCTGGCGATCCCTAGAGGCACGATCAGAGCTACCGTGCTGATTGAGACCCTGCCAGCAGCGTTCCAGATGGAGGAGATCATCTACGAGCTGCGCCAGCACTCCTCAGGGCTGAACTGTGGCCGTTGGGACTACATTTTCTCAACTATAAAAAGACTGAGAAACCACAGCCAGTTCATTCTTCCAGACCGTGACCTGGTGACCATGCTGTCGCCTTTTATGGACGCGTATGTCCAGAGACTGATCAAGATCTGCCACAGCAGAGGGGTGCACGCCATGGGAGGAATGGCTGCGCAAATCCCAATCAAGAACGACGTCAAGGCCAACGACATTGCCATGAACAAAGTCCGCAGCGACAAGATCAGAGAGCTCAACAAGGGCCACGACGGGTCCTGGGTCGCGCACCCAGCCCTGGCAGCTATCTGTAACGAGGTGTTTGACCAGATGGGAACCCCAAACCAGATCCACTTTGTCCCAGACTACAAAGTTGCCGAGTCTGACCTGATCAACACCAAGATCAACGACTTCAGAATCACCAAGGACGGCATCAGAGTCAACCTGTTTATTGGGCTCAGCTACATGGAAGCCTGGCTCAGAGGCTCCGGCTGTGTCCCTATCAACAACCTGATGGAGGACGCAGCCACGGCTGAGGTGTCGAGATCCCAGCTGTACCAGTGGATCAAGCACGGCATCACGCTGAGCGACTCGGGCGAGAAGCTCACCAGCGAGATTGCGCTACAGCTGCTGGACGAAGAGACAAAGAAGCTGGAAGAGAAGGCTGGTGCCGGAAACAAATTCCAGCTGGCTGCATCCTTCTTGAAACCTGAAATCTGCGGCGAGAAGTACGCAGACTTCCTCACAAACCTGCTTTACGACTCCATCTCTACTGTGGGCACCGAGGTGGATTTGTCAACGCTTAAATAACCTATTTATTAAACGACTTTACATTCCACTTTCTGTAATAAGTAAACAAACGCACAAAACAAAGCAAAACATAAACAAACGAGCGACATGAACGACTACAAGGCGCCCACGCCGCGCCAGGTGCTCAAGACGTGCCTGAACATCAAGCACCTGGTGGACACGCTGATCCCACAGTGTCTGCCGGTGGAGGAAGTGACCCAAAACTCGAAACTAATCAACAACAACACCATAAGGCTGACGCTGGAGGCATGTGGAGGCGGCAGCCCTGAGTCCAAACGGCGGTACCAGACAGTGGTGGTCTTCTGCCTGCTCAAACTGTCCTCCTGGTACGAGGAGCTGGCCACCAGCGAGCTTCATGACAGCGAGCTTCACCAGCTCAGATCTACAACGTCCCAGATAATTGCGTCAAAAATCATTGACTACTTCAATAAGGACGATTTCTACCTCTTCAAGTACCTGCTGTGCGAGAAGTTTGTCATCAACACGCGCAACCAAGACAACGAGCCTGTGAATGCGATCGAGCTGGCAATTGACCTGCACTCCACAATCGTCATCTCCTCAAAAGGGTTCCAGAGATGTATAAAGTGGATCTGGAAAGGATGGATTATCCCCAGCAACCTGGACCCCAACGAGTTCATCTTCTACCAGGATGTCTCTAACAGCAGTGTGATGGTCCACTTTAACCCGAACAGGCTGAAGTCTCCGGTTTACCAGAACAAAATTGAGATCATCTTCTCGCTCTTGTATCTGATAAATTTCACAATTATTGTCAATAAATGGGAGACCACCTGCAACGGGCTGGTGGAGAATGTGTTCTACGTTGCCACATGCTCCTTTCTGATTGACGAGTTTATCAAGTTCTATCATGTGGGGCTCAACTATTTTGGGTTTTGGAACATTCTCAACGACTCGATGTATTCAATAATACTGGCCTCCATGATTGTCAAGTATAGGGACTTTGACGTGGGGTTCCGGATCCTGTGTCTTGCAGCACCTCTGATGTGGCTAAGACTGCTGCTGTTCCTGGACACCGACCAGTTCATTGGCGCGATGATTGTGGTGGTGAAAGTCATGATGAAAGAGTCTCTGATATTCTTCACTCTTTTGATTATTGTGATAGTTGGCTTCTCGCAGGGGTTCTTGGGACTTGACAACTCGGACGGCAAAAGGGACACCACCCTGATGATCATGGAGAACTTGATTAAAGTTATTCTAGGCGACGGGGACTTTAAAGTGTTCAACAAGTTTGTACCTCCATATGCGGGCATTCTTTATTACTGCTACGGGTTCCTGGTGACTGTTATACTGCTCAACATTTTGATTGCACTATATTCCTCATCATATCAAAAGATTTATGACAATTCACTGGATGAATACATGGCTCTGATTGCAGAAAAGACGTTCAGATATGTCAGAGCGCCAGATATTGATGTTTTCATACCTCCTTTGAACATCATTGAGCTGATGATAACCCCGGTCTACTACATCAACAGGTCATTTCATGCCAAACTGTGCCACTTCACAATGAACATTATTTACTCGCCATTCCTGATTATAATCTCATTCTACGAGGCTAATGAGGCCAAAAAGATCCAGTTCAACAGACTGAAAGGACTGAAGGACGACGCAAACGAGTATGACCGAGAATGGGACCTGAGCGATGGGTTCATTGACGAAATAACAAGAAACCAAGAATATCTGCTACAGTTCCAGCAAGAGTACTTGATCGACCCAGAATTCAATGTTGATGACGATTGGTTCAAAAAAGTTGATATGCTGAAACCAAATTTCGACAAGTCTGATAACCTCCAGATTAACTGGGACCTATACCCAATCTACAAGAAGTTACAAGAGTTGAATAGTAAAATTGAAAAATTAGAAAATAAATAACCATAGACACCAGCAGACCCATTTCCCATCAACATGCACAATTCGATGAATTGACCGAGTCATTGTTAATACTGAGATCGATTTTGTTGGAATCGTTCTGTTTACTACTGCTGTTATTGCTAGCATCTTCAGTAATTGTGGACAATATTTTTTCACCAATTTCAAGAAACACTTGTTGAACATTGAAACCGGTTTTGGCACTTGTTTCAAAGAACAGAAGGTTCTCCTCCTTAGACAATTGTAGACCCTCGTCATACGACACTTTACGGCTATCCTCATCTTCCTCAATTAAATCATATTTATTCCCAATCAACCCAATAATTATCCCCTTTGAAGCCTGTTCGTGAAGCTCTTTGACCCAATGGCGCGCCTTGATAAAAGACGCTGGCTTCGTTACATCATACACAACCAAAGCTGCTTGCGCGTTACGGTAATACATCGGTGCCAGCGAGCTGAATCTCTCTTGTCCTGCTGTATCCCATATTTCAAATTTGATTGTTTTTTCTCCAATTGAGCATCTTTGTGTGAGAAATGCAGCCCCAATAGTTGGCTCTTTGTTCTCTTGGAAGTCGTCACTGACAAATCTCAGAACCAAAGACGACTTTCCAACCGCAGCTTCCCCTAAAAGCACTAATTTTACAGCTGTAATTGACATTTTTATAGCCTCTAATTATACAAAAGTTTATGTTTTTTAACTTTTTTCTACTTTTTCAAGAATTTTAATATTATATTTTTAGAGATAAAGTCACGTGGCGTATCATGTGACCTCATTTATAGTTTAGGACTGACAGGGGCGTTGTTGTTTGCAGTCGCCAATTGGTTGGTTGTGATGGACCCATCTGGGTTGGCACTGTCGCCAAAGAACACCACAGTGACGGTTAGATCGTCTCTATACCGTCTGGAGGTTGGTGACGGGATTGAAACCAACGTCGACAAGTATTCCTTGGACCCACCCAGTGATAGTGCGTTTCTAATTAGATGTGTCGAGCAGTTTTCATCCTGAAGTAGGATGTCATGGTCGTTTGTAGAGCCAGGTTTCTGGTTGTTTCTGAATGGTGGTCTCTGAAATTTCTGGATCTCTGCATCGGTTAAGTTGACAACTTTTGGCAGTTTCAGGTCATCTGAATTGAACAGGTTCCATTTCTTGGTTTCTTCCTGTTTTTGCTGCTGAGACAGTTTGTTTTTGTCCATCCATTTAACAACCAACCCAACAATTTCCTCGTCTGACAACAGCTCATATAATCCGTCACTGCCAATGACTATAAAATCGTTCTTCCCAGGATTGATCTTTGTGGTCGAGACAACTGGCTCGGCAGTAACATATGGAGGTGTCAATAGATTTTTTGGTGGAGATCTGAAGTAGAATCTTAAATGCTCAGGCAATTCGCTTATCAATTTGCCATTAATTTCTTTCAATTTATATCTGAAATCACCAAACGCCCTTGTTGGTTGCAGTGAGCCCAGCACTCTACCATGCTTGATTACATCTGACTCGCCTGGGTGTTCAGATTGGATTCTTTTAACCTCGTATGGATTATCACCGGTCTGATCAACCGACAATGATTTACAGGTCCACTGGTTATCTTCGTTAACAGAACCCAACAGCACTCTTGAGTCTCCAGTGACAGCCACCTTCAGGTTGCTTGAATTGGCGTCGTAAAACGTTAGCAATCCACACGCACCGGACGTAGCTGGCAGAGCATTGATCAGCTTCTTCTTATCGTTAGGATTGTTCAGTAGGTCAGTCAGCGAGTTGTAAACGATTTCGTGGTCCAGCTTGAGAAACCCTTGCTTAATTGCGTTATCAATGGCCTCTGAACTTGGAATGATTCTTGTATCGGTCTTCAAGCTGTTATCATCAACTTTGTAAATTGCTCCTAACTCGTTCGCAACGTAATTAATCAGATCGTTCTTTAGCTTCAGACTCGTGTAGTAGCCCGAGTGTCCATCGTAGATGCCCCAGAAGTATAAATCAGTTTCTTTTCTTTCGTTATCTTGGTTCAAAATAGGCACAGTGATAATACTTTCCGATCTGTCATCTTCGATTGGATTGTTACTTGGAAGTTGCGAGATGTCGTATCTGACAACGCCCTGGCCTCTGTTGACAAAATAGCTTTCTTCCAGCTGCCTCAATCTCTTTGTGACCTCCTCCTCGTTGAGTAGAAAGATGTTCTGCTTGTTTGAATTGTTTTCGTTGCTCTGTCTCGTGGAGGTCGAGAAGGATCTGTTAAACCCGGAATCGCTGTGAAGATAGCCTGTTATGGTGAAGTATGGCACCAGCAGAACCCCAGTGGAGATCAATGTCACCATCAAAGTCTTCTTCTTCTTCTCTCTGTGATAGTGGAAGTCCCTTCTAAACTGCACTTTGTTCGCCGATGCGCGCATCAATTGGCTTGAAATCTGCTTGGACCCATTCGCCACAAGCCTGAACTTGTTGAATCTCGCAACAACAACAAACGACATCCTCTACAGCGCTTCTTCTTAGCCGCCTTGTTGTTCACAATGGCAAATTCTACAACTTTGAGAATTTTACAGTAATTTTTAAATGTCTGGGTGCTGAGATCAGCGCTTACATAAACAGACAGCCGAGAGCCAGAAGCAGCGATACGTTCAAGTTGAGTGCGCTCGAGTCGTTCTTCTTAGCAGTGGAGCCTGTTGAGGTTTTGGAAGAGCGGGCCGAGGAGGATGTGGCAGTGCCAGTGGCAGTGCCAGTGGCGGTTCTGGAGGAGATGAATCCGGTGACGGAGGTTGCGTTCAAGCCTGACGAGGCTGAACGAGTGATTGAGCCGGAGGCTGCTGGGGCGTCTGCATCCGAGTAGGTGAAGATGTTGCCGTTGACCGAGGTGGAGTAGCTCTGGCCGCTGGACCAGCTGGAGGAGTACTCTGGGGCCCTGGTGGCAGATGGCACGTCACTAACAATTTCCTCAATGTCTTCGTCAGACGTAAAGTTGACTTCTGCGAGCGACACTTCCTCGTTATCCAGGTCGTAGACAACGTACGCGTACTGCAAGAAGGAGTCACCCAGGATGGCGGTGTCCTCCCCGGAGCTGACAAGCCCTAAAACACACTTGCTTGAATAGGAGGAGACTTGCAACATCACGTTGCTCAGTGGTACTGAGATCAGTTTGCCCTGGAAATTGTAAACCAGGTCGTAGTCGTAGCTGTCTGAACACGACATGGTGTAGTAGCCCAGCGTGGAGCTGTAGGTGGCGCCAACTTCAGATGCAATTGTCTCGATCAAGGAGTCTGGCAAGTAGGTCAAAGTGGTACCTGAGTCTAATAAGGCTGGATATTTGTTGGTATCGATGGTTGTCTCCTTTGAACCCGACTTAATTCCAAACCCTGACAGCGTCACCTGGATCTTGATAGGACTGTCGTAACCCTTGGAGGCCAGGGTGTTGATAATTGGAACCGTGGCCAAAGTACCGTTATATTTGGCATGGTCGACACCTCCAAACAGCAGGGACCCTGAATCAGCGTTGAGCGAGTTCAGGAATAGCGAGTATGCGTTTTTGTTGATCAGGCCATCCTGCACCAGTTTAACCGGCAAGTTGGCGTAGGTGTAAGGGTCTGAGTTTGAGCTGGAGACACCTGAATAGGTTGTTTCCAAGCCAGTGAAACCAATTCCCAGAACACCAACGGTGGAGTTTGTCTGGTTGGCAACGGCAAACGAAAAGTCTTTCACCTCGACGCCCTGCAATTGGATGCTGTCGTACCCCCAGGTACCATAGGCGTACGAGTTGTCACCGTAGACGATGAAGAACTCAGTGTTGTTGGACGTGAAAGTAGTACTGGAGGATGGGTCAAAAGTGCCGTACTCTGAGCAGTCAATGGTTGCATAGGAGCCATAGCTGGTGTCGGAAGGGCTGTAGCCCGAGCCGGAACTGGAGCCAGTGGCTCTTCTGGCAAGTTTGTCTTGGTTATTTGTGTTCTGATTGTCATTACTATTGCTGTCATTACTGTCATTGTCGTTACTGTTGTCATTAAAAAGGAACTCGCTGGCCTTTGGAGCGTCCAGGTTTCTGTACCTTCTTGTGTTTGTTGACGACGACATACAGTACGGGTTGATGTTCTCAGTGATCCACAAATCTGAGGACCCAGTGTCAACCAGGACAGTCACATTCTGCTGGTCCGAGCCAATCATTATAGACACCGAGTAGAAGTTGCTCTCGTTCGTCAGAGTCACATCCACCGTGCCATCCGCATTGTCTCTTTTGATAAGCGAAGCTCTCTTGTGCTTTGACGAGTCTTTGAACGAGTCACCTCTTGTCACATCGAAATCCAGGCTGATGATGTTCTTTGCATATGCCGCAGTCGCTAAAGCCGCTAGCGCGACAGTTGATAGTTTCATTCCGTCGGGTTCAGTCCAATTCAGTCCACTGCAATGGGTTTACTCAGCAATTGAAAAATATTCAGCGAGAAGAAATTAGTATTTATATAAAATTAAATTTAATGGCTGTGGAAGAAAAAAAAAAAGCCAAATTAAAATACCTGAAAAGTCAGTTTATTCTGGGCGTTTGGATTCTCCAGGTTATATTTAGCTTATCGTTTGTATTCTGTGCGTAATCTGGCTGGGTATTGTCGCGGTTTTGGCCCAGCATGGCACGCAAGTTGCCTCTATTTCTCGTCTACGAGAATTTTATGTCGCGTCTCGCTATACTAAAACACGAAAGTGATATTGCTAAAAGTTAACTAGCAAGAAAATTGCAATTTTGTCTCCTTTTGGTATAAAAATAGTGACAGAATGAGCAGCAGCAAAGCCTGGAAAGTGCATTTTCAGCAACGTGTGTGCCCGAAAAGTGCGCAACAGATTTAGCAGATGATGAGGCGAGCGAGTTGTAATAACTTCCGCTTTAGGTAAAAGAGGCTATTAATAGTTTGAGTTAATTAGACTGTCTGGTTATTAAACGCTTATATAACAGGCAAGTACCCACAGGGCACACAGACCTCGAATGCAGGCGCTCACAGAGCCAACAGGGCAAGTGCCATGACGAATGGACCTAGTGCAGACTTGGAAGAAGAGCCGTTCTTTTTAGGTTTAGCATCAGAAGAGCTGGTTGCGGTTGAGGTTGCTGACCCAGTTTCGGATCCTGTAGAAGTCTCGGAACTTGGTATTTCAGTCGATGAGTAGTACTGAGCTTTTGTCGCAGATGGAACAGTGCTGACAATTTCCTCAATGTCTTGCTTATCGGTGAACACAACTGAAGCAAGTGAAATCTCGTAGTCCTCCAAGTCGTAAACAACATACGCATAACGCAAAAAGGTATCACCCAGAATAACTTCTTGCCCAAGGTTGCTAGAGCTTAAAATTCCCAATTGACATGTGTCGTTTTTATGCTCTGTTTCCATCAAAAACGAGTCAAGTGGCACTGGGATAGTTTGACCTTGGAAATCAAATAGGATGTTGTACTTCGATCTATGTGAGCATGGTACTGTGTAGGTAGCTAGGTCATTATCGTATTTAGCTCCCAATTTCTTTGCAATTGCCTCAATTTCGGATTCTGGCATGTATGTCAGACTTGTACCTGAATCTAATAACGCAGTATACACTGTATCTGCAGCCACAGATGTGTCTTTTTTGTCTTTGTCCTTAACCTCAACTTTGGTCAATAAAACTTCAAATCTAGATGGTTTTTTAGCACCCAGTTTCTTCTCTGTTTCAGTTATAGCCATTGGAACAGTGGCTAGCGTTCCATTGTACTTGGCATGATCAACTCCACCAAATAAAAGTTCACCTTTCTTAGAATCAGCTTTGTCTAAATACAACGAGTACACATTCTTATGAATATAACCAGCATTAACTAATGCGATTGGGAAATTGTCATAAGTGTATGCTTTTTCCACTCCCAATTCAACAAGTGCTCCCTGGTTTGTAGTTTCCAAAGTTGATAAGCCAATTCCAAGAACACCGCTCGTTGAATTGGAGATGTTTGCTAAACCAAATGAAAAGTCTTTCAATGAGATGTTGTCCAACTCAACATCATCAGTTACCCAAACACCATCAGCAAACGATCTATCACCATAACTGATAAAAAATTCTGTACCGTTTGAGTGTAACGTTTTGGACTGCGACTTATTAAATGTACCATATGCTGAACAATCAATAGTTGGACTAACGTCCAGTGAAGTTTCAGAAGCTGTCAGGTTTGTATCTGTTGCTGAGATACAGTACGGGTTGTTGTCTTCTGTCACCCATAAGTCTGCAGAGCCAGTATCAATGGAAACCAATACTTCTTGCTTTGATGATCCTAGTTTGAGCGTAACGAGGTACTCATTGTACCCATTACCAAGACTGATTTCTTCAGTTTTGCCATCTCTTTTGACCAATTTTCGAGTTGGTTCTCCTTCTTTGATATCGAAATTGAGATTAACAACGTTTTTGGCTGCCGATAAGGTAGCCAGATACAACAGCGCTGGTGATAATAACTTCATTTAGAAATACTAGCTTGAGCTACAGAATAAAATAAAGTGTGAATTCGAAGCTATTTAAACTACAAAAACCCTCCATGCATGAATAAAAAGATGAACCTCACAAACTTTCATTTCCCTCTTAGCTATGGGCTCACATTGTTAAAATTCCCGCACAAGTTTGTGAGGAAACCACTTAGCCTCATATACAAAGCGATACTTTTTCACTAATGGTGTAACAACTAAATGGTTGTAACTATGCATCAAGAAAGTTTTTAGTTGTGCTTTGAAAGGTTATTTAGCTGTAAAGAAAGCGAACTATCGGTGCATCTGCAAACTGAGGTGCGTCGATGCAGACTGAGCCCACTTCACTGGCACAAAATTCCAGGATCTTTCCGTGACCTGCAATTGCCAGTGCCTGTTTTATGCGGGAAAGGGAACAACCGGGCTCCTGTATAGAGCGAAGCATCAAAGAGGTAACGGTTCTTTACTTATTCAAGAGAACGGGCAAATAGCAACCTAATGGAAAAAGAGGGAGAACATTCTTGTTTTCCATGCATCAATTTATAAGCTGATACATAACAGGATGTTGTCGTGCTATTTCAAGAAGAAACTCTTCAGGGTAACAATGTGGTTGCCGACCGATACAGCTTAAAAGTTTTGATTGAACCGAGAACCTCCATAAGTCTACTGGTATATTGTGACGAGCTGTATTAAATGCCCGCATGAAATCATTTGCTATGTTAAGTTAACCAGCAATTACCCTTTCAACCATTCTGCTGTCCAAGGTTCCAGCCAGCCACACAACCACAGTATTTGTATTAAAGATAAAAGGTCGACAAGAAGCGCAAATACACTTCCTGTTTTAATAACAGTACCAACTATATAGATATAGTTCAAGATAACAATTATAGCAGACAACTGGTCTCCACTTTTTGTTCCTTTCCCTGATTTTTCAAAAAACATGTCATTACCGATATAATCAGTGTTAGTATACTCAATCACCGGCAGCAATTGGTTGCTGCTCCAGTATATCAGTACTCGTGGTGCAGCGAAAACCCAATCACAAATTTCTTTATCTATGAAAACAAAAAAAATTACACCACACCTGAAAAAGATAATGACTCAACAATTGCAACAAAATCAAAGGAATAATACGCCTTCACAAAGATTAGATAGCTGTTCATATCCAACATCCATACTTAAAAACTAATCAACCGGCTAATTACTCAGCAATCATATAAATGTCCTGTCTTCTTGACATATTTCTTAATATCTTTTCACTTGCTTTTGCTATTATCAAATGGTGTGACTTATCGCTAAACTGTAAATTATAGCCTTAAGGCACTAATAGCCTAGCTCTAAGCTAAGCCCAAGTCGACAGCGACTTCCTTAATAGTGCCAGGCTGGATCGAGTGGAGGGTGTCCCTCATAACTAACGAATAAAGGGCGAGCTTCCCAAAACAGCAATTCTCCACGCCGTTTTTCTTCCTATTTAACAATACCAGTCAGCACTAAATTTCCAAATAGTCTGAAACACGAAGCTAAGGTGTAGCTATTGTCACAATTGGGTACTCCCGACAACAGATACACGTTCTGATTGGTCATTTGGTTCAACCCTAACTTTATCCTAAAGTAATCATACACAAACTGTTTCATCTGTGGCCTATCACAATCTCATATTTATTACCTAATGCACGGCATTCATTTTATAAACTTTTTTTTGAAATGCATGCTGTTTCCATCTTAGCCAATTAAACTCAACCATTGACGCTCGTTTCCCCTCAATAGATTTTGGCTGCACACTATTTCTGGTTCTCGCAACAGTATGCTGAACAGCTCACTGCTCCCACTCGCCGGCAGCAATCAACTTTTGCTAATTAAACGTTTTTTTTTTCTTTTCATAAGCCATGCATAATTTAGCAGCTTATGATAATTCTTATTATTGAATTATATCATCAAATCAAATCAGTAAAAACCTGTTAAAGTGTTTAATAATGCAACTCAAACCTTTTGAAATCGCCGTAACGTTATCTTTTCCTAATTAGATCTTGACCGTTTTGGGCAAATAATCAAAAAGGTAAAAAATTATCATACAGGCTATATCTATATAAATTTGACACAACCTCTCACAATGTAATCCCTTTATTCCAACCTTGTGATAAATCATACAAATAATAGAGTCAACAAATTAAAGGATATGTTGGAAGGAGATCATCCATTGCCCCAGGGAGCTGGTTATGCAGTTGTTGTTGGTTTAGGTGCAGTTTTTGCATTTGGTATGATTAGTATAACTTTTATGTTAAGAAGATACCAAAAGGAAATCATTGATGCAGAAGAGTTCAGTACTGCTGGTCGTTCTGTTAATTCTGGTTTGATTGCAGCAGCCGTTGTTTCATCATGGACCTGGGCTGCAACTTTATTGCAATCAACTGTTCAAGCTTATAAAAATGGTATTTCAGGTGGGTTTTGGTATGCTTCAGGTGCAACAGTTCAAGTTATTTTGTTCGCCACCTTGGCTATTAAAGTAAAACAAATCGCCCCAAACTGTCATACTTTTTTGGAAATCATTAAGGTGAGATTTGGTAAATCAACTCATTTTGTCTTCATGTATTATTTCCTTGCAACAAACATTTTAGTTATGGCAATGTTATTAACTGGTGGTAGTTCAACAGTTTCATTCTTGACCGGTATGCATCCTGTTGCTGCAATCTTCTTATTGCCTTTATTCGTCTTGATTTATACTTTATTAGGTGGTATCAAAGCAACATTCATCACTGATTATGTTCATACCATTGTTATTGTTGTTATTATTATGGTATTTGCCTTCAAAGTTTGGGCAACAAGTCCTTTGTTAGGTTCACCAGGTGCTGTTTATGATATTTTAATTAACCTGAACAAATCTGAACCAGTTTCAGGCAATGCAGAAGGATCCCTTTTGACTTTCCATTCAAAATCTGGTGGTATCTTTTTTGTGATTAATATCATTGGTAACTTTGGTACTGTCTTCTTGGATAATGGTTATTTGAATAAGGCTATTTCATCTTCACCAGCTGCTGCTTTACCAGGTTACGTTCTTGGTGGATTAGCTTGGTTTGCAATTCCAATGTTTTTATCAACAACAATGGGTCTAGCTTGTCGTGCTCTTGAAAACAGCCCATCTTTTATTTACTACCCAAATAAATTAACTGCTGATCAAGTTAACTCCGGTTTGGTTTTACCTGCTGCTGCTTACACTTTACTGGGTAAAGGTGGTGCAGTTGCCTCTTTATTATTGGTTTTCATGGCTGTCACCTCAGCTTCTTCAGCAGAACTGATTTCAGTCTCATCATTATACACTTATGATATTCATAGAACTTATGTGAACCCAAAAGCTTCAGGTAAGACTCTTATTATGGTTTCACATTCAACTTGTGTTGTTTTTACTTTTGCAATGGCAGGCTTTTCAACTGGTTTATACTATGGAAACGTCTCAATGGGTTGGTTATATGAATTCATGGGTGTTGTCATCAGTTCCTTAGTTGGTGTTTTATGTTTAGCAATCTTTTGGAAAGATCTTAACTTTTACAGTGCGACTCTTTCTCCAATTATTGGAAGTTTATTAGCCTTAATGTCATGGTTGGCTTCTGCAAAAGGTCTCTATGGTGAGGTTACCTATGATACATTGTTCGAAGATGACGTTATGTTGATCGGTAATGTTGTGTCATTATTATCTCCATTGATCTTTGTTGTGATCTTCCAATTGATTTTTGGTAAACAGAACTTCGATTTTGAGTTATTGCAACAAGAAATTTCAAGAGTCGATGAAACTGAAGAAATCTTGGGTTACGAAGGTGAACAAACTGAAAATGATGGTGAAAATGATGTTGACAATGAAAAAGATGTTGAAAAATTACAACCAGTTAATTCTGTTGTTAGCATTGCAAAAAACATTGGTTTGAGTGAAAAAGAGGAGACATTGAAAGCTGAAACTGAACTATTGAGAAGAAACTCAAAGATTGCTGGTTGTTTATGTATCTTCATGACCATTGCATTATTGGTTGTTTGGCCAATGCCAATGTATGGATCCAAGTATATTTTCAGTAAAAAGTTCTTTACTGGTTGGATTTGTGTTTTATTCATTTGGATCTTTTTCACAGCTGGTGTTGTTATTGTTTTCCCAATTATTCAAGGTCGTCATGGAATTTACACAACGATTAGAGGTCTCTACTGGGATTGTACTGGTCAAAGCCATAAATTGAGAGAATGGCAAAACCAACACCCTGAGGAGTTACATGTCGTTCAATCTCAAATTAGTGCTGTTATTCATCAAAATGATAATGGTATTGACAATGCAATTGATGATAAAATATAATAAAATTTGGTTTGGTTCTCTTTTAATAATTTTAATAATTCAATATTTAGTAATTTAATTTAATAGTTTAATGTTGTAGTTGTCAATTTTGACAATCTCTCTCAATTAAGACACAAATACATAAGTCTTTTGCTAAATCTGGTATTATAAATAATTCAAATCTTGTATCAAATCTTAGTCTTATTATTTCTAGGTTTGCTGAAAATTTCATTGAGGATTCAATTAATAAGTGTGCTTTGTTCAGTAATTCATTGGCACTTGTTAGTGATAACTTTGAAATAAGCAAATTCTTCTGATTCCAGCCATTAATCACCTTGATGGTTGATATTTTATACGTTATAAATGTAAATTTCGCGTTTGAATATGAATTTGATGGATTTTTTAGGGAGTTTTGTAGAAATTCATAAGATGATACTGACTCAATAAGCTCTTTAGAAGGTAATGGCGCGTTAACTGACATAATTGACGATTAATACTAGTTTTTGTGGTTTGTTTATAATTTTAAATACAATTTTTTGATTTCATTTCTCTTTTTGCCATTATCCCAATTAGGTAATTTATACGACGATGAGCTCCATATACACCTAATTAGGAAATAATGGCATCAACTGTCCATTAAGTGGATGGATTTTATGCTAAATATTCCTAAAACAGTAATTCCGTAGCTGTTTTTAATAAATGTCTATCCACTTTGAAACAAAAAATCGAACCACCAAAATTATATATAAATTTAAATAACCTGTAAGTACAATAAATTAGAGTCTTGTGAGAAATATTTAAAGAGATTTCATCTCCAAAAAAGAAGAGAAGCGACAGATAGAAAGAAAGAGGCAGAAGATAATGCTTGCGTTACTGAAATTACCAAATTCAAAGAAATTTCAACCATTATTGATATTGGGTTATTTATCGCTTGGACTTACAGTACCTTTTGTACTTCCTTTGCAAGAACACTTCAAGAAGGAAAATGATGCTGGTAAAATAAGAACCGTTGGAGTTTCTAAATGGTGTAATTTTTGTAGAATTTGAAGGTTTGTTTTTGGTTTAATTTGATTGATGTAATTCATTTAAATTTATTTAAATCTAAGGAAATATTGGGTTTTTTTAGTTGTTTGGGAAAATGGAGTTCAGAAGTACAACCTAGTACGTTTTGAATAGTTTTTGGGGTAATATAAATTTAATAATATGGTTTAGCGATTTTTAAATAAAACGTATAATAATAGTTAGCTAGCTAAAAAGAGATTATAAAAATAAGCAGAAGATTGCAAATAAGATAGTTGACGATAATTTTAGTGAATTTGAGTTACCTTCATAAGTACTAATGTCTGCTGTTGTTTGTTCACTGTCTGGGTTTGAAGCATTTGGTGTTTCAGCCGCATTTGAACCTGAATCGGTAGTGTAGAGAGTGTTTGTGGTAGTTGTGTTTTCTTCTGCAGCTAGATTATTGTTTGATCCGTTGTCTGGTGCAGCTGGTGCTGGGGTAGCCTCAACATCTGCTAAAGTATGGCCACCTTGGACGTCTGTAGAAGCCACAGTGTTAGTATATCTGACATCATCTGGTGATGAGTTGTCTGCATTTGAACCTGAGCCTGGGTTTGAGTTATCAGAGTTATTAGATGGTGACGAATTGTCTGAGTTTGCACCTGAGTTTGCACCTGAGTTTGCACCTGAGTTTGAGTTATCAGCTGGTGAAGAATTGTCAGAGTTTGAGCCTGAGTTGGATTTATCAGAGTTGTCTGATGGTGATTCTGGTTCTGGTGTCGCCGTTGGGCAGTATGAGGTATATACTGTGGTAGTTCCATCAACTGTAGTTGTGATTTGAGTAACACCAGTAGTGATAGCAGTACATTTATCTTCTGAACAAGAAGTAATGGTAACAACATCGATTGATCTGTCATCAACAGTTGATGTGCTTGCAGTGATTGGACAATAAGTGGTGTAGACTGTTTCAGTACCCGATAAAGTGGTAGTAACAGCAGTTAATCCAGTAGTAAATGTTGTACATGCGCCATTGTCTGCGCATGATGTAACAGTGGTAACGTCTGTTGCGGTAACTCCACCAGTTGTGGTGTAAGTTGTACAACCATTTTCTGAGCATGAAGTAATTGTAGCAGTTGAATCAGGTGCAATTGCCGAAGTGGTGGTATAAGTGGTGCAGCCGTTGTCTGAACAAGAAGTTACAGTTTCAACAGTTGAAGAACTTGGTTCAGGTTTTGCACTTGAGCTTGGATGAACTGGTGCGGTGGTGGTGAAAGTGGTACATCCGTCATCTGAACATGATGTCAGAGTTTCAACACTTGAAGTTGGCTCAGCGCTGGAAGTTGGATTGATAGCCGAGGTAGTGGTAAAGGTAGTACAACCATCATCGGAACAAGAAGTAACAGTTTCAACGGTTGAAGAACTTGGTTCAGGTTTTCCACTTGAGCTTGGATGAACTGGTGCGGTAGTGGTGAAAGTGGTACATCCATCATCCGAGCATGATGTGACAGTTTCAACACTTGAGGTTGGTTCAGCACTTGAAGTTGGCTCAACAGATGAAGTTGGAACGATAGCTGAGGTAGTGGTAAAGGTAGTACAACCATCATCAGAACAAGAAGTAACAGTTTCAACGGTTGAGCTACTTACTTCAGGCTCAGCCGAAGAGCTGGTAATTGTAGTACAGCCATCATCTGAACATGAAGTAATGGTCGTAACACCGGATGAAGCACCACTTGAACCATTATCCGGACGTTTAGTTGAAGAAGAACCACCAGTTGAGCTTGGACCCGCAGAGGTAATTGATCCATTTGGAGCTGAGCTGCTTGTAAGATCCCCCGATGAAGATATACCAGTTTTTGAACCAGGGTTGATTGTGTCAGCACTAGAATCAGATGAAGTTAAAGAAGTAGTTGGTGAGTACATAAATTCATCTGAACTTGAACTACTTGACGTTAAGGTATCAGGATTAAAGGAACTGGTGTATAATGGTGGTGAGGATGTGGTATCAGTCACAGAGCTATTGGAAAAGTTTCTGTATTGTGCAGTCGCTATATGCTGAGATTGTACGGCCCCTATATTTTGAGATTGTACAGCTCCGATTTGCTCAGCTTGGATAGCTCCTATATGTTGAGCTTGTGCAGCCGATATCAGCAATAATATAGCAGTTGGAAGTTTAAACATAGCGAGTGAATGAATGAAAGAAAGAATGAATGTGGTTGACCCTAATGTTAGATGTTTATCTTTTATTCTAACTTTGAGAAGAAGGATGGTCCCTTTATATAAATTTCTGCAGCTTGCTCCCACGCTGGCGTGGCAATTATTTAACCACTTAAAGACAGTTAAATTGATATAACAAAAGCTGCGTTTACTTTAATGTATTTGTAGGTAACATTTTAAATAGCGTGCAGAAATTTTGACGCATAGTTGCCAAAAATCGTAATTTAAATCTTAGAGAGCTGCTAGTAATTAAGGCCTAGAGTGGAACGAAGCTTGGAATGTAAATGCTCTGAGCTATGCCAGCGGAAGTTGTTTTGCTCTCTCCTGAGTGTTATATTAATGCTTGAGCTTCCACGTAAAACAAATGACAAAGCTTAAGGTGCATAGAACCACCTCGATAAGAAAATTGTTACGCACACAACCGATCTGAACATACTTCGGAGGAAGTGATGAACATCCTGGAGTATTGTCAAAGCCAACCAGCGATTGCAAACAATTCCTGTTTGTTCACATGTTACATAAGTTGGGTCATGTAGGGTATATACTGACTAGCTCAACCAAGAAAGAATTTTACAAATTAGGAACAAAGCTTTACATTTCATACGTTTTTTCGTCAAAGTACATTGTAAAAATTTTAACATACATAAATTCCCGTAACAGGTTGTCCCCAAAAAGCAATTGCCATTAAGATAGAAAATTTATCTGGTCATACGCAAGGGCCAGACAAAGTCTAGATACGAGGAACTTAACCAGCAATCATACAATAAAATGGAATAAATTGGTTTATTTTATTTTATTTTATTTTATTTTATTTGTAGTCTATAAAGTTTGATAAGTTTAATTATTCGCTGGCACTAATTCAAGTATTAGTCAGTGACTTCTGCTTCGATTTCTCTAATTGTGGATACTGCTATGTCGACAATTTTTTCTGCCTCTTCTCTAGAGACGGAAAACGCGGGGCATAAAATGATATGATCGCCTAAATTCTTATCCATGGTGCCTCTCATACCTAGGCACTGCAATCCATTATCGAACATTCTTTCACGAACCTTGAATGCGTACTTATAAGACTCATCAAATGGTTCCTTGGTTTCTTTATCCTTGACAAACTCCACCGCCCAAAAACCACCGGCACCTCTTACATCACCCACATACTTGCAGTCTGCTAATTTTTCTCTTAGTGATTCACCAATAAAATTTCCTTGAGTTTTCATATTTTCAATTAAACCATCTCTCTCAACCTTCTTTTGCACTGCAAGTCCTACAGCGCAGTTGAAACCGTGGCAATGATAAGTCTGCATGACACCTGAGTTGTCTGCATCCTCAAGAACTTTCATAACTTTAGGTGAAATCAAAATTCCCGCTAATGAAACGTATCCCGCCCCAATCGATTTTCCAATAGTTTGAATATCAGGACCTGAGGTCATGAAGTTTTCCCAGGCATGGAGTGTACCACAACGCCCCATACCACACATGACCTCATCGAAGATCAGCAAAGCTCCATACTTTTCACAGATTTTTTTAGCACCGTCTAGATATCCTGGAACTGGAATATTACAGCCAAAATTGGTACCGGTAACAGTCTCGAAAAACACACCAGCAATGGTTTCGGGATCGTTATCAATGAAAACTTGTTCTAGATCCTCTAATAATCTATCTTTGTATTCCTCTAAAGACTCTTTTGGCAATTGATGACGATAAGGATAACATTGCAATGTCTTCAGCGTACGCTCACTTGGTAATAAAATGTCATCAAATCCAATTCTTCTGGATGTGTCCCCTAAGGACAATGCACCGATTGTAGAGCCATGATAAGACTGTAATCTTGAAATGAATCTTGTTCTTTTTGGCTCACCTTTTGTCCAAAAGTATTTTCTTGTTAGTTTCATTGAGTTCTCATTGGCTTCTGAACCCGAGCAAGTAAATGTTGCAGCACTAAAAACACCAAGTGGTGATCTTTTCAAGATATAATCAGCTAATTCTTCACTTTGATTATTGGAATAAGCAGCAGAATAGGTGTAGACGTGGTTTTGTGCAGCATCCATCATTGCTTGCTTGATTTCATCATCTGAATGTCCAACAGATGAAACGGCAGCACCTGAAGCACCGTCTATAATTCTTGTTTTTACTCCATCTTTCAAAAAATCGATATAAATACCTTCACCGCCAACCGCAACAGGTGCGTTGATAAACTTTTGGTTTAATAACTGGGTCATTCCGTTAGTGAAGTGTATAAAAGAATGATTCAATAACGAGATTTACTATGACATTTATATTTTATTCTTCGATTAAAAAAGCCGTTTACAATTATAGTTATCATGGAAGCATGTTTCCGTTGATAAGAAAACCAGCAAGTTTACAAAATAAGTTAATAATAATGATGAACAGATAATTCAATGCAATATAACTAACGCGATCTAACAATGCGTTGTATTCTTGACATAAATGACAAGAATTCTGTCAATATTCATAGACTTTTACTATTCAATGATTAGTTATTCAATTGAAGCTTCAATCTGTTTGATTGATCTGACAGTTATTTCAATAATCTTATCCACCTCGCGTCTCGTAATTGAGAAGGCAGGACAGAATAGAATATGATCCCCCAAATTGTTATCAACAGTTCCTCTGAGAGCAAGACATTGTACTCCATTTTCAAAGAGCTTATCTTTTATTTTGAATGCATAAAGTATAGACTCATCAAATGGCTCTTTTGTCTTTCTATTTTTGACAAACTCAATTGCCCAGAACCCACCGACACCGCGCACATCTCCAACATACTGACAGTCGGATAATTTGTGCCTTAACGATTCACCCAAGTGCTGGCCTTGGACCTTAATATTTTCAATTAAATCATCTTTTTCAACTTTTTTTTGAACTGCCAGACCAACAGCACAGTTGAAACTATGACAATGATAAGTCTGCATGACACCTGAGCTTTCAGCTTTTTGAATCACATTCATAACTTTAGGTGAAATCAAAATACCTGCTAGCGAAACGTATCCTGCACCAATAGATTTACCAATGGTTTGAATATCAGGACCTGCCGTCATATAGTTCTCCCAAGCATGGAAAGTCCCACACCTTCCTAATCCACACATTACTTCATCAAATACTAATAAAGCACCATATCTTTCACAAATAGCTTTGACTCCATCTAAATATCCTGGGATTGGAATATTACAGCCAAAGTTTGTTCCAGTGACAGTCTCTATAAACACACCAGCAACTGTGTGTGGGTCATTATCTAAGAATAATTGATTCAGATTGTCTAATAATCTGTTTTTGTACTGTTCCAAAGATTCTGTTTTCAATTGATGGCGGTATGGATAACACTGAGCAGCTTTTATAGTACGTTCATTTGGTAATAATATCTCATCCATACCAATTCTTCTTGATGAATCACCTAACGATAACGCACCAATTGTTGATCCATGATAAGATTGCAGTCTGGAAATAAATTTGCACCTTTTTGGCTCACCTTTTGTATAAAAATATTTTCTAATCAATTTCATTGAATTCTCATTAGCCTCAGAGCCTGAACATGTAAATGTTGCAGAGCTAAAAACACCAGGTGGTGATTTATTCAAAATGAAATTTGCCAATTCTTCACTTGGAAGGTTTGAATAAGCTCCAGTATACGTATACACATGATTTTTGGCAGCATGACACATTGCATCTTGTATTTCAGCATTATTATGACCAACTGATGATACAGCTGCACCAGAAGCAGCATCAATTATTCTTCTAGTTGTGGAAGTAGTGCCATTATCAATTATTATATCCAAATAAATACCATCACCGCCAATTGCTGTTGGGACACCGTGGACGGACTGATTCAAAAGTGACATGATGGCTGCTTTATCATATCAAGTGAATGATGAAACCATTGTAACTTAATATATATAAAGCTATTATTTTGAACAGCATCGGAAAACGGTCCGGTGGGTAGTAAGTGGACATTTGTTCAAAGTGGAAAAACGATCTGCATCTTCGTGATTTGTTAGATTTTGTTGAATTTCTGAAAATACATCACCATCATAAATAATTATAGCAGACGGTGATGATTATTATGAATAAGAAGTTATCTGCTCTCTTATTTTTTGCTTTAGAAAGCTAGCTTAATGTGATAAATGTCTACTAATGTGGGGTAGCTGAGTTGGATAGCTTATTAGGGTTTGAGTTATAGCCGTTAGCTGTCAAAATTCTCACCGTTATCTATCAAAGGTATTTCATAATATTAGTTTTGATACACTATCATCATTATTGAGTAATCTATTGGATGATTACAGCAGACTAGCAGATTCATGTCTGGAATTAGTAAGTTGATAAGATAGCAGTTATTTTGGGTCTATGGCTGAGTACCGGTACGATCCCCTATCACCAACAAGACTTGTTTGTCACATTCATTAGATCGATCCGCTTCGGTCCTGATCGGGGCTCATGGTGAAGATGTTTATCTTTGCAGATCTTAAGTCCATTTTTTACATTATATAAAACCCTGTAATAACAGAGTGAAACCAGTGGTGAATATTACATTGATTAAGATAACTAAAGGCAGCTGATCCTAAGAAATAATCCATCTTTACAATTCGAAAACCACCAGTACAATGGAGGATCATATTGATGAAAAAAAAACAACCATTATCGAAGCAAATGCTTTGGAACCCAAACTAACAACTGTTATGTCTCCATATGGGCATGTAGTTGAGGTTGTTAAAGATAAAGGTAATGATGAAGCATTGAAGCTGGCAGAACAACTGGAAAATGTTGAAATACACCCAGAAAAAGACCGTAAATTGTTATGGAAGCTGGATTTATTCCTATTACCAATATTTGCTTTACTATATTTGATTCAATTTATGGACAAAACGTGTACTGGCTATGCGAGTATTATGGGGTTTCGAGATGATTATGATATGGTTGGACAAGATTACAGCTGGACAACTTCATGTTTTTATTTGGGTTATCTATTTGCGATGCCGATTTCCTCAGTATTATTGCAAAAGTTGCCAACAATGTACACGACTGGAACGTGTATTATTGTTTGGGGTGTTGTTCAATGTTGTATTTGTGCAACTAGGAGCTATCCCACTTTGATTCTGTTGAGGACTATGTTGGGTATGTTGGAAGCTTTTGTTTCACCAATTTTTGTTATTGTTTTAAATCAATATTACAAAAAAAGTGAACATTTTGGTAGAATGGCTGTTTTTTATGGCTTTAATGGTTTAGGAACTATTATTTTAGCTGCAATTGCTGGCTCAATTTATAAAAAACAGGATTCTTTTGCTTTAAGATCTTACTACGTTTTATTTTTAATTATTGGAGTTTGGACAATTGTTTGGGGCTTTATTATTTTAGCTTTAATTCCAAACACCCCAGCAGAAGCTAAATGGTTAACTCAAGAAGAAAAAGCCATGATTGTTGCAAGAATAAGAGGTAATCAACAGGGCTTTGGTGCCAAAGAATTCAAGTTATATCAAATTAAAGAGTGTGTCACAGATATTAGAACTTGGGTTTATTTCTCGATTGCAATTCTAGTTGCAATTCCAAATGGTGGAGTTTCATCATTTGGTAATATAATCCTGAAATCATTTGGTTATGACACGTTGCAGTCTTTATATATGAAAGCACCAGTTGGTGCAGTTGAATTAGTTGGTTTATGCTTTTTGCCATTTTTAAACACATTAATCAAATCAAGAATGTTTCTAGCAGAGTTTTATATGTGCACTGTTTTGATGGCAACTTGTTTGTTAGCATTTACAAGTACCCACCCAGCACTAGCAGGATATTATATTATGGGGCTTTCACCAGTTGGTATTATTATGGTTTCAAGTTGTGTTTCCTCGAATACTGCCGGTCATACTAAAAAGTTGGCGGCAAATGCAATTTCATTAATTGGTTATTCGGCAGGTAATATTATTGGTCCGCAAACTTTCAAGGCATCGGACGCTCCAAAATATCACAGAGCAAAGGCGACTTTAGTTGGTTGTTATTCTGCCGTTATTTGCTTGATTGCGATTTTGACTTTCTTGAACATCAAAGAGAATAAAAGAAGAGATAAATTAAGAGACGAAATGGGCGATGACTATCGTGTTGTTAAAAACCAAGAATTTGCTGATTTAACCGATTTCGAAAACCCAGAATTTAGATACTCCTATTGATTGTTTAACTTTATATGTGATTTTTAATCTGCTAATAGATTTGTCTATTAGACTTTCTCATGCTGGCATTGCTGACATTGTCACATGGACAATGACAGTACTGTTGTGCCGGCAGTGCTTTACAAGAGCACCCTCTGTCGGTGTTTACCACACAGTACCTACATTTCTATTGTGACTAATAACTTATTTAACGACAACAGAACTTACGATGGTCTAGAAGAGGAAGTGAGAAAGCTTATATGTGTTTTACATTTTTTAAGCTCAACTTTAAATGACTACAAGCCTCTAATGGAGCCTTTCTTTTCACTGCTGTACTGTGAGCTCATTCCATATTGCACAATATACATTTCTTGATGCTACCTGGCAATACAGTAATTCCCTGTCAAGACATTTTTTACTGGTAACTATTTCATATTCATATACAATACCAATACCTAGCGAGCAGCGGTTATATAACGTTATCGCACTGTGTTATGCCTATCAGTGCATCTCTTTGTGTGCAAACCGTTACATCAGATTTGCGTCATCACACCGCGACTTACCTCAGCTGTACAAAGCTTGCAGCACAAAAGGTTAAATAATGGATTATAAATACTAGTCGACACGTATTAAATTCAAAATTCAGTTTTTTTTTAACATCAACGAATTTTTTTACTGAAGGAGAAATAGAAGAAGAAGAACTAGAGAAAGATGGTTCGTTCTGATGCTCGTCTAGTTAGATTTGGAGTCATTGCTCTAGGTTTAATTTTGACTATTTTCATTCTTTCTAAAGGTTCTGCAACAACCTATGTTGCCTCAACATCAAAATCCTCGTCCTCATCCTCATCCTCATCCTCTTCTAACAAAGCACAAGCTAAGTTTGGTGGATCTGCTGCACATAGCGGCGAGAAAGTTGTTGGAGGAACTTTGCCACCTGAAGGATCATCCCCAGACGCGGGTACTTCAGGTGGATATATCAAATCTTATTCAAAAGACAATAAGATCAAAGCAACATTTGTCACTTTAGCAAGAAACCGTGACTTATGGGAGTTAATTGGGTCAATCAGATCAGTTGAAGATAGATTCAATCATAGATTTGGTTACGATTGGGTCTTTTTAAATGATGAACCATTCAGTGAAGAATTTAAAAGAACTGTTAGTGCAGTAGTTAGTGGTACAACTAAATTCGGTCTGATTCCAAAAGAACATTGGTCCTTCCCAGAATGGATTGACTTGGATAAGGCAGCAGCAACAAGAGAACAAATGAGACAAGATAAAGTTATCTATGGAGATTCAATTTCTTACAGACATATGTGCAGATTTGAATCTGGATTTTTCTACAGACATGAATTGATGGCTGAATATGACTACTACTGGAGAGTTGAACCATCAATTAAGCTGTACTGTGATATTGAATATGATTTATTTAGATTCATGCAAGATAATAAGAAATCATATGGTTTTACCATCTCACTTCATGAATATGAAGCAACCATCAAAACTTTATGGAAAACCACAAGAGAATTCATGAAGGAACATCCAGAACATTTACATAAAGACAACATGTTAGATTTTATTTCAGATGATGGTGGAGTTTCATATAATATGTGTCATTTCTGGTCCAACTTTGAAATTGGTGCTTTATCATTATGGAGATCACAAGCATACACTGATTATTTTGAATACTTGGATAAAGCTGGTGGATTCTTTTACGAAAGATGGGGTGATGCACCAGTTCATTCAATTGCTGCTGCATTATTCTTACCAAGAGATGAAATTCATTTCTTTGATGATGTTGGATATTACCATGTTCCATTCCACAATTGTCCAATTGATTCAGAATTTAGATTGGCGCACAAATGTATGTGTAATCCAAAGGATGATTTCACATTCAGAGGTTACTCATGTGGTAACAAATTCTACCAAGTCAATCAGTTACAAAGACCAAAGAACTGGGAAGATTTTTCTCACTAAACAAAAAAATTAGGATAGATCAACTTGAAGACTTAGTTTCTCAGTCTTGATTTTTCCCAACCAATAGGTCTATTTAAATTATTTGACATAAAAAAATAATGGAGACAATCAACAGCTAACCAAGATGATGTTTTTCGTAGATCGCATGAGCATCGATTATTAAATCTTAATGAAGGTTCAATTGGACAAACAATTAGATCATTATTTTGATATCCAATATCTCCAAAATAATAAAACTGGTTCATCTTCATGAACAATGATGGCAAAACTAAATGAATCTCTTGATCTGACCAAAGCTCATAAAAGAATCCACCAGTCGAGTCTAAAAAATTGAAAAGTTGTTGAAATTTCTCACTTTGAAAGAATTCAAGTTTCAAAATTTCAAGACCTGTATCAATTTGACATAAGTTGTAATTAACTCCTGCATTATTTGAGATGAAATTGACATTTGATTTATTTATTGCAGATTTATGGATTTCAAAATACTTCAAAATTTGACTCCATAACGTTTCAACTGATTTGATTTTTTTGCCTCTTGGTGTTCTGATAAACCCAACTTGTTTTTTTTCTAATCTCATAAACTTGAATAAATCATACTTAATATCACAAGTGAATCTTGAGCCGGGTTCAATTTTCATAGTATAATCATAATCTTTGAGTAATTCGTGGTTGAATAGAAATCCACTTAAATACCTTCTTTTGAAAGAATCAAGAACCAATTCTTTATCGTCACCAATGAAGACCCCATTTGATCTCATTTGAGCGCGACGCTCGTAAGCTAAATCCACATCAATATGTTCAGGAAATTTCCAATACTTTTTGTCAATGGCACCAAATTTTACTTGACCGCTCGTTAATGATTCCACAACAATACGAAAATCATTGCTTAACGGTGTATTACTGATAAAAACCCAGTCGTACTTGAATTGATGGTTGAATCTTGTCTCAACATCGAGGATTGTTGTTGTTAGCTTATACAGTTCCTCCTCGTTTACAAAAGATAGAATGCATGCGTTTTCGTCACCTCCATAAGCTGTTTTTGAATAGACTCCCTGGGCAATGTCACTGCTTGTAAGTTGAATTTTGTCGGTTTTGTGCCTTCTATACACACCAGTTGCTAGGAAAAAGAATGTCACAAATACTACCAACACAATGCATAGCTTTCTATACTTTGTCAGAATAATTGGGTGCAATTTTTGGGGTTTTCGATTTTGGTATTTTTTGTCTATTCCATCTTGGTTTGATTGATAATTATTGAGATATGAAAACATAACCGTTTATTTGGTTCAACTATGGACACTTCTGTGACAAACAATCTTGATATGTTCATTTACAGAAACTGTGTATAAACCCAATGGATGAATTAAATAATTGGCTAGCACGATTTCACACCTCTTTAATAAAAATTACGTAGTTATCGAATTGAATTGTCTAAGCCTGCAAGACAAACCAGAAAACCCATGAAAAACCATGAAAGAAAAACATCAAAATCCTGAACAATCAAGGCATTGAAAGCTTTCATCAAGAGAATTTGGTAGCTGAAATGGATATAACCATCGGTGTTACTCTGTGAACCTTCTTTTTGGAACACAACTAAAAAGTAAAAAATAATAGGCCGAAATATTTGAGCTAATTTTTTATTTTGGGCTTCAACCATAAAAATGTCTTTTCTTCTAGTGTTTTTTTGTCTAATCATTAAATAAAATGAAATTACTAAACTCTTTTTCGATGGGGCTTTTCGGCTTGACCCAATTGGCCAATGCAAATCACTTTTTCACTCTTTCAGGAGAAGAAAGTGTTCAGGAATGCTTTATTGTTGAAGTTGAGGATGAAAAAGTGTGGTTAGACGTTGATCTAAAAAAATTCAAACCCAAACAAAATGTTTTCAAGTCGGGAGGAAGCGGAATTCATCTAGCTGGTTTGATTTACCGTGATGGTGACATTGAAGAGAGTTCTGATGCGATGATAAAGTTCTGTGATAAAAATGCAGTAAGACTAGGGAAGTGCAGAGAAGAACACTTGGGTAAGATTTTGTTTACTTATAAACAAGATAAAGAGATAAGAACCAAACCAAGAGGAGAATCTTTCAACAGTTTAGGAACTTTTAATGACTTCTACACGTTCAATGAAACAGGGTATTATTGTGTTAAGTTTTCTTCCTTAAAGTCTGATTATTTTGAAGTTGAACTTGGTATTAAGACTGATTCAAATTGGTGTAAAGACCAAAAGGAAGACAGAATCACGGATATTTACACTGCTTTATGGGAACTCGTCACTTTTTTGGCTTTTTATTTAATGTGGAAAGATGAAGAATTTAAACCTTTTGAAGTTTCAATACTAACTAACTATTTGATCTATGAGCTTTTTGCATCATTTATCAATATAGGGTCAGCGAGTATATATGTTGCTAATGGTTTGGAAGAGCCAGTGCTCTTAGCCAACTTTAGGGATTTTTTCGACCATTTCAAAGACTTCAATATTATCTACCATTTATTCAAAGTTTCATTAATGTTTGGCTATTTAAGACCAATTGATCTGAACTATTTTAGTTTTTTTGTTCCGTTCACAGTGATCCAGTTTTTTCTTCGTGTTGTACTGGGATACTTTCATATCCCATACATAACAATTATTGGTCTAATTCTTGAAGGAATTGTCAATACTGTTCTGGTTATTAGAACTTTATTAAGATATAGCCAGATGTACAAAGAGTATAAGCATTTTAATGACCTTAAATCGCCAGTTTTATATCAGTTCAAAATGCTAATATTTGGATTCTTAGCAATGATTGTGCTAATTCCAATTCTTTTGATAGTATCTGTCATAATAATTACTTTGACTGGTTTGCTTTCAAAAGATTTTAGCGAAAATTCAGGATTGTTCATAGATGGAAAAGAATTTTTAGGTTTTGGCTTATTAACTCATTTAATACTGTCGACTTCAGTTAATTTACTGACTTGTTACCTAACTTTATATATATGGAGTCCACAGAAAGTTAAAACCGGTGTGGAATATAAAAGGGAGGAATCCACCAATTGACGGGAAATCAAAGTGTTGTATTTAAAATCTATATATAAATGTTTTTTTATCAATGAATCAAGCAAAATGGGTGTGTTATATTCATAATCTATTTATATGGTTTTCCTTCAAGGACGTTCTGTAATGTTCACCCATTAGCGTCACTTTTTGTAATTTATTTAGATGCTTGATACTGTAAAAAAATAGCGATATCATCACTACAGTCGAGCACACAACCACTGCAACAAACCCGACGTCTCCTGTTTCTATGAAATTCTCGACATTCATTCCGTAAGCTGCCGCGATGAATAGTCCACTTCCCATAGTTAATAATCCAATGGAGAATCGTAAACCTAGCAGCATCAATTGGTTTCTATTGGAATCCAAAATAATATTGATAATCTCCTCGGTGGTCTTGATATTAGAAATGGCATTGTTGATGGTTTGAACAATTTCATCAAAGTGCTTATAATAGGACTCCAACAACATTTCCACTTCCTCGTGGTCGTCCATTGATCTTGGAGTCCCTTTAAACTTTTCGGTAAGATACATCCCTGCTAAATCATCGTCATTATCTAACAGCTCATCAATAACATTTCTTATCAGCGTGGCTCGCTGTGCAAAAGTTGTGATCTTTTTATTTTGAATCAACAGGAATCGCAGCTTGTCTCTTGATATGTTATCTTCCAATTCCTGCAGTATCCCTTTAGTTATCGTGGTGTGCACCTTCATCTCGGCGTGCAAGTTGGTCACGGTTGATATCAGCATGCTCTCTAATGCTCTGATCTCATACGGTAACTCACTGGATTTGTACTTCAATCTTGTTTCTAAGTCTGCTAAAAATTGGTTCTGAGAGTGAGAACTTCTGGAAGTCAAGTCGTCAAAGAGTATGACAGTGTCATGCTGTATCAAAGCTCTGATGTTGCACAGATTTACAACTATTGACCGTTTTCTAACCGAAATTGATGGCGCAATTTCAGTATGCGAATTCACATTCTCAATCTTCCTTAAATCCCTGGCAAACAAGCCGTATTTATTAATCAAATCTGTTCTTTTCACCTCTGAAGATCTCAAATTCAGGTTCCCGTTCTTGTCAAACATCGTGCAAATGAGCGAAGTGTCCTCAGTTGATGAGTTCTTGTGGGCTAAATTTTTCTCCAGCAGAAGCGACGTGTAGTCCGAAGTGTACTGGTTAAAGCTCTGGTGTAACCTTCTGGTGTTCCTTATGCTCCCTATGGTCCTTCTGGGTAGATTAAACAGCCTAAATCTCTGGAAAAGTCTCATTATCAAACAGTATTTCTTGCCTAAGATAAAAAAATATTTTATTTTATTATTTTTGTACTATTTATTTACTTATTTAATATGTAAACAAATAACAAAAGCAGTAACCAAAAACACATTCAAAAATGGCTTTTCCAGACAGCTTTGCCATCACACTGAAGCCTTCCAACAAACCCATTGTTCAGGGATGTCCAGGAATTCCACAGACGTATCCAATCATTAACGGAACACTGCAAATAACAAGCGGAAATGGTAGTCGTTGCGCCTTAGATCAGATCAAAATATCCTTTATAACGGTAGACACGTTGAAGTATAAGCCCAAGAAGGACATTCCCAGTAGTCTGCAGACTGTGAATTATGAGACTTTATTTGCCATCAATGATTCAGTGGTGACGGTGGATTTACCATTTATTATTAGCATCAAAGACGATATTTGTGCAACCTCAGAGAGTTTAAAGTTTGGAAAAGTTAACCATTATTTGCAGGTTGTAGCCACTTCAAATAATGTCATGCGAGTGTTTGAATTTCCAGTGATGATTACGACCTTTGATACCTTGCCTCTATACAGACAGTTTAACCAGCCCATTTCCAGATGCTGTGATTCTAAAGACAGACTACTAATAATGGAGTATTCGCTGCCTTCAACCGCAATAGGACCACAAGAGGAGCTGGTGATAAATACGCGGATCTCAGTGGTGCCAAACATGATGAAACAGAAGCTCATTGATAAGATTAAACTGAAAAAAGTCCAAATCGAGTTAGTCGAGATCTTTGATTGCCGATGTGACAAATCTTTTATCAAAGAGCAGTTATTACTGAATGAGGTTCATGAATTTCAAGATGAATTCGTTGGTCTAAATAGTTTAAATCAGCAATTCCATATAAAGTTAGATTTGGAAGATAAGTACTCTGTGTTCACAAAACATCAAAATGAAGAGCTATTATATGAAAATAATGAGAACTCTAATTATAATTATGAATCCAACGATAAACCAAATAACTTGAAGCCTGAGATTATTGACCATAATGATTATTCTCCAGTCCCGTTGACTCATTTTCAGCCGTTAACAAGAAGATCAAAGTTCTTTAGCTTTTATTATGAGTTGAGAATTAAATGTAAATTCTCAAACGTTAAAGACATTGAGATTGTACAGCCAATCATTATATCTCCATATAATAGAAATCAATCAAGAAAACTGATCCAGTGGATAAGAAAAGAACAAGAGTTAGCAAACGAATTCATAATTAATTTCGAAAATCAGTTTGGGAAAATTAAATTTGATGAAAAGTTCAAGTGTCTGAACTTTCCACAAAAATCTTTTGCAGTGATAAAGAATGAGACGGTAGTTTAGCAATTTAAATCTCTAACTTAATGGATATTAGGTTAATGTTCAATGATAATGTAGCATTCTGCTTATGTAACGAGATTTATTTTGTTGATTATCTAATTTTAGTATGCTGCTTATGTAATATGTACCGCTAAATTCAATTGCACAATCTAAAATAAGTCCCACAGGCAAATAATATTAATAGGACAATGTCATATGCACCAACCACACAAAGAAACCCGTCGTTCAACAAGGTAGCGAACTCTTCAATTAATCTAGATCAGCAGGTGCTGCTGTACAGCTCTATAGAGGAAAGGGAAGTCTATGAATCTCTATCTGAAATATATTCGATTATAACAGTCTTAGACTTCATCGAGAAGTCTTATCTTAAAGATACATTAGACCCAGAACAGTACACTTCCACAGTAAATAGACTTTTAGCCCAATACAACACGTTGCTGAAGTCACCTTTGACCCAAAAACAGTTCCAGTCTTTAGATCATTTCAAAAAAGTTTACAACTTAAATTGTCCTGCTGCAATTTCAAGATTAGAAATAGGCATACCTGCTACAATAGAGCATTCCGTTTCTTCGAGTGTTACTGCTTCATCCTCTATTCCACAGCCAACCATTAATACCAACACTAATGCTAATAACAGCAGTAACAACATCAAAACTAATATTTCACCAAAGGCAGTTGCTGAGGCAACAGGAAATTTTATAACTTGTATGGATGCCCTGAAGCTGAACTACAAGGCAAAGGATCAACTACATCCACTTCTATCAGACTTGATAACTTCAATAACGAAAATAAACTCGAACGCAGATTTTCAAGGCCGTGGAAAGCTTATTGAATGGCTAATTAAAATTAACAAAATGAATATTAACGACGAATTGAATGAAGAAGATACAAGACAATTATTGTTTGATTTGGACTACGCCTACAAAGGTTTCTACACTATGCTAGAATGAATTTATATTCATTAATCAGACTAAATAATGGAATCAATTTCTATAGCATACTTTAAGGTATTTTTAACTAATCTTTCACTATTTGATAAATTTTCGTACTCTTCTTCTTCCTCATTCAATGCAATATTATTAAACTTCGAGTCAGCTTCATCTTTTGGGAAATATAAAACTCCCCTTTCACATTTCCAGTTATTTTCATTGATGAAATATTCGACATCTTTTTCATTGTTCAAGAATAACAAATTCTTTGCATTAAGGATTGGCAGTTCTTTATATGTTTTTTCAATTAATCTTGAAATTTCAGTTCTGATCGCTAGCTGTAAAGTTTTGTTGAAAATATTGAATTCTTTCAATTTCAACTTCTCTTCGCTTTTATTATTCAAAATTAATTCCATTGCTTTGTTGTAATAACCCTCCAATAACCAATTTTCTAATTTGATTGGATAACTAATATAAATGTCATTATCGATGTTCTTCAGGTGTACGTTTAGGAATTCATATTCCGTATGAAACTTAACAATATCTCCTTTAGATAACAATAACAGTAGATATAAACTAATCAATTTATTCTTGTTGACTGACTTAGATAGCTGTTCATTATTAACTGAATTGAAATAAAATACTCTTAGCTGCTGTAAATAATTCTCAAACTTTTCAAACTCCTCCAGGTTAATACTGGTAAGCGCTCCTATTTCCAATATTGATCTTGATATAATCAAATCATTGACATAATTTGAATCTGTTATTTTATTTAAATTTGGAACTAGTAATTCATTCTCAATTAATTGAATCTTGATTGAGTTCAGCAGCTCTTCAACTTTGTTATAATCTTTGGCATCAAATGAATCCTTCAATGAGTTCGTCAATACTTCTAAACTTGGCATCTTAAGCTGTTTCGTCTTTATTTATTTATTTGTTAAATTAACGATTTTGTTTTTGCCACTTAAATTTTCGAAATTCATTCATTTTTACAAATAAATTATGTAACATTTATATTAATAAATTATATAATATTGCACATATGCTGAATGTACTTTAAAACTTGGACTCAACTGGCTTGAACTGCTGTAAATTTGCTGTTTGCTCTAGGACAACATCCGGTTTCTTGAAAAACTTCAATGCTAAACTACTCAGAACAACAGAAATTGATGAAGCAGCCATTGCTGCACTTGCCCAAATTGGTGATAATCTTGAATTGTTATATGGATAAATAACTCCTGCTGCGATTGGTATACCTATCAGATTATAAATAATAGCCCAGCAGAAGTTAAATCTGACTCTTCTAAAGACTGTTTTGGAAAGCTTCAATAATGTTAACAAAGAAATCAATGGAAACTTTTTTGATAATAAAACAAAATCCGAAGAAGTCAATGCTAAATCTGATCCTGTAGCCAATGCAATTCCGACATCTGCAGTAGAAAGTGCAGGTGCATCATTGATACCATCACCAATCATTGCGATTGTAGCATCTTTGATAGTAGAAGTTTTTTTGATCCATTTAATTTTTTCAGCTTTTTCTTCAGGTAAAACTTCAGCTATAACATTCTTAATGCCTAATTCCTTAGCAATTGAGTTGGCAGTGGTAAAATTGTCTCCTGATATCATCCATGTTTCAATGCCATCATCATTGAGGGATTTGAGAACATTTTTAGCTTCTGGTCTGATTTCGTCTCTTGCTCCCATAATTAACACAGGTATATAATTTAGCGTTTTAAAGATTGTTTCACACTGCATACTAACAATGATAACACTTTTACCTTGAATTTTCCATTCATTTAATAAATTGTTCTGGTTTGTTGTAAAATGAACTTTATTTTCTTCCATTAACTTGTTATTACCGATCAGCACTTTGGTTGGTTTGTATGTATTCCAGTTATCATTATCTTCTTCGCTCAGTACAATGTCACCTCTCAAACCTTTACCTGGAATTTCTTCAACTTCTGGTACTTTGTTTCTACCAATTACAAATTTTGGATTGGATTTCGTAAACTCTTCAATAAATGATACCACTGCAACAGCTAAAGGATGACTTGATGTGATTTCAATATCTTTAACAACTTGAACAACAAATTGTTTGATTATAGGGTTCGAATGAATTGCAAAATTTGTGATTTTTAACCCATTTCCCATCGTTAAAGTACCAGTTTTATCAAAACAAACTATATTGACTTTAGACCCTTCTTGGAAAGCGGACCCCCCACCTCTTGCTAAGATTCCGTTTTTAGCAGCAAGCCCGGCACCAACAAACAACGCTGTTGGCGCAGCTAAACCAATTCCACATGGACATGCAACAACAAAAACAGATATTGCAAACTCTAAGGACCAGACTGCCCATGAACCAATATCAATGTCAAGGTAGTGTTGTGGTAATGAACCACTATATCCTAATGAAATCCAAATGATCCATGTTGAAATTGCAATCAATGTAATTAATGGTACAAAATATCCTGTCAATATATCTGCTAACTTTTCAATTGGAGCTCTTTTTAATTGACCATCTCTTACAGTATTGACAATGTTATCGATTAGAGAAGTTCCATCCAACGAGGATAATTTAGCCACAACTGATTTCGATCCTTTATTAATTGTACCAGCAAAAACTTGTTCACCAACTGAATGTTTAACAGGTGTTGACTCACCTGTAAGTGCACTTTCGTCAAATTCTGTTTCTCCCTGAACAATGATACAATCAATTGGTGGTGATTCACCTGGAACAATTCTAATATAATCACCAATTTCCAACATTTTGATTTCTGTTTTAACATCATTTCCGTATTCTTCTTTACCCTCAACTTTTTCAACTAATGTTGCAAAGCTTGGTTTGAGACTCCCCAGCTTTGTAATAGCTTCTGCCGTTTTTGATTTTGAAAATGACTCTAATAATCTACCAATTAGCAAAAAAAATGTCAAAAAGACAACCGAATCAAAGTAGGTTGTTGTGAACCCCATTGATTCTCTCTTTGCAATTGATGATAAAATCAATAAGACAATACTAGCAAAATATGCCACTGAAGTACCACAACTCATTAATAAGTTCATACTTCCAAATCTGAATAATCGTCTTTTCCAAGAAACATTTTTCTTCCATAACGTTTTGATTTCTTTGATTGCCTTCAGATGGAAAACGTCAGCTGCAAAAAAGTAAATTGGTGTTGAAAGAAAAAATAAAATCCATGTAACTCTAGAAGTATTTCCTTTAATTATCGGTTTATCCAACCAAATCCTGAAACTATTCTTTTTTGATAATAATGACATACCAACTATGCCAAATATAAATGCTGGAATTGCTATTACAATTGTAAGAGCTAATCTATAGGCTATTTTCAAAGTTTCCTGTTTTGCAATTCTTCTTAAATGTTCATCAAGACTGATAGTTTCAATAATTTCAACCTGGAAGTCTCCTGAGTTTTTGATTTCATCTAAAACTGATCTTATTGTTAAATTTGGTGGAGATGGAATATATGTGAATATCACAAATGGTTTGCTCAGCGTTATTGGATCATCAATAACAATGACTTTGCCATGTGAAGAAAGGATGTTGTTAATTGTTTCAGGGCAATGTTCACAAAACATCCCATCTATTTTCAAATTGATTGTTCTTGATTGTTTTTTAATCATCGCATGATTTATTTGTTGAATATCAACTATTTCAAAATCAAACCCACAGTTTTCAACAGCCTCTTTGAGTTCATTTAATTTCTTATTATCATTGTCATCAACAATAAAAACTCCTGATTTTGAAACAACCGAAATTGCTGATTCAACAATAAACGGCAATTCAGAAACTGCATTTGTGATTGAAGAGGCACAAGCAGCACAAGTGATCCCCCCAATAGCAGCATTAACTCTGTACTTAACTTCTCTTGAAACTGGTAATATTTCAACTAGGTTTGCTGTATAGCCTGTCTCTTTAACAGCTGAAATAATATTGTTCGCTAATTGTTTATTTGGGATTATCACGATTGCAGTATTTGACATAATATCAACTGAAACTTTGTTTTCTTCTAGACAACCATGGGACTTCAATAATTCTTCAATTGTTGTCGTGACGGCTGAAGCACAACTTGCACAGGTCATTCCACCAATTGTAAAAACTGCTCTAAATTCTAATGGATTTGAGCTAACAACTTTTGTTAGCACTGAATCAGTCTCTTCTTCAGATTGTTCATCTTTACATTTTGAGCAGTTTTTTACATGCAACTTGTTTCTTCTCTTTTCTTTAACTGAATGAAAGTAATTTACAATGACGTTATTGGTATTTTTATGATCGTTGTGATGTAGATTCTTCATCTCAATGTGCTGCTGCTCGCTTTGATCTTCTGTATAAACCAAATAGTCCAAAACAATAAATCCAGCCTCCTCAAGTGCTTTCACAATCTTCTTTTGAAGATCAATAGAAAAGTCACCGCCATTGCTATTTTTTATCCTAACTTCCAAATCATCAATCTCCACAATGAATTTACCATTAAGTTTGCTTAAAATCGCTCTTATGGATGCTTCACAATCACCGCAGTGGATATTCTCAATCCTCAAACTAAAAACATGCATTTTACTCATTTGATCTTAAAGAACATCTTAAAATTAGCAAAATGTGGCAAAATTTAAATCTTAAATACATTTTTCAATTTTTTATTTTTTTAATTTACAGCATTAATATCTCAGTATTATTAAACTAAATATAGGTTTCAGATGGAATGATGACAAATTAATTAAGGTGTTTATTAAGGTTACAGATGACGCTATTTGAAAGGTTACTAACATCGGATTGACCAGATCCATGACCAACCCCAAAAGCCCTGAGAGGTGTTTTTGTGGTTTGAAGTTGATGTAGTGTAGTGATGATGGCCTCTGTTGTGGTTGGTGTCTGGTACTGGATCAGTCAGTGAGCTAGTTACTCTGGTGAGACAAGATGAAGAGGAAGGTGATTGCAAAGTGAACGTGGACTTGGATAAGAAAGTATCAGATGTGACAAATGGTCCTGTGTATGCAGTAGAAGTAGTGATACTATCCACATTCAAGCTGGTAGATGTTGGTGACACATACTGAGAGTTGTAACTGGTTACAACATTGTCATAATTACTTGCCCTTTTAGCATTTGGAACCTGTTCACTTCTAGCGTTAACTTCCACTAAATGCTC
This sequence comes from Starmera stellimalicola, assembly GCA_030580055.1. Classification (NCBI taxonomy): domain Eukaryota; kingdom Fungi; phylum Ascomycota; class Saccharomycetes; order Phaffomycetales; family Phaffomycetaceae; genus Starmera; species Starmera stellimalicola. The sequence goes on along the minus strand of JAKTSD010000008.1, from coordinate 112,663 downwards.
GCCTGAATTGAAAACTGCATCAGCTATTCCAAGTTCCATATTATCAACGTCCCAGGATACATAAAGCCCTTTCAGTAAATTGGTTCCAAAAATGAATCCAGTCTCTCTGTCTAAAGTTACAACCAAAGAGCTTGCACATAATGCAGCTCCACTTTCTGAGTCAACAATCGCTTGACCGTTATAATCATATAACGTAAATATCAAGTTCTCTGGCTTCATCGTAACTTTTTTACCTGAGAAATCAAGGATGAATGGTTTAGCATTCTGGCATTTGAATATATAGTTATATCCAGGCTCTGATTCCATACCAGAAATTGGAACTGAAGTGATTTTACCATCATAAGCTTGATGCATTTGGTGCCATAATTCTTCTGGAATTAATGATGCATCTGATCCTGTATCAAGCAAAATTAGATATCCACTATCATTAATAATATCACTATCAAGTGACACTTGCTGTAGGTTTATTGTGTAACTTTGAGGATCTAAAATAGGTATTAACCCTAAATCAGAATACTTATTTTTATCGACACCACCAAATATTAATGCACCAGTTTGAGACGTTGTTGAAAAATAAGTACTGAACATCCTTCTTGAGATATATCCAGCATTGTACATGTAGTTATATAAAACCGGGGCTTTTTCGTCCTGATAAATAATTCCTAATCCTGCGATGTTTATATTGGAGTTAGACTGTTCAACTAATCCAAATTTAACGTTCTTTAAGATTAATTCATTGGTGATTTTAATAGTATCGTTAAAATAATGCCCATATGAGACTGTCCCATCAAAATAGCTAGCTGTGTATGGAGTCGTTATATTAATACTAGTGTTAGAGCTTTTGGGGTCATAATATCCATACTCATCACATCTATTATTTCCATTACAATATGTTCCATATTTATATTGAACATTTATTGTGTAAGAACCTGTGTCAAAGGCAACATGAACTGGCTGTTCATTTGTTCCGTAATAAAACATTCCTGAAAATATTAAGTCTTCGTACGAAGTTGATAATGGGATTACATTGTTGCCTATTGATCTTTTAGATACCTGATTGATTCCTATTGGAATTTTAATCAAACAGAATATGATTTTTGGAAACAGAAGTGTTGTAAGTATCAATAGTAGCATCTTACTTCTTATTGAGCCATAGACTTCTAAAACGCATACTGGCTACAATATATATATATATATATATATCACTTTATAATTCATACAAATGTTTAAGTTACTATTGTTCGTTCTAGATTAGGCAATTGCAATGACATCAAATTTCTTGAAAAAACCTAAAACGCCCAAAAAGATCCAACCAATTGACCACATTAAGAAAATAAATATAAACTAAAAAAGAAATTAAAAACTACGACTAAATTAATATTAATGTACCTTTTTTTATTTATTATAGAACCTATGAACTATTTAAACCCATGAAAAAAATGAAGAACTATGTAAGAAATCAGTTAAACTTTAGCTGTTTAATCGACTTCTTCAACAGTTGGACCTTCAGCTTCTGGAGCTGGAGCACCTGCACCTGGGAATCCACCTGGAACACCACCTTCAGCACCTGGAGCACCACCTGCTTGGTAGAATTTGGTCATGATTGGGTTGGCAATACCTTCCAATTCTTTTTGTTTGTCACCATATTCTTCAGTAGTTGCAGTTTGGTTTTCATCTAACCATGAGATTGTTGATTCAATAGCACTGGTTAATGTAGTTTTTTCTTCTTCAGAAACTTTTTCGGTGAAGGCAGATTCTGAGGTAGAGTTCTTTAATGAGAAAGCGTATGATTCTAAAGCATTCTTAGCAGCAATTCTAGCAGCTTCTTTTTCATCTTCTTCTTTGTATTTTTCAGCTTCAGAAACCATTCTTTCGATATCTTCTTTTGATAATCTACCTTTGTCGTTGGTAATGGTAATTTTGTTTGATTTACCAGTACCTTTTTCAACAGCAGTAACGTTCAAGATACCATTAGCATCGACATCAAAGGTAACTTCAATTTGTGGAACACCTCTTGGAGCTGGTGGAATACCTGATAATTCGAATTTACCTAATAAGTTGTTGTCTTTAGTTCTTGCTCTTTCACCTTCGTAAACTTGGATTAAAACACCTGGTTGATTATCTGCGTAAGTTGAGAAGGTTTCAGATTTTTTGGTTGGGATAGTTGAGTTTCTTGGGATCAATTTAGTCATAACACCACCTGCGGTTTCAATACCTAAGGATAATGGTGCAACATCTAATAATAATAAATCTTGAGTCTTTGATGAGGTGTCACCAGTTAAGATAGCAGCTTGGACAGCAGCACCGTAAGCAACAGCTTCATCTGGGTTAATTGATCTGTTTGGTTCTTTACCGTTGAAGAATTCAGAAACTAATTTTTGAACTTTTGGAATACGGGTAGAACCACCAACCAAAACAATTTCATGGACTTGGGATTTGTCTAATCCTGAATCTCTTAAAACTTTTTCAACTGGCTCTAAAGTTGATCTGAACATGTTAGCACATAATTCTTCAAATCTTGCTCTTGTAATTGAAGTGTAGAAGTCAACACCTTCGTATAAAGAGTCAATTTCAATTGAAGTTTGAGCCGATGAAGATAAAGCTCTCTTAGCACGTTCACATGCAGTTCTTAATCTTCTTAGAGCTCTTTGGTTAGTTGATAAGTCTTTCTTGTTTTTTCTCTTGAATTCAGCAATGAAGTGTTCAACTAATTTGTTGTCGAAATCTTCACCACCTAAATGGGTGTCACCAGCAGTAGCTTTAACTTCAAAGATTCCATCTTCGATAGCTAATAATGAGACATCGAAAGTACCACCACCTAAATCGAAGATTAAGACATTTTTCTCGCCTTCAGATTTTTTGTCTAAACCATAAGCGATAGCTGCTGCAGTTGGTTCATTGATAATACGTAGAACGTTTAAACCAGCAATTAAACCAGCATCTTTAGTAGCTTGTCTCTGTGAATCGTTGAAGTAAGCTGGAACGGTGATAACAGCATCATTAACTTTAGTACCTAAGAAATCTTCAGCGGTTTGTTTCATTGAGGTTAAAACCATTGAAGAGATTTCTTCTGGAGTGAAAACTTTGGTTTCACCTTTGAATTCAACTTGGATCTTTGGTTTTGAACCATCGTTGATAACTTTGAATGGGAAATGTTTGATATCATTTTGAACTTCTGGGTCATCAAATTTTCTACCAATCAAACGTTTTGCATCGAAAACAGTGTTAGCTGGGTTCATAGCAGCTTGATTCTTTGCAGCATCACCAATTAATCTTTCTGAATCGGTAAATGCAACGAATGATGGAGTGGTACGGTTACCTTGAGAGTTTGCAATGATATCAACTCTGTCATTTGCAAAATGTGCAACACATGAATAAGTTGTACCTAAATCAATACCAACGGCTTTTGACATTTTATATTTAATTTGTTTTTATAATTTAATCTTAATGAGTAAATTTAATTGATTAAGAGAAAAGGAGAGTGTGAGAAAGGAGAAAAATGTCGACTCTTTTATATTAAAAATTGGACGTTTTTTAAAATAATTTGGAATTTTCCAGAAAATTTCATATTTGCTGGATTTCTCAAGAATATTTGTGGCGAATTTTAGAAGCTTTTAGAAATTTTTCTACACTTTTTATTTTTTGGATAGAAAATTTCGGAAATTTTATCAAAATTTGTGGCAAAGCAAAAAAAAAAATAATACGAAAGAATTCAAAAGAATTTATGATTATTAAATTAGATAGAAACACTTAGTAATAATAATAATGATAATAGTGAAATCAGCTCATAGATAGACTTGCCGATTTTATTCATGAGGTCTTTTGATCAATTTCACGCGAAATACTGATTCTATCGGCCTGTTTCAAAGCATTCTTAATATTAAGCCATTGAGTTTTAACAACTGGTGGAATATTTGGTGCACTAACAACACCATCAACTCTAACTTCCCAATTTTTGAGAACAGCTTTGGTGAAAATAGAGGTTTCTGTCTTGAGCTTAATAAATAATAAGTAACCTAGTAAACTAATCCATGAATATTTAACAAAGAACAATGCTTTGAAAAACAATTGAATAAGTAATAGCAATTCAACATTGGCGGAAATTCTTCTTGATGAATCATGATTGTGTCTTGTAAAATTAATGATCTTTTCGTTCAAACTTCCATTGATTTGGAAAGCTGGTAATAAGTCGGTTGCAAAATAGTTCAAAACATGAAATAGTGAAAAGCTAAATAATGGAATAATCGCAAGTAAATTTTTGGTTGGCAATAATAACCAGATGAATGAATATAATAAATAATGAATGTCATCGTTGCGTGACAATGCCTTAATACTCAATTTCTGGTTTTGACCTTTCAACAATGATGTAGTTTGATAAATAACTATACCAAATGAGTCCAACGAGCCTAAAAATACCAATCTGTAAGATAAAGTTTTGGTGCGTGATTGTTTGAAACTTGTCAAGTACAACAAACTTGATAACACGACTAAGAAATGACCTGCAAACCATGCTAGTTTCAATGGTGCTTTCTATTTTTATTTTTTAGTTAATCATCCAATTCTCAGTTAATTCATTTAAATCACCACTCACCTCATAAAGTGCCTTCAAGTTCTCAATTCTTGTAGCAGCTGGTTTGGCAGCTGGTTTTTCTGATGGCGAATCTGTTTGTGACATTATTCTAAGTTTAACTAATTGTTAATTGCTGATTTAGAAATTATTCAATTGCTTTAAGTTTTGATAAATTTGTTAAAAAAAATTGGTAATTTTGGCTGAAAAAAAGCTTTGCTAATTTTGAAAATAATTATAACATAAACTATGATGATGAGACCGTTTTTTGAAATTTTTAAAGAGAGATTTACCGGTAAATGGTTGAATTTGATTGAATTGAATATAATTTGGCTTTGTGCTTCAATTGGCGCTTGAGAAAGTTTGGCTAAAAAAAAACAAATTGTTTGTTTACTTTCAACCAAATTGTGTGCTTTAATTTACAACATTCAGCGGCTGTTAATAAAATGAACTTCTTTTGGATTTTAACAGGTTTATCGCTAATTGTTGTTGTGAAAACTTCAGTGAAAGAATTTGAAGCTATTTTCTATGATGTTTTGCCATCAAATTATGGAATTTATTCAAAGAACTCAAATAGTTTTGAGATTGAAGCAGTTTCACCAAAGAAGTTAATTGCTGGAAGGTTTAATTCAATTACTGAAGCTGTTGCAGAATTGTTTGGTGCTGAAATTGAACAAGTTTTGAAATTTGATTTGAACAAAAACCATGATTTAAAAATTGAAGATATCGAAACTGCTCAAAACCAGACAATTGAAGATTTAGCTCATGATTTGACTGTTGGTGCATACTCTGAACTAACAATCATTTATTTTAAGTTTAGGTCAATCTATCAAATCTTGAAAGAAATCTCAATCGGTGAATTATTATTGGTTTATCACGAGTTATTCCAAAGTATGAAGCCAGAAGCTCTTTTCAGTATGATTGAAAATTCTACTGATATGGAACATCTAGAGGGAGAGGAAGATTTGGAACTGCTCAAAATGTTAAACATAGAATCATTAAATGAGGATGTGTATTATTACGCAGAAATACCATTAGTTGATGTCGAAGATAATCAAAGGATTAATTATTTCAACGAATTGTTTGTCACCGTCCAAGAAGATGAAAATGGAGAAGAAGGAAATGAAGAGGTGGATTTTAACTTTGAAGCTTCAGGATTGAAAACATTGCTCTCAATACCAGTTTATATTGTCAAATTTATACTGAAGATAATTTGGATTTTATCAAAGCTCAAAAAATATATAAAATTAACTGAGACAAAAATATGCCTTTTGATAATTGAGATGATTGAAAATATTTGCAAAGTGATCTATAAAATTAAGAAGACTATCAAAGAAATTTTCAATAAAATCTTTAATGAAATTGCCATTGAATTAATTCATAAAAACATTGCTAAAACAGTCTTGAAAAAAATCAAAGTTATTATGATTTTGATAATCAAAAGGTTAAGAATACTATCTTGGGAACTTAATGACATTCTCTATAGGTATAAGTGGAAACTAATCTTTTTATTAAAGAAATCTGAAAAAAAGTCATTATTAATCTCACTTATATTTAAGGAATTTGTGTTCAAAAACCTAGATAAAAAAATCATTGATCAAAGAGATAAGAATAATGGAAATTATATTGATTTTATTGATTATAACTCTGATATTTATTCAAAGTGGGATGATTTGGTTTATTTCAAAAAGTTCACAAAATTTTATAATGACCCAACTGCTGGTATAAATAAAGAAGATGATGAAGAATTGAAGCGGGTTTTTGAAACCATTCAAGAGGATCCTGATTACTATGATAAATTGTTCAATGAAGATGAAGAAAAAGAAGACGAAGCGGATGACAAAGGTAATGAATGTTTTGATTTAAATGAGGAGTTTGGTTTTGATTCTGTTCATATCAATTATGGCAAGGAGTTTAATTTGAACAGTAGAAAAAACAAGCCGATCAAGTTTATTATTTGAAATTTTGCTACCTTATAATTATATTAATTTATTAATTGGTCAACTAATTACTCTTTTATTTATTTCTTTGTTTTCTCATTTTCCAAAGGCTTTGGTTTTCTCTTTTTTACCATAGAAGTTAAATCATTAACTTGTGAAGTTTTAGGGGCAATTTTGCCAGTTTCTTGAGATGATGATGTAGCCTCACCCAGAATTCCTTTCAAGATCTCATTCTTCTGCTTATTAAACTCTTCGTTAGGGTCTTTTTCTAAGTCTTTAAGCTTATTTTTCAGTTCAGTTAAAACATCGTTATCGAATGATTCATTTTTTGACAGTTTTATTTGTCTGTTAGCTTCTAACGATTTAATGGATTCCTTCAAATGATGGATTGATTTCTTTTTATTAGCCTCATTGAGTGACTCGTTATCATTATCAAAATAAAACTCATAGGACAATGCAAGTTTATAATTAACTTCACTTATTAAGTTTGAGCTGAATTCGTATAATTCATTTCTCAAATCTAATAAAGTTTTGAAATCCTCAACTGATTGCTTGAAGTTTTCAGTCTCTAAAGAAATTTCACCTAACAAGTCATAAACATCTAACAATTTTAATTTCAATTTGAGGATTTTAGTTTTGTTTGGGACTGTTGAATCTTCTTTGGTACTATCAATTGATTTTATATATTCCTCTGTTGGTTTCTCCTTTATTATAAGTTCTTCTGGTGGGAATTTTGATAGTTTTTTCTCAATAATGGATCTTGATAAATCAAGAATCTCCCATGCAATCTCAAAATCTGATTGTTCTTCTTCACCTTGTTCTTCTTTTTCCTTATTGTTATCTTCACCTTCTGGCTCATCTTCCCACTCATCCTCTTTTTCTGCGTTATCATCTACTTCTTTTACTTTACCTCCTTCCTTTGCGTTGTCATTTTCCTCTTTTACTTCTTCCTCATCCTCAGATTCGACCTCTTCAGCCAGTGGAACAATTTCTAATTCTTCCTTCTTCTTTTCATCATCTTTCCCTGCAACAACCGCAGCATCTTGGTCATTTCCTCCAAACAAGCCGTTCTTGGAAACCGCTAACTCAAATAAAGATTTCCCATATAAATATAACAAAGATGGGTCATCTTCACCATTCAACTTATTATATAATTGACATGAGTCGCCATATAACTCGACTGCCTTTTCGTAGTTTTTTAAAGCAAATTCTTTATGAGCCTCCTCTACTATCTCGGATAACTCTGCCATTTTTCAGCTATTTATTGTTGTATATTATTACTATAATTCAATAGAAAAAATATTATAATGGTACTAAGTACATTTTTTTGTTTACCCGACGCGTTTTTCGCGTCTTTCAATTGCTTATGTAATTGTTATTTTTTGCGCGTCGTTTTGAAACACAAAAATAACATTTTTTTCTTTGGAATAAAATCAATTTAAACACTTTAAACAACACAAGAAGCTATGTCTATCCCAACTTCATCCAGTATGATTGACAGTGTCCTGAATGATTCTCCAGCGGCTTCCCCGGTCAAAAGAGAGGAACCAGAATTGGATCTAAACCAAGCACCAGTAGGGGTTACAACCACGACAACAACAACAGCAGCAACAGCTGAAGATTCTCAACAGAATGGCGGTTTAGTTGACGGTGGTTTTGGAGCAGGTGTTGAATCAAACGTAAAAGTCGAGGATGCGACTGAGAAATTCAAAGATTTGGGCATTAACACCGACACAAACACTGCAGTTAAAACTGAAGAATTGAATTCATCTTCATCAATCAAACCTCCATTACAAGAGGCTCCATCAATTAAATCATCTAACAACATCAATATGAACCACAGCAACAACGGTAGTTCCACCAACGTTAATCAGCACTCAGAAACTAAAATAATTAGAAAAAAACTAAATGGCTATGTTGGATTTGCAAATTTACCAAAACAATGGCATAGAAAATCGATTAGAAGAGGCTTCAATTTAAACCTTTTGGTTGTTGGTGAGTCGGGATTAGGTAAATCCACATTGATCAATACCTTATTTAACAAGGAATTATACACTGATATTGATGATTTAAAAAGATTAGAATCAGTTGAAGAAAGACCAAGCCAAGTTTCCATTCAAACCATTAGTTCAGATATTGAAGAAAACGGAGTTAAATTACGCTTGACAGTCATTGATACACCAGGGTTCGGGGATCAAGTTAATAACACTGATTCATGGCAACCAATTGTTGATGAGATTAATACTAGATTCGATTCATATTTGGAATATGAAAACAAAGTTAATAGATCAGCATATGAAGACGAAAGAATTCATGCTTTATTATACTTTATTGAACCAACTGGTCATTATTTGAAACCTTTAGATATTGAATTTCTAAAGAAAGTTCATAAAAAAGTCAATATTATTCCGTTAATTTCCAAATCTGATACATTGACAGAAGAAGAAATTCTAGAATTCAAGACCAAAATAGTTGATGATATTAATTTTCAAAAGATTGAAATATTCAAGCCAACAGTTTATGAGAATGATGATGAAGAAACAATACAATCAACAAAAGAGATTATAAATAAAATTCCATTTGCAATTGTTGGATCAACTAACGAAATCAATACAATTGACGGTAGAACTGTCAGAGGTAGAAAATACCCATGGGGTATTATTGAAGTTGATAATGAAGACCACAATGATTTTGTTAAATTAAGACAATTGTTAATTAGAAACTTTTTAGAAGAATTAAGAGAAAAAACTTCAAAAGTTTTATATGAAACTTACAGAACATCTAAATTGATTAAATTAGGTATTGAGCAAGATGATTCAGTATTTAAAGAATTTGATCCATCATTGAAACAGCAAGAAGAAAAAGCTTTACATGAAGCAAAATTGACAAAGTTAGAAGCTGAAATGAAACAAATTTTCCAACAAAAAGTTTCAGAGAAAGAGAAAAAACTACAAAAATCTGAAGCTGAATTGTTTTCTAGACATAAAGAAGTTAAAGAAAAGCTATTAAAACAAATTAAATCGTTAGAAGAAAAAAAGAAACAGTTAGAAAATGCTCGTTTGAACCCACATAACGAACCTTCGAATGCTCCTGCTCAAAAGACCAGAAAGGGATTTCTACGCTGAGTTTACTAGTTGCGTCTGATACCAAAGTGTCCTATTCTTGTGTGTAATTTTTTTATTTAACTATATTTTTACTACTTTAATAATTTTTTTTGTACTGATAAAATATATCATTTTATTATTATAAGATAACCCATCTTACCAACCTAACTAACCTAACCTAACTAACCTAACTGGCCTAAATGAACCCAAAGTCAAAGCTAATGCCAATGCTAAAGCTATACTTAAAGACTTCTGACATCGATCTTCTCCTTATTTTTGATCTTACTTCTTAACCCATCCAGTCGATTTAGTAGCTTAGCTGTTTTAATCGCTCTTTCCTCAGGAGAAAGCGATATATAAGTATTGTTGTTTTCCTCAGAAGAGTTCTCTTTGCTTCTTCTTATATCGATTGGTGGACTCATTAAAAAATAGGGGGAATGTGATAATTGTTTATTTTGAATTTTAGATAAGAAGTACGAAAAAGTTTGTGTCATCAAATTTTATGTTTTTTTTTTCTCCTTTTTTTTTTTTTTTTTGATCTTTGTCTTGTTCTTTTTTTTTGTTTTGTTTTGTTTTGTTATTGTTTTTGTTAATAAAAACAAAATAAACAGTAGTCACTAGGAGAACTGTTCAAATGACAACACACAACGCGTTACCAAACTCATTTGTACCCAAGCACAATCCTCAAGTTGTTTCCAAGATTCTTTCTCGTCTACCAGCAGATTCAATCTATAAATTGTGTTTGCTTTGGATAAATATTGAAATAACAAAACCAAAATTACCTAAAAATGAATCACAGCAGGAACCTGAATTTTTGGATAATGACGAATTCATTGAATCATTTAAGGCAACAATCAAAAATTATAGAACTAAAAGGTATCCAAAGAAAAAGATCATTGATAAATTATTAGTGGATTACTATGCACATGGATTAAATCTACTACAATACTCCCAGATAGACTCACAATTAATAATAGACAAACCAGACTCGTTTGTATGGCAGTCTTCAACAGTCCAGGATGCTGCTACATCTAACAGTATGACTTTAAATATAAATCAACCTCAATTTTTTCTTCAAAATCTAATGAAGAATTTGTCAAAATTCTTCCTAAATCACATTTATATAAGTAAGCATCCATTCTTACCATTGATAATAATAAGAATTCAAATATTTGACTTTCAGAATCTATATAACGAAGGCATCACCAAAATATCCAATTCAATCATATCGAAAAAAGCATTTTTTTTAATAATACCAAACAATTCAACTAATATAATTCACTCGGTTATTGAAGACCAAGATAGAGAGTTCAATATTATTTTACAATCAATAAGATCCTCGTTGTCCGAATACTCAAATAAGCAAATTAACCTAAATAATGATGAAAACAGAATCAAGAATTTGAATTCGATTTATATTCTAGTTGGTAATTCAAGATTTTCCAATTCTTTGGGCTCTTGGGCCCCATATGCTGATGGGACAGTGGATATCTCACCATTTGATGATCCTTTGAAGCATCAAACTTTTAAGCAACTAAATACCTCTTCCGTCAACACCGCCACCAGCTTAAATAGTGAGGAAGAACGGTTGAAAAAAATTGCAAAATTGAGGTTTAAAGGTTCATTGCATAGCTTAAAATCTACACAATTTTTTGAAGATAACAAACCGTTCAAAAGAAGAAAGCTTTTGAGTGATGGTGATGATAAAGAAGAAGAGGAAGAATATCAAGAGCAAGATGAGGAAGATGATGAACAAAACACAAATGAATATTCAACAATTGCACCAATCCAATCAGTCAAATTTATCATCAGAAATAAAACACCAAATAACTATAAACCTAATATCACAATGAAATTTAATGGTAATGATGTATTTGCAGGATTACATGAATTGTGTGATTTGAGAATCATTAATCCAGAAAGAATTCCTGGATTCTTAACAGGTGAAGAAGGTTCAAATAGTGGGATATTTGAAGATGATATTTTCACAAAGATTTCACATAATGACAATAATAATAATAACAGTGTTGAAAATAATCTTAACAATAAGATAGACATTTCATCAGTTTAAGAACAATCATTCAAAAAAATCTTGAGGTTGTTGATGATGAACTATTCAGTAATTCAATTTTACTGTCAATTTCATTAACTAGTGATGGATTTTCATTTATAATGATTGATTTGATTTCATTCAGCTTAGATGAATTCTTTTTGTTGAAACATTCATCAATTGCCTTTTTGAATTGTTTCAACTTGATCAAATAAGTAATTTTCTCATCAAAACTGAAATTCTGACACTTGTCCAAGTAAAATAATGACAATTTAGTTTGATCTTTTTTATTTATAAATTTCTTGAAGATTGGTTCATATCCAATAATAGGTTTTTTAGTTATTGACCATTCGTAAATCTCTTCATATTTTTCTTGGCCAAATAAGTAATTCAACTTTATGAAATAAAACTTTTTATCATTAATATTGAATTTTTTACAAAATTTGTTGATTTTATTTGATTGATTCAATAAAATCAATTTTTCAAGGGTTTTTATAATCGATAAACCATTAAACTCAATATTAAATTCCTCCGTATACTCATTTTGTAATTTTATCAATTCGATTTGTTTTTCTATTTGCTTATGCTCAATTGAATTTTTGGAAACCAAGCCATATGAATTTAATGCATTTTCAAATATTTTCAAATTTTTATTGTAGTCAAAACTTGATTGATTTAACTCATTCTTGACTTCAATATTTGATATATCAATCAATCTGTCTTCTTGATTGTAATAATCATAAATTAATTTGAAATTGTTTTGGAAAAAATATTCAAATATTTCTGATGATAATTTTATGTTGTTCATTAACTTGAAGAACTTTGGTAATGATAGTGAGTTTTTCAAAATTAACAAAGTTTCTAAAATTAGATCAACATCTTTTGAGTCACAAGCTTTGTTTAGCGCTAATTCATGTTCCTCCATGGTTAATAACAATGGAATCTGTTTGGAAAATATCGATTCAAAATTAATCAAAATTTTTGCCAAATTCAGACGGCCTTCTTGAAATGCAACTCTTGAAATTTTTTCAAATGAAATGTAATCGCTACTATAGTTTGTGTTGGTGTTGTTAACTGGACTAGTTTTTTTCAAGGTGTTACTCAAATTATTGTTATTTGAACCGTTTGAATTGTTGATCAGATGGAATTTTGTGATAATAATCTTGGACAAATCTTCATCATTCAAATTCAGATTAAATTTGATCTTAGAGCATGCCCAATCAATGAATATTAAGTTAACTGATAATTTCAAGAAATTTGATAGTTTAAATGCCAAATAATATTTTTGTCTTTTAACAAGTAATTTCAATAACTTTTCAATGCCTAAGTAGTTGAATTGATTGAAAGTCAAGAAAATGCCAATATTGATTGATCTAAATAAATTCAGAATTCTTAAGGTTTCACAGTTCTTAATGAAAACGTCTGTGAATTTGAAATTTTTATATTTGAATTCGATTGATGATTTGCCAAAAGAAGAAGCTTTTAACAGTTTTTTTTGCCAATAAGGATCAAATTCTTCTAGTGAACTTATTAAACAAGTATTTATCGAAGTTTCAAGATTCTTTTCAGATCCAATTATTAACAAATTTTCATTTGCCTTTGGCGAATGTAGATTTAGTTTATCAATGGAATCTATTAGTATTGAAGCTTTTGACGTAGATCCAATTTTAAAGCATTCTACTGTCTCAACTGGAATCTTAGACAAGAACTCTAATGAATTGTTTGTTAGTACTGTTAATCCATCAACCTCTGAGTTTATTAGAAATTCACTGTTGTTATTATTATTCAGGTAGAAGATTAAATTACCACCTGGTCCAATCAGTTTCAAATGATCCTTGTATGCAGCCACCACTGCGTCACTCCCACACCATTTCAATTGTAACGGAATAGAATCCAACTTGGTCTGAAATAGTTTTTTATCAAAAGTTGATGTCAAAAAGTATAAATGTGAATCTTTTGAATTGAACAAAGTTAAAAATTTTGAGTTTTCTGAAATAGCCATCTGATTAAACGGTCCATCACCTGACACTATCATTATTTTCCCATATTTTGACACCTTTAAAACTGATTTATTGAGACTAAGTATAATTTCAAATTTGTTGCTTGAATTTATCTGAATTATTTCCCAACAATGAAAATAATTTATACTATACCTCACATCATTGGCTTTACTTCCATTACCATTGAGGGCACTTCCGTTGGGCTGCTTTGATTGCAGTCTAGTTTCTCCCTCCGTTTGTAGTTCTGAATGCAGCTCAAGTTCAAGCTCAGGTTCCAATTGGGGTTCAGGAACTAATTTCAACTGAGACTCAAAGAGTTTTAGATCTTTATTTAGATCTCTAAACAGCCTTGAGTGAACAGAAATTTTGTCATCCAAGTCCAAATAAACAATTTTAAAATCGTTTAAAAGTATAAAGATGACAGATCTGATGATTAGGCAGTTTTTCACACCAATCAGATTAAAATTAAATCCAATTTCATACTCATTGAAATCGCCTTGAAAATTGTAATAAACTCTCAATGTTCCATTCTGTAAAAGCACTATCAATTTTTCATCCTCTGTCCACTGTAAATCCAAAATTCTCCCATTCAGGTGATTATTCCAATTAATTGTATGAATCAATTCACCAGATCCTGAATATATTAAAATGTCATTTGAGACTGAACCACTCTGTATAATTTTGTGCAGCGCAATTGTCTTTGTAAACTTACATATACTGACGATGTACCCATCTCCAAGGTTGATATCCCACTCTAAGTTGTAAAGCTCTCTGTTTCTATAATAAACATCATTCAATCTCTCCCAACCTTCAAAGAAAAAAATATTAGTTAATTCATTATTCCTCTAAGTAGGGTACTGAATTGCGTTCAGCAACTCAATATTCTTCCTTTAAACTTACCAAAACTCGGACTTGTCATTGAGTCTGTTATATTGATCGTTTTATACTAAGCGCTGCTTTATTATGTTGTTATTATAAAGAAAAAGTAAATAAACCATTTATCAAAAAGAAAAACAAAAAAAAAGTTTTGATTAGCAAAAAAACCAGAAGAAAAAGGATCCCACAAAATGGACTTTATAACGCTCGTATCTAAGGACAATTTTGAGTTTGTAATAAGCAGGGAAGCTGCTGCGGTCTCAGGAACTTTACGGAATATGTTGTCTTCAAGTTTTAAAGAAACTTCAGAAAGAAAAATCAAACTGCAGGACATGAATGGAAGATTATTGAATAAGGTTGTTGAGTACATGTACTACAACTTGAAATACAAGGATGCAGTTGATGTACCTGAGTTTGTGATACCTACGGAAATGCTGCTGGAAGTGCTCGTTGCAAGCGATTTCTTGGATCTGTGATCGTTATTCATTAAATCTATTCATAAACTCATTAGCAAAGTAGGTGTAAAGCATCAATACTCTAACACTGGCAATAGCACCGGCTAAATGTTATAAAAGCATACCTGTTTAGCATGGCTGGGAATGCAGTTTGTAGGGCAATAAGGACATTTGAACCCACTTCCATTTCTACTCAACTTGGTCAAACTATGTTTTGAAATAATATGATGGCATGGCAAAGCCATTGGTGGATTTTCAAGAGTCGTTTCTTCTTTGGAAACTGGACATATAAATATTGGATGGAATGATTTCAAGAAGTCTGGCAAATTAACCTCGAATGGTAATTCATCACTTGAAGACCAGTCTAGTTTAGAATTTAACTGTTTGATTTTAATAAACTTTAAAAAGGTTGATATAGATAAAAACCCACTTAGTAAGATTAAAAATAAAGAAGACTCAAATTTCAATCCCAGCAATTCACAATACTGCTTTGTAAACAGTAGTGATATCTCTTGATAGTCCAAGTTGATGTTTTGGTTTTTCAAAAAGTAAGGAGAATTTGAGTCCTTTGGGTTAAACAAAATTGATGTTATTAATTGGGATACTTCACTTAAAATGTTTTTGTCTTTTTGTTCTTCTCTATTCTTATCATTAGTATTATTGTTAGTTACTGCTTCAGCTTTATCTTGAAGAAACTTTGGGAACCATTTATTCGAATACTCAAACGCTTCAAATATCTTATTCTCATTGTAAAGCTTTAGATATTGTAACTTATGAAGTTTGAACTCTAAATCTGATGTGCTACTATCACAGCAACAAACACACCAGTTAATTGCAGAGTTCAATTCACCATTTTCAATATCCTTGACAATCTCATTCATTTCAGTGAATTTATTCAATATTGCAACATCCACATCCAAATCATAACTCTTTTGAAAAGCACCTCCTGCTTTGAGTATGGTGTGTAATTTAATGGAGTTATCAATCAACATCTCATTGGTTTCATTCTTATCTAATTTATAGATATATGCATCATTCAACTCAAATTCATATAACTTATCTAGGCTGTACTTGTTAAATTTATTGATTGTTGAATTGCTTGCTTTCAGGTTGTTCTTAATACTAGTTTCCCAGGTTTTGTAGCCTTTGCTTATTTTTGAATTGACAATGGATTTATCATATTCATCGTCTTCTTTTGTTAAATTGCTGTTATCTGAGTCGGCCATTAAAAACGCTTCCAGCTCTTCCAATTCTTTTATAAATTGTTGAGTATGAGCAAGCTGTGCATTTATGTGTTCTCCTTCCTGAAAATTCTCAAACTCTTCTACCAGAGTATCAAGCAATTCATGTGCCATTTTCAATGTATTTTAAAATCAGAATTTACAAATTAAAAATTAGAAATTAGAAATAACAGATTATTTTATTTTATTGATAATCGAAAAAAAAAATACACAGAAACTACAAATAGTAAATAATATACATAAATTGTGATAATTTACTCCTCGTCATCTTCTTCATCTTCGTCTTCTGAATCTGAACCTTCAGCAGCTTCTAATTCTCTACGTTCCAACAAAGCTTGCAATTCTGCATCTTCAGTTGCAGTAACAGCCTTTGGTGCCATTGTAACAGTTGCTGAACCACCAGCTTCAGTTATTTTTTCTTTGATAACTTCTAAAGCTTTAGTCAATAGATCGATACCTTGTTGTTTTTCTAAGGCTTGAGTGGTAACAACGTATAATGGAGCAGCAACTAATTTAACTTTGACTTGTAAGTGTTCTGTTGATAAATTTTCAGCGCTTCTTAATGCATTTTTAATTGCATCAATACCTTCATAACTAAAACATGAAACTTCAACGTCAGCACGTATTTTGATGGCCTGTGGAGTAAGACGACGGGAAATGTATGAACGCAACTCAGCTAAAACATCTTCACTTGGTGCTTCAATACCGTCGAACACTGAATCATCAGTAATCGAGATTTTGAATGCATCGTAAACATGGCCATATTTTCGACTTAATGGCCAACCAATAGTTTGATATAAAGTTTCTAATGGGATACCAAATTTCTCTGCGCAGTGTCTTAAAATTGAGTGTGCTGCTTTTGACTTTGTATATCTTTCTTCACATTTTATAACATCTTCTGATGAGACACGACGTTTGGATAAATCAATATAACCTTTTTCCTTATCAACTCTCAACACAACAACAACTTCGTTCTTACCAACACGGATCAGCTTTTGAATACTACGAATACGTCTTCTTGATAATTCACTTAATAAAACCATACCTTCAATGTTATCATATTCCAATAATTTGACGTACGCTCCCATATCAGCAATTTGTTGCACATTGACCATCACAACATCATCCACTTCTGGGTACTTGTTTTCATAGTATCTACAACTTGATGTACTCATTTTCTCTTGTTTCTTTCTTTTAATGTTAGCTGTTGAGTCATAAAAAAATAAGATGAAACTAATGTGGTTTCCAGCAGTGCTGAACAGTATGCCTAAAATATTCCAGCCCCTGTTCACTCCGCCAACCTCTTTTCAATACTTACAAATTTGTTCTATCGATGAGATTGACAACTTCTATGAAATTTTAATTGTTAAAAATTGGACGAATTTTTTTTTTATTATTTTTCACTAAAATTTTTTTCTCAAAAACCAAAAGGATTATATAATACATAACTTTTGGTAAGGGCACGAACCTATATAAGTGATACAGTTTAAGATTAGGAAGCATTTTGTGAACAATCAACTCTTTGATGTTAAATTACTATTCTGTTCCTTATACCTTTGTAATAACCCTGTTGCATTGTTTAGTTCGGTTATTGCAGAATCAATATCTTCAAAATTGATTGATGAAATTGCAAACTTTGCTGATTTAATTGCTCGTTGCAATAGTTCATCTTGTTTAATATAATTGTCTATATCATTTTTAGTTAGTTGGGGTAGTTGTACTTTTGGGCTTGATTTTCTGACTTTTGATTTCGTTTCGTAGTCGTGTTCGTGTTCTGATTCTGATTTCACTCTGTGAGTTAGTTCTGATTTCAATTCAGGTAATGAAAGTATTTCTTTTTCGTCGCTGCCCTCATTTGCATCTCCAACAATCTCTCTGATTGTTTGCTCAATTTCCTTATTGGTGATTTCGTCATTGGATAGCATCTTCTTACAAGTGTCAATTCTGTTTTGTAATTCAGTATCAGTAATTTCACTCCATTTATAAATTATGTTATTAATCACTTCATCTTCTTTATTCATCTCTTCTATATTAGTTCCTTCTGTATCCATCTCTTCTTTGTCATTATTGATCTCCTCACTAAGTTCTTGTAACGCATTATTGAATGGAAACAGCTCCATTATTAACTCATACCAGTAAATACATTCTTGAAGTTGTTCATCTCTTTTAAATATTATTGCATCGTCATAAACATCGTTAATAAATGACAGTAAATACTCTCTTGAGTTTTGTTCGCTATTAATAATCTTCTTGTATTCATTATTAGACAACAGTTTTTGCTTAATTCTTTCCAGTTCAGTTATTAATTTTGTTATTGTTTTTTTATTTGAACTATTTATTGATTTAAATATTAGTTCAACTGTGTATAAACCAGCTGTTGACCACTGTTAGTCGTTCATTCAACAGTATACCCAAGTACTAACCAAAGTATGACAATAGTAGATCTTGTGATTTGAGTGATCTATAGATTTTCAAAGAGTTGTTCATTGTTATCTTTCTACACTAATAAAATTTAATTAGTTTAATTAATTAATATGATATAAATAAATAAATATTTAATTTTTTTTCGCATTTTGAGATTCAGTCAAGGTTTCATTTTCTTTTTCATTATCACTTGAAGATTTTGAGTTTGATTCATTATCTGTCTTATACATCCATTCTTTAAAGTTTTCAATAAATGATGGAGATTTTTCTAAGTTGTATTTGGAGGAATTTAAATTACTATCACCAGTATAGATTTTTGCAAAATCTGCTGCCGGATTAGATTCATTGTTATTATTGTTGTTATTGTTAATATTACTATTGCTTCTGCTGTTATCGTTATTTTGGCTATTTTCGATTTTAATAAACGATTTCTTTAACAAATATTCACGAACTTCAAAATATAAATCTTTCGAAACGTTATTTAAATTCTCATTGGTTTTCTTCCAGTAAGATCTAAAGTCACTAATGTGTTTTTTGAATTCTAATTCATTCTTCTTGAACCATGAAACATTCAATTCCTGTCTTGTTGCCCCTCTTGCAAAATTTCTCATCAAATATTTATCATAATCTCTGATAATTTTTGTTATAATATCAGAAGTTGAGATACCTTCAGTTCTTTGAGTTGTTAAAAACATCCCAGCTTCCTTAATTGGTCTGTAAATATCATCAGAATCCGCTGATGCATATGGGAGGTCATCATGAGCCACATAGTCTATTTTATGCTTGGTCAAAAATTCTGGAGTTACACACCAAGGAGAGTCTGGGATCACTTCATCGACCCATTTACAGTGTTTCAAGGTTTCACAACGCTGATAATCACTCAACACAGTCAAACCTTTTCTTTTGTGAGTTTCCACATCTGATGGAATCCCAACGATCAAAATTGAATTTGGTAAAGCCTTTTTAGCTTGTTCCAATTGTCTCATATGACCTAAATGAAACAAATCAAAAACACCATCTGCATAAACTCTAATTGGTCTATCGGCTGGTGGTAGATTGAATCTATAACCTGTTGGTCTAAACTTTCTATATTCTTCTGGTAGTTCTTCAGTGTAAACTTTTTCCATTCTTTGAAACTCTCTTTGGGCCTCGCTTTCAATCTTTCTTTTTTTCAAAACTTCAGCTGACTCTTCTTCTGATTCAGAACTGTTTTCTCCGTTGTCATTTTGACTATCACTTTGATTCTGTTGTCCATTGTCTTCAGAATCAATTGTGTGTGCTCTTTTACGTGAAAATAGATTGGAAATAGATGTCGAGCGCAATAGCCCAGTTCCAGAACCAGCTGTAGTGCCTGTAGTCAAAGTGCTTGCAGCACTACTTTCTTCTGGCGATGTTTCTCTGGACATTTCACAACAATTCAGCTTGCTACTCTACAAATTGTGTTGTTTCGGTTATTGCCAGATATTTTTCTTAGTTTGAGAATTGTAGTAGTGCTCTTACCAACAATGTTACCCTTACTAGGAGTTATTATGAATGACGAAGCGCCTTGTGCAATGGAATAATAAGTTGATGGTGCGCAGCTGCCAGCATCACGTCACGCTGTAAGTGATGGCACCCATAAGCATTGAGAAGTAAGGTGAGCAGCTTGTAACCTAGCAACAGGACACCCAAAACAGTGTGAGACCCAAAAATACTGTTTTGAGCAACGCGTCTGCCCTTCTTTAGGACAAAGATTTGTAAATTTACTTAATTTTTAACATTTTGGAAAGGTTATTAGACTCATTTTAATCATAAAGATTCAGCGAGCTCAAATATCTTTACAAAACGCGTAAAAACAATATAAAACAACTTCAAAAACACGAAATTACTATAATGCATCAAGGAAAAGCACGCGAAAAATGCAGGCTAAAAAAATAATTAGAAAAAAAAGCAGCAAATCACAGCAATTTTCACCAAAATTCAACCAAAAAATAATTATTTTGAATGTTTTCGCGTACAAACAAGTTGAAAAGTAAACAAAGAGCTTGAAATTGTCAACAAACACGCGAAAAGTATAAATTAAACACATTTTGCTCTTCGCATTTTATTTTAATTATTAATTATAAATAATAGTTTATAAAATTAATTCATTACCAGCAATGTCCATTCAAGAAACACCATCAAAAGTCACAGCCCAAGTGCTATCAAGCTTGGATCTTACAGAATCCAAAAAGGACTTGAGACAAGAGCTGGAACAAGCAGCTGCTAAGAAAGAAGGTTTGGCTGCTATTTCAAAAAAAGAAGAAGCAAAAGAAGCAACAACAGATTCACATACTGAGTTCTTGTCACAACACAAAGTTCATCGTCATCAGTTGAAGGAATCTGAAAAAGACGAGCCTTTGTTAGTTGAAAACAAGCGTCGTTTTGTTTTGTTTCCAATTAAATACCACGAAATCTGGC
Organism: Starmera stellimalicola; assembly: GCA_030580055.1. Lineage (NCBI taxonomy): Eukaryota > Fungi > Ascomycota > Saccharomycetes > Phaffomycetales > Phaffomycetaceae > Starmera > Starmera stellimalicola. The sequence continues at coordinate 91,567 of JAKTSD010000008.1, read as the reverse complement.
AAGCATATAAAAAGGCAGAAGCTTCATTTTGGACTGCTGAAGAGATTGATTTATCTAAAGATTTACATGATTGGAATAATCGTTTGAATGATAATGAACGTTTCTTTATCTCAAGAGTTTTAGCATTCTTTGCAGCCTCTGATGGTATTGTTAACGAGAACTTAGTGGAAAATTTTTCATCAGAAGTTCAGATACCTGAAGCCAAATGTTTCTATGGATTTCAAATTATGATGGAAAATATTCACAGTGAAACTTATTCTTTACTTATCGATACTTATATCAAAGATCCAAAGCAAGCTGAATTTTTATTCAATGCAATTGAAACAATTCCTTGTATCAAACAAAAGGCTGACTGGGCTTTAAGATGGATCGCAGACAAAGATGCATTATTTGCAGAAAGACTAGTTGCATTTGCTGCTGTTGAAGGTATTTTTTTCTCGGGTTCATTTGCCTCAATCTTCTGGTTGAAGAAAAGAGGTTTGATGCCAGGGTTAACTTTCTCCAATGAATTAATTTCAAGAGACGAAGGTCTACATACCGATTTTGCATGTTTACTATTTGCTCATTTGAAAAATAAACCAGAACCTGCTATCGTTGAAAGAATTATTACTGAGGCTGTTAAAATTGAATCTGAATATTTCACTGATGCTTTACCTGCTTCATTATTAGGAATGAACTGTAAATTGATGTGTCAATATGTTCAATTTTGTGCAGATCGTTTATTAGTTGCTTTAGGTAACAAGAAATTCTACAACGTTTCAAATCCATTTGACTTCATGGAGAATATTTCTTTGGCTGGTAAAACAAACTTCTTTGAAAAGAGAGTCAGTGATTATCAAAAGGCTGGCGTCATGGCTGGTACCAAAAAAGCCGAAGAACCAACTGATTCTTTTGCTTTTGATGAAGATTTCTAAGCAATTCAACTCGATTTTGATTTGATGCAGTTAATGTCTAATTAATGTTTAATAATGGGGAGGGGCAAATGAGAAAATGTATACTAGTTAAGTTATGATTTATTGTAGAGTATTTTCTTTCTATCTATTTCTTTTCTCTTTAATGTGATAGAAAAGAAAAAAATTTAAAAAATTGCTAACTTCTAAATAATATGACATCCTATACAATAAACAATATTAGATACCTAGAACCGCAGTCTTTGCGGCATTGGTTTACCACTGGGAAATCTCCTACTGGAAATGGGGTCTTCACAATAGTGGACGTCCGCGACTATGACCATATAGGTGGTCATATAAAGAACTCAATTCACTTTCCGTCAAATAAATTTAATGAGAATATTGACAAGTTACTCAAAAGTTTAAGTAGCTCAAACGATATAGTTTTCCATTGTGCATTGAGTCAGCAGAGAGGTCCCTCATCCGCGATGAAATTTCTAAGATCGGTTCCAAATGACGAATATTTGAATAATAAAAATATTTGGATTCTAAAAGGTGGGTTTGCCAACTGGCAAAGCCTGTATGGTGAAGATCCAAATGTAACAGAAAACTTCCAGAAGGATCTCTGGAGGTGAACGTAGCGAACGAACTATCAACACACTACAATTCGAACTTTCAAAAAAAAATTAATAAATAGATATATATATTTTTATATTTAACCATTAAAAAACCCCTGTAAAGATGTAAAAAAAAAACACACACAAACACTATTAATATCAATATTAATTAATCACTGATGAACTCGACAGAAAAACTAAACCTCAACAGCCTTTTCCTCATTTACTGAGGTTGAAGAAGATTCTGCTGCTTCATTACTAGGTTTCTCTTCATCTTGTTCTTTCTTAACTCTGTTACTTTTCTTAGGAACTCTTGCTAACCAATAGAAGAAAACTGATGCACAAATATTGAAAGCAATAAAGACAATGAAAATTCCAACATTTCTCCATCTTCTTGAGTAAGAACAACTAATTAATTTCAAAAAGTCATCAGTAGAAGAATAAGAACAGAATCCACAGTTTGAGGTATCATTTGGATTTGAAACATATCCTGTCCCAGCTTTTTTGATATATCCATCAAGAAATTGGGCACAAGTTTGCCCGCCTGTTGGTTCTAAACGAACAAGCTCCGCTTCTGAACATACAACCTTGTTATGCGCAATTGCATTACTCAAAAACCCATCAATAAAATACGTGAGCGGTGACACTCTGTACATGAAGATCCAAAATCCTGGTAAAACCTTTGGTCCAGCTAAAACACCACAGAATGTTAACGATAATGTGAAACATAACATCGCCATGTTACCTGCTGCATCTGGTAACTCATTGAATGAGATTGCTAAGTGACCAAATGTACCAATAAAAACAAAAAATAGAACACAGAAGAACCATCCATACGCTCCTCTATTGTGAACTTCAGTTGGCCCACCTGTTGCTGCATTATTATAGAATCCAACTGGGTAATAATAAACCAAGAACGCTAATGTACCAACCAGTATATTCCATGGTAATTCAACTGTAATTTGAGATAACATGAATGGTAACCAAGAAAATGTTTTTGATGGTCTTTCTCTTGTCTCATAAAGTGCTCTTTGTTCAACAAAACCTGGTAACATTTGTTGTAAAAGTGGATTGAAACACATTAAAAACATGAAAACCGAAAACATTTGATTTTGTAAACCTTGCTGGGACGTTTTAGCTTTGAAGAATGCAAACCCAATAAAGATTGAAGATGCAATGGCTGTAAACAGTTTGGCGTAAATATAATCTGGACTTCTAAAAACTTGTTGGAAAACTCTCTGTGTAACCAGCAGATATTGTTGAAATAATGGAGCAGCATATTCAGATTTGCCTAATGAATTGTCATATGGAACTTGGAGTAATTCTCTTTCTAAACGATCCAATTCTTGTAGAACGTTTTGACGTTCTTGTGATTTTAACCAAACTTCATGATAATCTTGGTTTGCATGAGATCCCGGTGCAGCACCGATGACACTCAACATCCATTCAGCAGGATTTGCTTGTGGAGGACATTTTGGTGCTCCATGGGATTCAAAATATCTGATTAACTCATTACAGTTTTCACCCAAGTCCCCAAAATAAACAGTTCGACCACCTCTTGCTAAGAATAATAATCTATCAAACTCTTGCATCAATATAGCTGAAGGTTGGTGAATAGTACATAAAATAGCTTGACCATGGTTTGCTAATTTTCTCATCAATTGACAAATGGACCATGCGGTTTGTGAATCTAACCCTGAAGTTGGTTCATCCAAGAATAATAGTAATTTTGGCTTTGCGGCTAATTCGACACCAATAGTCAATCTTTTTCTTTGTTCCACATTCAAACCTTCACCTTGAACACCAACAACTGCATCTGAATATTTCTCCATTTCTAAAATCTTGATAACTTCTTCAACGTAAGCTTTCTTCTCAGAATCTGGGACCTCCTTTGGCTGTCTTAATCTAGCCGAAAATAATAGAGCCTCACGAACAGTTGAAGTTTTCAAATGCAAATCCTGTTGTTGAACATAACCAGTTGATCTTTGAAAAGACGAATCTCTTAAACGACCATTGACAAACATATCACCAGTAACAACACCCATTGTAACTCTGTTAGCTAAAACATCTAATAAGGTGGTTTTACCGGCACCAGAAGCACCCATCAATGCAGTCAAAGTTCCTGGTTTAACCCAACCGTCAACACCATTCAAAATAAAACGAGTTTCTTTTTTAATCTTAACAGAATAACGAACGTTTCTCCAATGGAATATATCTTTACCGACTTCAAGTGCACCAACACCTTCCTCTGATGACTCCTGTTCAGTAATATCTTTTTCATTGACATTACCAGATTCCAAGTCTTTGAGTGAGCCATGTTGTTTCTTCAATTTGTTCAATGTTGATCTTTGGAAAAGTAAAACCTCACCTTTTTGTTTAGCACTTTCATTAAATTCGGTGAAAACTAAGTAGACACCTAGTAAAAAGATGACAAAAGCCAAAACGATACCAAAATCTCTCCACTTATGCTTTGGATAGTAAGAATAAGCAGTTTCAATATAAGCAGTACCATCAATAGTTGTTGAACCAGCAACTGCAGCAACAGCATTACAAATAAAATCCTTGGATCCATTGGCAATTTGTTCGGCAGTTGGGGCAGATGGGATGTAACTTGAACATTCAAAAGTTCTTCCATCAAATTCATTAACCATCAAAGCTTCGAATGCATAAGCTAATGGATTGATATAATTGATCCATCTTGACCAGCCCAACATATAATTAGTTGGAATTGTAAACCCAACAAAAATACATAAAGCTAGTAATAAAACTGAAGCAGGAACCATAGCACTTTCAAAAGTTTTAGCAGCAGAACCAACCACTCTAAAAAAATGTGACATCGAGAATGTTGCCAATATATTGATTAAATAATAGAAGAAAAAACGGCCAGGGTTTCTTCTAAAATTAACCATGAAGTAATAAACCAAGTTGAAAGCAATTGAGGTAAAGATCTTTGCTGGCAATTGACTGATAACTGAACTTAAAGCACCCGCTGAAGGATGGTATAATGCATATTGTTTATGCTTTTCAATAATAGGTCTCGCTTGAAATAAGGTCATAATTTCTAAAAATGAGGAAAACCCGTTAAATAAAAGTGCAAAAAACATAGCTGCACCTCTGGAGTAAAAACTTCCACTAATATTCTGTAAATTGTAAAAAATTGAAGATAAAATCAAAGCCATGCAACTGTTCGAAACCGGTGAGAAAATTTGGAAACCCAAATCATTTCTAATTAATTGAAAGTCACGTTTAACTAAGTAACGAACTTGCATCCAATATGAAACGGTAAATGAAGAACCTTTTCTCAAATTTTTTGATTGACGAGCATTATGAGCTTCATGAATCAAAGGTTTTGAGCTGTTACTTGCATTTTGAGCAAATGAAGCATCAATATCTTTGATTAATTGTGCATATTCTGGAGAAGCTTTCCAGTATTCTTCAAACTCTTTTGCAGTTTTTGGGACTTTATTTTCATAACCTTTGATCGGAACTCTCTCATTGACAGAAGTAACAGCTGTTAAAAAGTCAGCAGTGGTTTGACGATCAGGACAATGCCATCCCATTCTGATAAAATAGTCTTTGGCATCTTCAGTTCTACCAAAGAAGATCTGATGACCCTCATATAACACAGAAACTTTATCGAATAGGTCATAAGCCTCTTGGGAACATTGATAAATAGCAACTAAAGCAGACACATCCATAATATCAGCCGAAGTTCTCAAAGCTCTAATAAATTCTAATGCAGTAGCAGCATCTAAACCTCTGGTTGCATTATCCCAACATTGTAATTTGGCACCAGATAAAGAAACTTCAGCAATCGAAACTCTCTTTCTTTCACCACCAGAAACACCACGAACAGAATCATTACCGACAACAGTGTTTTTTGTGTGAGATAACCCGTAAGTTGCCATGATAACTTCAGTTAAATGGTTTGCATAATCTTCTCTTGAAACTCCTGGAAGTCTATTTTGCGGAGTTCTGAACTTCGCAGCTAAAGATAAAGTATTCCAGACACTTAATTTTGGAAAGTGAATATCAGCTTCCGCATTATAAATAACTTCACCTCTAAAATGCTTCTTGATTTCTGATTGACTGATACCAGAATAATCAATTTGAGATTCTGGGCCAATATGAAAACCATGTGTCTGAGCACTAATAGTTTTCAATAAAGTCGAACAACCTGAACCAGGTCTACCCAGAACAACAACAACTTCACCAGGATTGATCAATGCATCCATCGATTTTAAAATATCAAACTGTCTCTTAGCTTTAGCTGATTTCGAACTGAATAAATATCTTGCAGCTAGACCACCATATTTTAATGGAGCATTAAGAACGTTAGTTTGATAATCTGCATCTGAAGCTTCACCAAAAGCTCTTAAATTCTTATAGGTAATACCAAGAGAAAAGGATTTGTAATAATCGGGATCAGATTCACTGATACGTTTCATATTCTTGATCCAATATCTCGAAGAGAACTGATCACTATTTGGGTCTAATCTTGGGTCTAAGTCACCTTCATAGTTGATTGGAATGACACCTGGAGCAATAGTTGAAACAACTGAACGTTGATCATCACCGTTCTCATCACTCAAGATTGAATTCTTTCGACTGAGGTTTGCATTCGAGGCATTGGTCAACTTTCTTGCTAACTCATGAATTTGATCATCAACTTGAGAATCAAAACCATGATATTTGGGAATTGATTCTGCTTCTGACTCGCTATGTCTCGAATCTTGATCCATTTCCAAAGTAAATAAATCAATTAACTCTTTGAAATTCTACTATAATTTATCGAATTAAATGGATTTCACTGGTTTTTATATCAATAGCAATAATCATGTAAACAACATTTATAGCCTAAGCATATCGTATACATTTTTTACATGAAAAGAAATCACGGCCACGGAAACAGTGGTCTCCCGCGGATCGGAATAAAAAATGCTTCCGGGAAGAAACAGAACTTTGTTGCTTTGAAATCACACTAACCGAAGAAAATTTTCACCCTGTGTCTCAACCAACTCTGAGCTGCGCCCTGTCTAATACTGCCTGTCTAATAAATTTCGAGCTTAATCGCATTCTCGGAACAAAAACAAACTCGGTTCTCGGGAACAAAATGATCAATCTTCTTCCTTAGTTGCGGAAATAAAAGGCTAAAAGTTTCAAAACAAGAAATTTCTGCTCATCTTCGTCTTGTTTATCTTAATTCCGTTGCACTTCGGCCGTTGAGTTCTTTTACTTGATATAATTAATAAGCTACAAAAAAATTCACATTTTATATGTACAGCAAATCCACAGATCTTGACGTGTAGGTAGTTTGATTAGCATTCAACAAGCTTCAAGCCACAATCTGAAACATTTGAAGAGCGCACTATTCAGGCATTTTGTAATCAATTGATAGTAGGCTAGTGTTTTTTATGGTTAACTTTCTATAACTCTATAAACTTATAAACTTTAGTTTATGGAGATGGCAATGCTAAAAAGTGAGAGGTACATCAAAATTATTAAGTAGGGACCTGTTTTAAACTTCTAGTTCCGACTTCCTTAATTTAGTTCTAATTTTAAACAAATTTTAATCAAGTTTGCTTCCGTTCCTGATTGTCACAAATTATTTCCAATTTGGGACCCACATACAACTACATCATATAATTAATCAACTAAATAGCTTATTAATCGACTAACAAGTACATTATAACTCGACTAAATAACTTATTAATTTAGTCGTCTGTACTACTAGATCATATGAATAATCTACTACAATAGTCGGTAACACAGCATATTATTCAGTAGAGCAGAAAGTCAAAGATTAATAATATATATTAACCATTAGCTATGATATCTATTTAAATCCATTTTCTGATAACCAATCGTTTAAATCTTTGTTATCTCTTTTAATCCATGAACTTTTTGCTTTAATAGTATCTAATGATTGGGCTAAGCCTTGATCGAAACCTTTTGTACTTTTTGTACTAAAGAATTTTTTGATCTCATTAACTTTTGATTCACTTGTAAATCCTGACGTTGTAATTGAAACAACTGATCCAAGCATTGATAAACCTGGTGGTAATTTTTTAGAAATTTCATCCCAGTGTAATTGGGTCCATTCCCACATTGATTCAATACCAACTTTATGAGTTGCTAATCCTTGTAATGGAATATAAAAATCTTGAGCTTTAACTGTACCATCAAATAAATATGATAGGGTTCTTTTGATTAATTTTGGATCCTCGAATCTACCTAGAGTTCTCAATGCTGTGATTTTTTCATCGACTGAAACAGGTTCGTTATAGATTTTAAAGATTTCATTATACTCAGTTTCGCCACCATTTTTAGCAACAACATTAAACACTGGTCCCCTAATATTTGGATGAATTGCCTTTTTGTCACCCTTAATGTAATCTTTAAAGAAGTTCAATGAAGCTTTAACAACTTCTTCGTCATTGACTGAGCCAGCGGTGCTGAACAATAAAGTTTTCAATCTTTGGTTCAAAAATGAATCATCTTTTGAAAAATTCCAACCCAATTCTTTATTTTTTTCATGAACTAAATCTTTAATGAATTTATTTAATGCACTCAGGGTTTCTTCATCTTCAAAAATCCATGCACGTTTTAATGATGAAATTCTGGTAATAATTTCATCCCAAACAACGAAACTCTCTTCTTTCTTCCATCCATTAACTAATGTTAATAAGTTTGATGTTGATTGATAGCCTGCATTTGCTAAAGCACCTGCATCTGCCACTAATCCAGCACGATCTTCAACCGATAATAATCCATTAACACCATCTTTACCCAATTGGTTCCAACGTGATTTTGGATATGAAGTACGATAAATACCAACTTGGTCAGAATTAATTTTGTAAAATTCTAATCCACCTTCGATGGTCAAAACCATTTCTCTTTTATCTAAAATAATTGATTCATCAACACCAGATTTTGTTTTTAATCCCAAGAACACAGGATAAATCGTTTCATTTTCTTCTGGCTTAACATCACCAGTTGTTAAATAACGATTTTGAGTTATTTTTATTTGATTATTTGGTAATTCCTCAATTGAAATAATAGGAAACCCAATTTTTTTTGTCCAAATATCCATAATTTTAACAACATCTTTACCTGATGCTTCACTTAATGATTCCCATAAATCAGAAGTTTTAGTATTTTTGTATTGATGTTTTTTTAAGTAATTTGAAACACCTTTAATAAAAACATCTTCGCCTAGCCATTTTGAAATCATTTTCAATAATGATGAACCTTTTGAGTAGGAAATCGCATCAAATATTTGATTGATTTCATCAGCTTTTTTGACCGGAACTTCAATAGGGTGTGAAGCTCTGAGAGCGTCTAAAGCTAAAGCATGCTGTAAAGAGTCCGTAACATATTGTTCCCAAACTTTCCAATCTGGATAAAACTGATTACATGAAAACCATGACATCCAAGTTGCAAACCCTTCATTCAACCATAAACCTTCCCACCAGTCCATAGTGACTAAGTTACCAAACCACTGATGAGCCAATTCATGTTGAACAACTTCAGCAACTCTTTGTTTTGTTGATAAGTTTGAATTTTCTTCATCAAATAATAAATCAACAACTCTATAGGTGATTAAACCCCAATTTTCCATTGCTCCAGCTGAAAAGTCTGCAATTGCGACATTATCAATTTTTGGTAGAGGATATTGAATTCCAAAAGTTTTTTCAAAAAATGCAAGAGTTTTTGCAGTCAAGTCCGCAGAAAATTGACCTTGACTTTCCAAACCTGGAGTTGCATAAACTCTGACTGGGATTCTAAACAACTTACTTTCAACATAACGTAAGTCACCAACAATAAATGCAACCAAATAAGTGGACATCAGCGGAGTTGAATTGAAAGTTGTTAATTTTTTACCATTAGCCAAAATTTCTTCCTTTTTCACGTCCATATTCGATAAAGCAGTTAATTTAGGATCACAAATCAACTTAACATCAAAAACAGCTTTCAATGCAGGTTCATCAAACGATGGGAAAGCACGACGACAGTCGGTTGGTTCCATTTGAGTCGTTGCTAGATATTTGGTTTCGCCATCTTGTTTATATGAAGATCTGTAAAAACCTGCCATATTATCATTTAAGGTACCAGTGAAGTCAATGTTGATTGCAACTTTACTTGATTGCTTAAACCAATCTTTGAATTTAAAAGTAACTGTTTGTTTTTCTTCGTTGTACTCAGTTGACTCGGCTTCAACTCCAGCAACTTTGGCTGAATGAATATCAAGCTCCAAAATGTTCAACGTAACTGAATTGGATTCTTCAATAACATCTAATTCAATTTCAACATTTCCATCAAATTTGAAAGTTTCGAAGTTTGGTTCAAGAGTGAGACCATACTTCAATGGCTTGACGTTCTTTGGTAACACTTCACGGTCTGGTGTACTACAACATGTTGTTAATACACTAATATAAAGAATACACAAACTTAATAACGCCACCATCATGTAACTGTCGCCCTCAACTAACTCTCATTCTTGTTCGAAATTCAGCTTGTTGGAGGAGATTGAATTGGTTTTGTGTTCAGTCTGAGTTAAAGGATCACAAACTTACATAGTAGACATTCCTGACATTCCTGTTTGTCTCAAGCACTGACAATGACGGTGGTAGTTTCTCACTATGTTCCTGGATGCAACACTGGCCGTTTTCAGGAGATTGAACATTGTTGAACTAATTTATTTTCATGTTATTTTCAAATTTATAATTTTACCCTAACAGCAAAGATGGTGAGTAAATCCTGGCCACACATGCCTATGACGGTGCTAAGCTGTCGAACTGTGTGAATCAATCATGATCAGAAAACTAATTAAATCACAGATGCCTACTGGACTTCCACAAGGTTGGACTGCGAGACACAGTCGTTCAAGGGACAGAACATATTTTTATAATGAAGCCACCAAGGAGTCAGTCTGGGATGCTCCTGAAGGAACTGACATTGAGCAGCTCAAATTATACTTAGCACAACCTAAGAAAGTGCAAGCCTCGCATTTATTGATTAAACACAAGGACTCTAGGCGTCCAGCGTCATGGAAAGAGGAGAACATTACAAGATCTAAAGAGGAAGCAATTGAAATTCTTAAAAAGCATCAACAAACAATTGCCAGCGGTGAAAAAACACTTGCCGAAATTGCACAAACTGAAAGTGATTGTTCCTCACACAAAAGAGGTGGTGATTTAGGTCTATTTGGTCGTGGAGAAATGCAACCATCATTTGAAAATGCGGCTTTTTCGCTACAAGTTGGTCAAGTGAGTGACATTGTCGAATCAGATAGCGGTGTGCATCTTATCCAAAGAACAGCATAAATAATCTTGAACTCAAACTATATATTTGTTTTTCAATAATTATTTTCTGTTCAGTAATTTTAACTTTATTTTCTGTAGTCAGTCATTCCTATTTTGAACAGAGAAAAACTTGGTTGTGCCAAAAACTATATAAATATAGCTGTATAACTGAAGCAATTGTTGTCTCCTATATATACCATATCAGACTTATATCTTCAATTCAAAAATCAATCAACTAAACAGGCTATAGAACAAACACAATACAGCCTACATGACACATTTCAATGACTTGCAAGTATCACTTGCTTTAAAGAAACTTGAAGCAAATGTTTATGTTTCCATTAATGAACTATACGTTCCTGCTGGAGCTAGAGGTGTTTTTGGTGGTACAATAGCAGCGATGGCTTTATCTGCAGCTACGCATACTACAGAGGAGAAATGGGTACCTCACTCATTGCAAAGCTATTTCATTGATAAAGGTATTTCGGGCGTTGCAATTATTTTTAAAGTGGAAATTCTTACAGATGGTGCAAGTTTCTGTAAAAGAAGTGTTAGAGCTTATCAAGATTCACGCTTAATTTATATTGCGAGCATTTCATTTACTTGTAAGTTTGATTCATCACAAGAACAACCAAGACACTATCAAGTTTTACCACCAAAATTTCAAATTCCAGATATTGAGCACTGTTTTGATCCACTCGAGGCATTTGATTCTGGTGAAATTGATGCAGGTATCCTAAAGCTTGGTACACATCAAATGTCAAGTTTGAAGAAAAGATTGACCACTGGTCCTTTTTCATATAGATTTCCACAAAACTATTGGGCTGGGGGTTACAATTCTGATAAATCTGACCCGGAAAATAATAATTACTCTGTTGACTATTATGTCAGATTATCAAAAGTCATTGAAGAGAAACAAAATGAGGAACAAATTGATATAAATTCAAGATTCAATTATATTGCAACAGCTTATTTGACTGATAATTTTTTTTTGAATTCTGTCGTTAATTTTAATGGTTTGAGATATAGTGATATAAAGTTCTCAGTTAGTTTGGATCATATTATCCATTTTCATAGACCGATAAATACCAACAGGTGGATGCTTTATCATATACAAAATCCGGTTTCTGGTGATTCAAGACACTTAATTACGGGTATGCTCTACGATTCAAATAATACTTTATGTGCCACTGCTACTCAGGAAGGGTTGAGTATTATGTTACCACATTCAGTAAGAAAGAGAGAATCCAAATTGTAACTTTGTTGCATCACCATATATATAGATATAAAAACAAATGGATTACACCTACAATAGATATGATTATTTTTTTCAGATTTAGAATATAAATTTTAAAAAAATAATTTTTATTAAAACAACATTAAATTATTACAATCTTTAGACTTAAAATAATCCTTCAATTTCTCCATCAGCATTAACTTCAACATCCATAAAACCACAATGAGTTGGTAATCCAGGAATAGTTTGAATTTCTGCAGCTAATGCATATAAGTATCCTGCACCAATTGATGCTCTAACATCTCTAATTGGAAATTTAAACCCAGTTGGAACACCTTTTAGGTTTGCATCATGTGATAAGGAATATTGGGTCTTAGCAATACAAATTGGTAGCTTATCAAAGCCTTGTTTGGTGTATAACTCAATCTTTTTTGCTGCTTCTGGTAAAAATTCAACTTCACCTGCTCCATACATTTTTTTAGCAATTGAATCGATTTTTGATTCAACTGTGTCATTCAAATCATACAAAAATTTGAACTCTTTTGGTAATTTTGATGCATTGATAACTCCTTCTGCCAAGTCAACTGCACCTTTTCCACCTTCTTCCCAATGATTTGAGACGATTGCATCAACCGCACCAGCTTCGAGAGATTTTGCTTTGATAACTTCATGTTCTCTTTCAGTGTCTGAGCTCATTTTGTTAATTGCAACAACAACTGGAACTCCATACTGCTTTGCATTAGAAATATGCTTTTGTAAGTTTGCACAACCTTTCTCTAATAGTTCAATATTCTCATTCAAATATTCAGTTGGTAATGGTGTTCCTGCTTTAACTTCTGGACCACCACCATGAACTTTCAATGCACGGACAGTTGCCACAATAACAATTACATCTGGTTCCAATCCGGATGATCTTGCTTTGATATTAATGAATCTTTCTCCTCCCATTGTGAAATCAAAACCTGCTTCTGTGACAACATAACCTTCTTCTCCATTAACATTTCTTGGATCATATCCTGCTAATTTCAAAGCCATTTTATCTGCTAAAACTGAATTTGCTCCAATTGAGATATTTGCAAATGGTCCTGCATGAATGAAAACTGGGGTACCTTCAAGTGTTTGCATGATATTTGGTTTAATTGCATCCTTTAGTAGGGCAGTTAATGCACCTGCTGCTCCAATATCTTCACATGTAATTGGCTCTCCCGCCTTGGATGCACCAATAACAATACGCCCTAATCTTTCACGTAAATCCTCTAATGAATTTGCTAATGCCAAGATTGCCATACATTCTGATGCGACTGAAATATCAAATCCAGTTTTTCTGGTAAATCCACGTTCAGTTGGTGCTTCACCAATAGTAATACCACGTAAAAATCTATCATTACAATCAACAACTCTTCTCCATGTAATTGTTTCTGGATCAATATCTAATCTAACAAATTTGGAAATTTCTTCTTCAGTTAAATCATCTGGATTTGTTTTCTCAATACCTAGCTTTTTCAATCTTCTCAACATTGAGACAGTAAATTTTCTTTCACCCTTTTTGGTTGGCACTAAACGTTTATACAATGGTCCATCTTTCTGAGTGGATTCATGAAACATTCTTGTATCGATTGCAGCAGCCAGTAAATTATTAGCCATTGAAATAGCATGAATATCACCAGTGACATGCATGTTGAACTCATCCATTGGAATAACTTGTGAATAACCACCACCTGCTGCACCACCTTTGATACCAAAAGTTGGTCCCATTGATGGCTGTCTCACATTTGCAAAAGTTCTTTTGTGTAAATGAGCACCAAGAGCTTGCGCCAAACCAACAGTTGTAGTAGATTTACCTTCACCTAATGGTGTTGGCGTGATACCAGTAACCAAAATATATTTACCATTTTTGTGATTTTTCAAACGATCTAATAAATCTAATTTAACTTTTGCTTTATAAGATCCATATGGTTCAACCTCTGATGGTAAGATTCCTGATTCAAGAGCGACTTCAGTGATATGTTTTGGAACTTGTTCTCTTGATATTTCATAATCTGATGGAACTGGGGTTTTTAACAATAATGGTAATGGAGTGATTGTACGAGTTTCTCCATTAATCGACTTTTCCAAAGCAGATTTTGCTGCAATAATAACATTATCTAATAACATGGCAACAGTCATTGGGCCAACACCACCTGGAACTGGAGTTAATTTGGACGCAACCTTAGATGCAGAACTAAATTCAACATCGCCAACTAATCTTGAGCCAGATTTTTTTGTTGCATCTTCGATATAATTAGTACCGACATCGATAACAACACAACCTTTCTTTAACCATTCACCTTTAATGAAATTTGGTTTACCAATTGCAGCAACAACAATATCGGCGTTTGATAGATAGCTTTCGATATTTTGAGATTTTGAGTGTAAAGTCGTAACAGTAGCATTTAGTGATTTTAATAAGTTTGCAACTGGAGCACCAACAATTTCACTTCTTCCTAACACAACAGCATTAGAGCCTTCAATTTTAACATCTGATTTTTCTAATAGTTCAATAATACCTTTTGGAGTACATGGGATAAAATGTGGTTTACCTCCCTTTTTATAAAGTTCACCAACGTTAAAAGAGCCAAATCCATCAACATCTTTTTCAGCAGCAACCGCATTGGTGATAACGCTTTCATCTAGATGAGCTGGTAATGGCAATTGAACTAGGATTCCATGGACTGAAGGATCTTCGTTCAATTCCTGAATCTGTTTCAAAACTTCTTGCTGGGAAACAGTGTCTGGTAATACTTTAGCAACACAAGAAATGTCAGCTTCTGAAGCTGCTTTCAGTTTCATCTTAACATAAGTTGATGAATCTGGTCTAGCACCAATCTGGATAATATAAAGAGAAGGTTGGAAAGACGCGTCCTTGGACTTGATTTCAGAAATCTCAGAGTGGATTCTCTCACGAATTTGTTGGGCAATCAACTTGCCATCAATAAGTTGGGCAGACATCTTCAAAGTGTAAACAGTTAAGTCGAAACTGAATTTAAAGTTGAAAATGGATTGAATCACATGGAACAATCAAATAGAAAATCCAAAATATATTTAAAATCACATTGAAAATCCGAGTCAAAAAGTTTTAATAGAGGTTAAATAAAAAATATCACACGTGATATGTGTCCTTACACAAATTGGGAGTTTTCATTTTTTCTACATATATGCAAAAAATAGGAAATTTCGTAATTAGGAAATTTGTATAGTATAAAACCTAAAAAAAAATCTAAAAAAACAAAACAAACGAAAAAGATTGAAAATGGCAGATGATGCAGTTGATTTTGAGCTGATAGAAGAGCAGAAAGAGAATATAGAGCCATTGCGTGAGGGGCGTTCAGCCCAAGCTTTGAAAGGTTTGTTTACTATGCCTTACGACCAACTAAAGAGCACACAAAACGAAGAGAGATTGCAGATAGAAGAGAGCTTAAGTAATCTGGATGAATTAGATGATCCAATACAACCATTCTTGGACTATATACAGTGGATTCACATTAATTTCCCTTCAGGTAGAAGTGTGGAGAGTGGTTTAATTCAGGTCTTGGAGAGGTGTACTTCACAATTTAGAGATTCAAGCTTTTATAAGAATGATCCAAGATATCTAGCAGTGTGGTTGAAATATGCTAAATATTCTGATAATCCAAGGGATATATTTGTGTATCTACTACGAAAAGATATAGGGAGAGATTTAGCAATGTTTTATGAAGAATATGCCAATTTTCTAGAAATTAATAATTTTTTTACGCAAGCCGATGAGGTTTATCAGGAAGGTTTGATACGACAGGCCCGTCCGCATACTAGACTTGAAAAAAGATACAACGAGTTCAAAATAAGGTCCACACAAAAAATAGAGCAAGATCAAGATTCAGCTTCTTCAGCTTTTCCATCAAGATCAGCACTATCAGTCAAGAGCGGTTCTGGATCACTGTTTCAATCTCATGATGAAGAGAAATCTTCAAAAAAACCTAAGAGTTCTAATAAATTCACTACTAAACTTGAAGTGTTTCAAGATAATGATGAAGCAGCTTCTTCAACAGCTGTAAACTTGAAATCTGGAGGCTGGGACAAGCTTGGGTCGGCTAGTTATCGGAACAAGGAAAATAGAATGGAAGCACAACCATGGACCGGCGAAACTTTGCAACAAGATTTATCAGCACAACCAACATCAACATCAACATCAAAGTTGAATAAAGTAAGTGTTTTTAATGACAACTTTTCAGATTTATCAAATGCTCCAATCTATAAAATAATCGAGACCCCAGGAAGAAAACCCGAGAAGATTGACATGAATTTCGATTTGTTGTATCAAGAAAATGAGGAATTCTGCATTCAAGAAATTTTGGCAATCACGAGAGGAATTTATAAGATTAATGACCCGAGTATCTCCCGCTCTGAACCTATATCATCATCTGAGTCTGTACATGAAGATATTTCCAATTCAAAAATTGAAGTTAAAAATTTCAGGAATCGAAATGAAAATGGGACCATTCATTTGGCTAGATCTGAGTTAAAAAGAAAAAGATCACCAACCGTAACAATATTTACTGCAGAAGCAAAAGATGAAGTTTATGCAATGTTTAGTCAAGATTTACCAAAAAAAAACGAAGATGAGGAACAAGATAATTCGTTGTATTATGATTATACAGAACACTTAACACAAACAAATTTCAATCTTGGCAATAATTTCAATAACTTTCATAATTTGACTGAGAAAGTTGAACTTAAAAGTGATATTGATGATATAGGAAGCTCGCCTTTTATTGATCTAATTGAAAATTCAAGTCAAGGTTCAACACTTGATCCAATGGATGAAGAATTAAAAACCAGATTGTTAAGAAGTTTAAATCCAAGAATCGAAACTTATGACGGACTTTTTTTGTATAAAAATAGTCTTAGATTATCAAATGCACTCAAGAAATCCATAAATAACAAGCAAGCGAAACAGGTTTTTATGGAATTTTTAAAAACTCAAAGTACATATAATCTGAAATCACTGTTAGGTGAAGGAGGTTATGCTTCAGTTTACCTGGCCGAGTCTATGAATGGTCATTTTAAAGCTATCAAAGTACAAAAACCACCAAGTGTTTGGGAGTTTTATATTTTGAGTCAAATAAGACAACGATTAAGGAATCATTCAGTTCTAAACTCGATTGTCTGTGGTGAAGAAATGCACTTCTATGAAGATGAAAGTTATTTGATAATGAATTATATACCCAAAGGTACCGTGCTGGATGTTGTCAATGCATTTAAGTCAATAGGCAAAAATGTTGATGAATGTCTCGTTATATTTCTAACAGTTGAAATACTTAAAGTGGTCGAAAAGCTTCATGAGATTGGCATCATGCATGGCGATTTGAAACCAGATAACTGTATGGTGAGGTTTGATCCTGGTGTATTAGGTCCTTATAGTATCCATGGAGATAATGGTTGGGATACAAAAGGTATTCAATTAATTGATTTTGGAAGATCAATTGATGTGACTTTATTTCCCAAAAATATCAAGTTCAAAGTAAACTTAAAAACAGATAATCAAGATTGTCCAGAAATGAGAAACAATGATTCGTGGACTTATGAAGCCGATTACTTCGGAATTGCAAATATCATACATACCTTACTATTTGGAACCTTCATTGAAACTTTGCCTGATAAGTTCATTGGTGGTTATAAATTAGCAAGCCCAATAAAAAGATATTGGCAACAGGATTTATGGAACCCATTGTTTGAAACCTTGTTAAATTCAAAAACAAGGGGGGAGTTACCAATAACTAATGCGCTGAAAAGTCATAGACTTGAACTTGAAAACTGGCTAAGTATTCATTCTGTTACTTTAATTAATTCAATTAAGAAAGTTGAAGAAAGTTTGAAAAAATAAATTAATAGCAGGTTTTATTAATGATATCAAAGTATGTATCACATCTCTTGATAAGCTCGTTTTATCATTCATCGGCATTGAACTATTTCTTCTTCTTTTCCTCCGTATTGAGTTCCTCGTCATCTCTAAAAAACAAAGATTTGAATTTATTTAGAACCATTTGTTTGAAGTTTTTAAATGCTTGAATTTTGTGTAATAACTTACTAGCAAAACTTGCATCATTTGCTTCCTTTTTATCTTCTATTTTTAGAGCCCTTAAAATTCTGGCTTTGATACCGACCGATTTATTAACAATTTCTTGTTCTTCTTCTGTTACAACTCTTTTAACTAATAAGTTGAACATTGTTCCAAATGCCAAAGCCATAACTGTTGATGAAAGAATAATAACATTATATGGCATACTGAAATCTGGTGTCGGAAGGGTCAATAAAGCAGAAGAAGTTCTTAAAGAATAACTCAGCGGCTCATTTACAAAGACAACACCTGGCTCAACTGAAAATCCATGATTCGCATCTGGTGGATATTCTGCATATAATAATAATGACTTTTCAAACGAATAAGATAACACAATATTAGAGTTAGGTGGAAGTTCAATTTTAAACTCAAGCTGTGTTGGTCTTTTTCTATCAATTTCTGGTAGATAATAAATAGATTTCAGAACATCTAAGGATTTCGCTCCTTCAATTTCAACAGTGTGTAAATAAATTCTCATAAACCATGGTAATGATTCAAAATAAATAAGTTTAATCGGCTCATCAAGCGGGTTTCGAAACACAGTACGAGATCCACCTTTATCCTGACCGTTACCAGTGAATGATCGAGAAACAAATATTGGTGCCTGCTTGATTGGTACTATATCCGTACTGTTTGTTGTCTGGAAAAAGACATCATATTCTTCCTCGTTTAAATCAAAACAATTTGTATCTGTACCAAAATGATTTTCACCAGTTTTCAAATATATATTCCAGCTCTCTGTAGCATGTACACATACTGAACTTGGATTCTCTGATATCAAGTTTCCACCTTTTATTTTGCGACCAAAAATTTGTGATAATAAAATGTTAATTTCTGCTGACTCGCCTAAAGGAAAGCACTGGAAGTCGTCATGTGTTTTGGAAGGATCACATCTTAAATCATTACCGTGTGTTGGCTTGGGTATTTGATTTATTAACCTTCTCTTTGTTCTATTAATGTCAACAACCATATCAATTCTCTGATCCATCGTATAGTGACAAGTATTTTCTGAACAGACGTTTTCAAAATCAATCGACATTTTGTGCCATTGAGAGTCAAAAAGCCTATGTCCATCAAGTAAACTAGAAATTCCAGCTTTACCCCTTGTTGGTAAGAACTTTAAAAATGGCGTTAAATTCTCTGTACAAACAGGTTCAGCTGGTAAAGCTGCTCTTAAAAGAAATAAATTATTACTTTCATCAAATACAGTAATATTTCTTTCTGGTTTAAAGGCCTGGTTTGGATAGGTCGTTTTTGATGAGTCAATGAAGTTTAAAGATGCACAAAATAATCCGGAGAGTGAATTGACTAGATTGATCCATTTATCAAAACTTTCCTCTTTATTCTTTGCCTCTATAACTGCCCAGACTTCAACACCAACACCACCAGATTTAAACCCTCCATCCGGAAGTTGACCCCATTCTTCAGAATCCCACCATCCTTGACCAAATCTAAGATGTAAATCTTTGGTGCCTGTCGATTTTAAAATATTTGCAATTGATCTGGGAAAGGCTTTGTAGTGGGTATG
This sequence comes from Starmera stellimalicola, assembly GCA_030580055.1. Taxonomy (NCBI): domain Eukaryota; kingdom Fungi; phylum Ascomycota; class Saccharomycetes; order Phaffomycetales; family Phaffomycetaceae; genus Starmera; species Starmera stellimalicola. Next base: position 71,857 of record JAKTSD010000008.1, on the reverse strand, counting down.
ATCTTCAATATTACCACTTGAAAACTCTTCTGAAATCGAATAAAAATCAAATGTCAGTAACAGATTGTTTCTGGGTAGCGGTGTAATATCTAGCTGCTCTTTAAATGGAAAATGAATGTTCACGTTCTGCAGGTTGTTGTCATCTTCTTGCTGGGCTCCAAAAGTTCCCGCCACTTCTTCTGCAATTTGAGATAAAGCCAGTGGTAATGTAGTTAGAAGATTAAGCCAATTGAGCTTCATTTCGTACTTTTTTCACGGACTTGTAAGGCAAAACAGAACCTGCTTTTTTGATTTGGAATGTTAAGAATTTTCAAGCAGCTTATTTTTTTTGCAAAAAAACAAAAATTAATAAAAAGTTATATAACTACTAAACTTCAACTGTTAACTGTAAACTTGAAGCGGTTTTTGTTACCAGGAGTTAAGTAAATCAATACTGGATATGTCAAGTGAGTGTTCTTGGAATTTGATTAGCTACATCTTATACTAACAAAGTCTAACAGGAAGAGAAGTTGTATTTCAAAAAGCAACTGTAGCAGACAAGCCAAAAGAAGATTACTCTTTGGCAGGTCAGTACTCTGCACCAAAGCAGCTAATAAAGGATGTTATGGAAAATGATGACTTTGATCCATTAAAGGACAAAGTCCAGCGCCAAAGCAAATTTGAACGAGAATCAGATTACCAAAAACAAAGACTACAAAGAGAACTTTCACCAGAAAGAGATCCAAATATTACAGACGAACAACTACTAGAGTTAAGAGAGAAGGAAAAGCAACTGACCCTTGAAAATAAAAAGACTAAAACTCATGAACAGGAGAATTCAGAAGAAAAAGGTGATAAAACACCACCAAGAGTCGAAAGAAAAAGAAAGTTGGATACTGGTAATCGAAGTTTAGGAGAGTTAGAAAATGACCAAATAAACAAAAGAGTTCGCTCTGATCTTGAAGAGAAATCTTCAGAAATGGTGAAGTCCATTAACTATGAAATTCCTACAGAGAATAAAACAGCGACCTCTGCATTAAATGCGTCTTTAGTTACGGAGGTTCCTGGCGTTAAAGACTTACAGTTTTTTAAAGATCAAGACTTGAAGTATTTTGGCAAATTAATTGAACAGCCAGATGAAGCAAACCTTTCACAAGATGAAATAAAAGAAAGAAGAATAATGAAACTTTTATTGAAGATAAAAAATGGTACACCAGCAATAAGGAAAACTTCTTTAAGACAACTAACAGATAGTGCTAGATCACTAGGTGCTAAGGCTATTTTTAATCAGATTTTACCTCTTTTATTAGAGAAAAGCTTGGATGACCAAGAAAGACATTTACTTGTGAAGGTCATTGATCGTGTCCTCTACAAACTTGATGATTTGATTCGTCCTTATACCCATAAAATATTAGTTGTGATATCTCCACTATTAATTGATGAAGATCACGTCACCAGAAATGAAGGTCGTGAAATTATTTCAAATTTATCAAAGGCAGCAGGTTTATCACATATGATTTCTACTTTAAGACCAGATATTGATCATAGTGATGAATATGTAAGAAATACAACTGCAAGAGCACTTGCAGTTGTTGCAAGTGCATTAGGAATCCCATCTATGCTGCCTTTTTTGAAAGCTGTTTGTTTCTCAAAAAAATCATGGCAAGCTAGACATACAGGTACCAAAATCATCCAACAAATTGCGATATTGGTTGGATGCGGTGCTTTACCTCATCTCAATGGTCTGGTTTCCTGCATATCTAGGGGTTTGCGTGATGAACAATTATCTGTTAGAATAATGACCGCTCAAGCCTTAACAGCTTTAGCAGAAGCATCGGCTCCTTATGGCATAGAATCATTTGAGCCTATACTTGAGCCACTTTGGAATGGTATAAGAAGACACAGAGGAAGGGGGTTAGCTGCATTTTTAAGAGCAATTGGGTTTATGATTCCATTAATGGACCCTGAATATGCAAGTTACTACACAAAAGAGGTTATGGTTATAGTCATTCGTGAATTCGGGTCAGCAGATGAAGAGATGAAAAAGACTGTTTTACAAGTTGTTCAACAATGTGCGCAAACAGATGGTGTTGAGCCGGCTTTTTTAAGAAAAGTAGTTTTGCCTGCTTTTGTGAAGCATTTTTGGGTCAGAAGAATGGCTTTAGATCGTCGCAATAACAGAAGTGTTGTTGAGACGTCTGTAATATTATCAGAAAAAGTTGGTGTCTCCAATGTTGTTGAAAATCTTTTGAACATTCTCAAGGATGAATCTGAACCTTTCAGAAAAATGGCACTTGAAGCGATTTATAAAGTTATTCTGAAACATGGATCTGCAGACATTACAGATAGAAATGAAGAAAGGTTGATTGATGGTGCACTTGTTGTATTTCAGGAGCAGCTTGCAAGTGACCATATTGTCATGAAAGGTTTTACTACCATAGTAAATTCTTTGGGAGAAAGATCTAAGCCTTATTTAGGAGCTATTGTATCTACCATTTTACACAGAATTAAGAACAAATCCCCTGATGTGCGCCAACAAGCAGCTGATGTTCTTGGTTTGATTGCTCCGGTCATCAAACAATGTGAAGAGGAAGATTTACTAAATAAATTATCAGTTATTCTTTATGAATCTCTAGGTGAAGTGTTTCCAGAAGTTTTGGGATCTATTCTTGGTGCTCTTGGAAGTATTGCTACAGCTGTGGGCATCTCCTCTATGCAGCCTCCTGTTAACCAATTGTTGCCGACTTTAACACCAATTCTTAGAAATAGACATGATAAAGTTCAGGAAAACGCAATAGAGCTTGTTGGTCGTATAGCTGATAAAGGTCCCGAGTTTGTATCTCCAAAAGAATGGATGCGTATATGTTCTGAATTACTAGAGATGTTAAAAAGCCCAAAAAAAAGTATCAGAAGAGCAGCAAACAACACATTTGGCTACATTGCAAAAGCTGTGGGCCCACAAGAAGTGATAGTTACATTATTGAACAATCTACGTGTCCAAGAACGTCAATTGAGAGTTTGTACTGCTGTTGCTATTGGTATTGTTGCTGAAACATGCTCTCCATTCACCGTTCTTCCTGCTATCATGAATGAGTACAGAACACCAGAAAATAACGTTCAAAATGGTGTTTTGAAAGCTATGACGTTCTTGTTTGAATACATTGGCGATCTTTCTACTGACTACATATACTCAATTACACCATTGTTAGAAGATGCGCTAACAGACAGAGACCACGTTCACAGACAAACAGCAGCTACTGTTATTAGACACATTGCCTTAGGTTGTATCGGACATGGATCTGAAGATGCTTTTATCCATTTTTTGAACTTATTGATGCCAAATATCTTTGAAACTTCATCTCATGTTATCAATAGAATTTTAGAGGGTATTGAAGGTATTAGAAATGCAGTAGGCCCAGGAATTGTGCTCAACTATACATGGAACGGACTTTTTCATCCGGCGAGAAAGGTTAGAGTACCATTTTGGAGAGTTTACAATGCTGCTTATGTTCAACAGCTTGATGCAATGGTTCCTTACTATCCCGTACTAGAGGAGAAACCATATAATTTGGATTTATTCGATGTTGTTTTATAAAACCCATTATATATTAACTTTTAATGATGATGCTGTTTCTTCCTCTTCTCCTTCGTCTTATTCGTCTTTAACTTCTGATGATTCCTCTTCATCATCATCATTATCATCATCCCCTTCTTCTTCTTCTTCTTCATCATCATCATCATAATCATCATCATCATCATCATCATCATCATCTGACTCTGAATCTGATTCAGATCCCGACTCATCATCATCATCATCTGATTCGGACTCAAAACTGTCAGATTCCTCAATAATGACCTTTTTAACTTTCTTTGTGGTACCTGACTTCTCAGCATCTGAATCAGCAAAAAATTCATCTAAACTTTGGAGCTTATAAGATTTTTTGGCACCAGATGTGTCTGAACTGAAATTTGAAGCTGTCGATTTTCTAAATTGATTTCTGAGATTATTATCCTTTTGTGAAAAGTGTTTTGGTACTTCTTTAACTACTATTTCATCTCTGACAGAGTTTTCAGGCAAATCTTCTTTCAAGGACCATTCTGGGGGATTGTTATAGTCTCTGATAACTTTCTCAACACCAAGAGAGGTTAAATCGTCATCTTTAGTGGTCCATTCTTTTGATAAACCGATAATGCTCTTTAATGCAATAATTGGTACAGGCTTAGGTGCTTGTAGCATCAACGCTGCTAGTTGGGTTTCAGGTGAGCTTAAGAGAGACTGTAACATTCTTGTTCGGTCTCTCACATCATTGCTATCGTCATATCGTCCCAGTGAAACAGCATAAGAAAACATACTTGATATTCTACCATCGAAATCGTACTTTTCTAAAGCTAGATCACCGGAATCTGACTTATATGTTTCAATGTCATTGGCATACACCTTTGCAGCAAGAACTATTGTCTGGTATCTCACTGGTTCTGTTTCTTGCTGTAATGTTTTCAACAAACATCTTAAAACATCTGGACCAATTGTAGGTTCTGAAGCTAAAAACTCTCCAACTAGCCAAATAACACTTTGTTTTGCATCTTCTGCCAAAGTTCCTTCATTCAAATACTTCGCCAATTTTACAACAATTTTAGAATTATTCTCTTGATCTTGCTGTATCAAGTAACGGATTATTGTTAACGACTCATATGTAGTTTCTTTCTCAAACTTTTCGGCGGAGACCTGATCAACGAGCCATTTCAAAATTTTTGCACTCCAATAAGAACTAATCTGGGAACATATTCCTAAGACTTTCAAGGCTTCGATCGCTACTTTTGGATCGCTAGCTCCAAATATGTAGCTCTGTAATTCACTAAAGATATTTTTGATATTGTTTTCATTGCAAATGACTGACAAAATTCTAATTTTGAACTGTGCAACTGCTGTAGGATCATTTGAAAAGACATAAAACCGCTTTTCGTATTGAATAAACAGAGTAGGGTCATGAAGAGTCATATACAGTATGTGTTGCAGAACGAGTGCTTGTGTTTCTACTTTTGAAGAGAGTAGGATTCTCACTAAAGATGCTGCAACTTGACTCTCCTTGAACGCCTTTGGTGGCATTAGATGAAATAGTGCTCTACTAACTGCTAAAACAACAGCTGAATTGTCACTATAAACCAAAGGTTTAATGGAGTCTAAAAACAATTGAAGATCAGGATCTAACTTGACATCATACACTGGAAAGGGAATCTCGTTATAAACATTTGGTAAGTCTATTGAAGATCCTTCACTTGAGCTAGTATCCAGAATTACTGGTTTGGGTAAAAATCTTCTTGCATAATTAGTAAAAATTTCTATGATATAGGATTGTGCCCATTCATCAAACAAACTCAAGCTTTTACAGTATCTGCGAAAATGTCCATGTAGAAGTTCATAGTTTTCTGGAAAAATAGATTTGAACGCTAATATAGAAGAGCTCAAAACATCTGGATCATTGTCACTTAAAAGTTTCTTCAAATATTCAAATATTTCCTCTTTTGACTCCTCACCATAATTATTATAGACCTTGATTAAAGAAACTGCCGCGGCTTTTCTGACATGAGCTGAACTATCTGAGGAGCACTTCTTTATACCAATCAATACAATACTGTAGATTGATGAGATTCTTATGTCGGACATAACCCTTATTGATAGTGCTCTAACTTGTTCATCCTTGTCATTCAATGACTTCTGGATAGCATTGATAGAAAGTAATGCTAAACTGCTCTCTTTATCTGCATACCTTACTAAGTATGTGTAAACGAGCTTCCTAATCTTTAAATTTGTTGAGGAAACGTTTTTTATCACGTCAGCAAAAAACCTCAATGCGTCTTCTCCTGAGTACATGAGCGCTATCACATGTTTCAACCCTTTGATAATATCCCTTTCCACCCTTGAATTTAGCAATTCAGAAACTTCATTTGGTCGAAGAGAACTAGTTGTTTCCAAAAATCTTGATGAAGCAGCAATTGCGGCTTGTCTTGCTGATCCAAGAATTGAAGTAAAGGCTGCTAACGGCTCTGACATCTTATCTGTAGCTAGATATCAGTTTTATGCTCTAATGAGGTTCTCAAACACTCAAACCTCAGAAATATATAGCTTTTTGAAGTATTTATTTTGATTTTCAAACCACAAAATTCAAACACAACTTTACATAATCATTTATGTTAGAGACACTGTATATGAACAGCTACTGGATTTGTATTTCCAAAGATGCATTTACTTACAGTTCCAACGATATTTCTTTAATCTGGAACGTTTTGCACTCAATCCAAGCCGCTCTTACTTTTTTTTCTCCCTTTGCGCATCCTCATGTTCTCTTTATCACCATTTACTTTTCTCTCGCTGCCTGCTTTCCCGAACAAGAACAAGTCTGGACTTCTTAATACTTTCCATCGTTCTCTATGACCAAAATATATTCGATAACCAGACACAAAATTTTTAAATATCGCAAGATTCCCTGTCGCGATTCAAGGTTTCTGATGCCCTTTTGACAGCTTATTCTTTTGACAGTTTGTACCGTTTTTTGACAGCTACCCACCCTGTTTTTTGACAGCTACTCACAATCTTTTTTGACAGTTGTTTTACGGTCCCTCCACCCGTTTTTGGAACTTAGTTTACCGTTTTTCTTTCTTTGCCCTTTATTTTGACAGTTTTAAACAGTTTCTACCGTTTACACATTTTTAGCAGAGTTCATACAACGTTTTTAACAACCTTTGATCTTTTAAAAGGTTTTTGACAGTAGCGTTTTAAGTTGATATGATTACTTTTACAATATTTTCATTATCATTCTATTTTTCCGAGTTTTCTGTGGCTCTATTTAAAATTAATTTTTTTCGGAAAGATGAAGCATTCTCAAATCCTAATTTTGAAAACCGTGCAGCCTGAAATTTATAAATAGTAATTTTTGTTATTATAAGGTGCTTGTTTTTTTGAAAAAATGTATTGACACCGTAAATCTCTTAGTTAGAAAAAATGCATAATTTCTATCCGGGTCCTGGTTTTATACAACGCTTTTTAACTAGATTGATGTTTGACAGTTAACGGTAAAAACAGAAAAAACGGTTTCAAAAAAACAGAAACCAGTAAAAAACGTTAAAAACGGTTTTTGTTAATAACGGTTTTTTTTCTTCAAGCACTAAGTATCTTTCTTAATTTTTGAAAATAAAACAAGAGCATAAATGAATTTATTATCAATAAATTAAAACGACCTTTTGGTGGAATGATTGAAGAGCATCTAATGTAAAGAAGTTGGGAACAAGTTGAAATGATGTGATTGTGAAGATAGTTCTAAAAAAAACCAATGAAATGAATAATTTGACTGGCAACATGATCTGTTGTCTGTATGATAATACTAACACCATTGTTTTGAAAACAATAGTAATAGGAAGCACTAATAATACAAAGGATAATCAAAAATGTTTGAACCAAATAATAGAAAAAATTAGAATGAGCGTGTCCAAGGTGACACATAAAAATACAGAAAAAGAAAATGTACGATAAAGAAAGCATGAAACATAATAGGGATTCTTGTGTATGCTAAGTTTAGTTTTTGTGGTGTACTGTCTCGATTGGGTTTATTTAGCTGAAAATTCAGCTCAAATAGGCTTGTTGCAAATCAAAAATCAAAAAAAAAAAAAAAAATGAATTGATCCACTTAATATGTGCTTTCCCAATACCTGGCCTTAGCGGTATGGATATCGTATGTCTAGTAGCTTTGAATTGTTATGATCTTGTTAACAGGAGTTTTCCAGCGCCCCAAGATCTTTGATTTTAATCACGTTTACCTATTAGTCTTTATCAATGAGGGCCAAAACGGTTTCTGTCTAAAGTTTTGCAGCATCGGGTTGTCAGTATCATCACTAGTTCTATCTTCTGAAGCTCGATCAATCGCAAGCATTTGACTAGAAAGCTGTTTTGAAGAGCTGACCAATAATTCTACTGTTTTTTCTGGACGCGTTAGTTAAATTGCAAAAAAAAAAAAATGGAGGAAACACTTGTTACTAACGATGAATTGTTGTTGTTATAAGCCTTCGCTGATGTTTCTTTGTTGTGTGTTCTATTTTTTGTTGAAAGACATCTTCACTGGAACGTTTGTTAGACATAGTCCTGATTTTCAATATAATTGAAATGATATAATTGAAATGCAATCTTAAAAAAAATTGGAGAAACTGTTTGTTAAATAAAAGGATAAATAGATTGTTCTTAAATTTAATTTAATTTACTCTCGATAGATGATAAAAGATAGCACAAACAGCAAGGATCAGGAAAGGGCCACATTTTCTGACTATACTCGTACTGCAATTGCAGAGCAAGGCCAACTATTAACTGATAATGACACAACAGCAACAGAAAGCTCCACTCAATCAATCTCAGTGCTAGTTGATTCAATAAACCCACATCGCTCAATTTGGTATATTATACTGCTCAGCATTATTGTTGGTGGCTTACAGCTGTCGTGGTGTACTGAATTCTCTGAAGGTACGCCCTTTCTTCTTTCATTGGGTGTTTCAAAGCATACATTAGCGTTGATATGGATTGCAGGACCGTTGTCTGGCTCGCTTGGGCAGCCAATTATTGGAGTACTAAGTGACAATTGTCAATACAGATCTGGAAGAAGAAAGCCGTTTATTATAGGCGGTTGTATCGCAACTTCACTATCACTATTTTATTTAAGCCATTCAGTTGAGCTCATTGCATTGTTCTACTCGAAAGACACTAAAGATGAAGTAATAAAAAAAGCTACTATACCGTTTGCTGCTTTAGGTGTGTATTTGTTAGATTTTTCAATAAGTGCTATTCAAGCTGCTTCCAGAGCTTTTATTGTTGATAACGTGGGATCCCATCAACAACAAATAGCCAATGCAATGGCAGCTATAATGATTGGTGTTTTTAACATCATTGGTTACTTTTTAGGGTCCTTAAAATTGGATACGTGGTTGCCATTCTTAGGAAGTGATCAATTTAAAGTATTAGCTAATATAGCTAGCCTTACGCTGATTTTGACCACTTCAGTTTCTTTACTATTTATCAAAGAAAGAGACCCTACAACAGATGTCGTCATAAAAGCAGAAAGAAGAAAGAATCAAAAAAGAATGGCAAAATTAGGAATTGACGAACCTTCAAGCATTCTTGCAATATTGAAAGCACTATACAAACAAACCAGATATAGTATTCAGCGACTTCCACCTCAAGTAAAAACCGTATGCTATGCTGAGTTTTTTGCATGGATTGGTTATTTTCCAATGTTGTTTTATACTACCACTTATGTTGGTGATTTATACAAATATGAGTTTTACCAAAATAGAGATCCAACTCTGCCACCATTGACAAATTCAGAATTAGCAGAGCTTAATGAACAAAGCATAAGAAGAGGTTCGCTGGCGTTACTTCTTCATTCATTGATATCATTTGCAGTTGATTTAATTTTACCTGCTTTATGTCAACCCTTCCAAAGAAATTCAGATGAATTGGAGGAGCAATCACCTTTGATTACTGGGTTTGTTTCAAAGCTAATTGAAGCCTTTAGAGTGAAGTTTGCTTGGTGGCTCTCTGTCAGAAGATCCTGGTGCATCTCTCACATAGTTTTCATAATTTGTATGATCTCAACCTTTTTTATAAGATCCTCAGCTGCTGCGATTGTTTTATTTGGGGTTTTGGGTATCACTTGGGGGAGTGCATTGTGGTCCCCCTTTGTTTTAATCTCAGAAGAAATCTCAAGAATCAAAGAAATCAAAACAAGAGTTAGAAAAGATGACGCTCTGCTAGAAGCAGATCCAGCTCATATTTCTACAGTGAATAGAACTGCAATAATTAACTTTGATGATTATGAGCATGAAGCAGGGATAATATTGGGCCTGCATAACTTTTTTGTTGCGGCACCCCAAGTTATTAGTTCGTTATTTAGCAGTTTTCTATTCAAAATGTTATCTGGCAGTAACGGGGATAATACAGGGTCAGTTTATGATTCGAGCCTAGGCTGGGTTTTTAGATTTGGTGGAATTGCTACATTTGGCGCTTTATACTTTAGCTTAAAGGTTAAAACTAATGAAACTCTAATGAAGGAGGAGGCGGAAATTTTTGATCCAGAGTTACAAGACTGAACCATGTTTAATAAATGAATGGGATTGGATAATGAATTATCACCGTATGAGTCTTCTTGATGTACCAAAAACCAGTGAGGCGGCGCTTTGAAGCAAATTTCAAAAAATTCGCTTATTTTCGCACTTGACATAAAAATCAAACTAGCTAACAAATTTCGAAAATCTTTAAAGGAACTTAGTGGCGAGTTCAAAAATTAATATATAAGGCATAAAGTAATGATACTTTAAGCAGTTCTTTTGAACTTCATTTCTACTTTTAAAGCAATGTTATCAAGAGTTTCCCGTGTCACAAGAGCAAGCGCCTTAAAAAGTACAAACCTATCAGCTATAAAAGTGACAAAAGTTTATACCCCAGGTTACAATGCTGTTTCAAAAAGATTTGTTGCACAGCTTGCCACATTCAATTCACCACAAATATCGAACGAAGCGGTGAAAACTTTTGCTAAACACGACAGCTTAGATTGGGATTTATTAAGGGCTTCTTTGGTGAAATTCACAGATAATGGGTCTTTAGACATTCCGTTGGTCATTAATGGTAAGAGAATTTATGGCAAAGGTAGTTCTAGAAATATTATTCCTCAGATTAATCCAGCCAAAATATCACAAGAACTGGCAAACATTACACAAGCTACAGATGAAGATATTCAACAAGCGATTGAAGCAGCAAAACTTGCAAAAAAGCAATGGGTTGAAACACCTTTTGCAGATAGAGCCGCCATTTTTTTAAGAGCAGCTGAGTTAATCAGTACAAAATATCGATATGATATCTTAGCAGCAACAATGTTAGGTCAAGGTAAAAACGTTTACCAGGCAGAAATTGATACAGTCGCTGAATTATGTGACTTTTTCAGATTTAATGTAAAGTACGCTGAAGAACTTTATAAAACACAACCAACAGAGTCAAGTCCAGGCGTTTGGAACAGAGCTGAATATAGACCTTTAGAAGGGTTTGTTTATGCTGTCACGCCTTTCAACTTTACAGCAATTGCTGCTAACTTGGTTGGCGCGCCAGCACTTGTTGGTAATACTGTTGTTTGGAAACCTTCCCAAACGGCTGCCTTGTCTAATTATTTGTTATACACTATCTTAGAGGAAGCAGGTCTACCAAAAGGTGTCATCAATTTTGTTCCGGGTGAGCCAAACCAAGTTACAGATCTTGTTCTAAAAGACAGAGAATTCTCAGCTTTACATTTCACTGGTTCAACAAAAGTTTTCAAAAGTTTGTATAAAAAAATATCAGACAACGTCTCACAAGATGTTTATAGAGATTTTCCAAGAATTGTTGGTGAGACAGGTGGCAAAAATTTTCATTTGGTTCATCCCTCTGCTTCTCCATTACATGCAGCTTTATCTACGATTCGTGGTGCATTTGAATACCAGGGTCAAAAATGTTCTGCAACCTCAAGACTATACGTTCCAAAATCGTTATGGCCTGAATTTAAAGAAATTTTTACAAATACCCTATCTAAAGTTTCACCATCAAATACATCAGCATCAGACGGTCTTCACGGATTTTCTGGTCCTGTTATTCATGAACAAAGTTTTGATAAGCTAGCAGGTGTTATTGATTCTGCTAAGAATGACAATGAATTAGAAATTGTTGTGGGTGGTATTTATGACAAGTCACAAGGTTTTTTTGTTCAACCAACAATTGTCAAAACTACGAATATTGATCATAGCTACTTAAAAAATGAATTTTTTGGCCCTATTTTAACAACCTATGTTTATGAAGATAGTGAATATGAAACCGTTTTGGAAAAAATTGATACTGCGACTCAATATGGATTAACTGGTTCAATTTTTGCAAAAGATCGTTCAGCTATTAGATTAGCTGAGGAAAAACTACGTTATTCAGCAGGAAATTTCTACATTAATGACAAGTCCACCGGAGCTGTGGTTGGTCAACAGTGGTTTGGAGGCGCAAGAGCCAGTGGTACAAATGACAAAGCAGGCTCTGGTAATATTTTAAGCAGATTTGTTTCTGTTCGTAATATTAAAGAGAACTTTCAAGAAATAACAGATTTTAAATATCCAAGTAACTATAAATAATAATTTAGAGTTGGAACCTAAATTATGTAGACGTTTCACCTCATACATACTGAGGTTAAATAATTTAGAATATACACATATCAGTAAATATTGCTCATCTAAGCATCGAAAAATTATAATAGTAACTGATGTAATCTATTTACCCTGTTTGTACAAATATGGTTGTTAGTGCTAGTTATGTAAGGATTTATTAATCTGATGAATTTTTTAACCAAAATTGAAGTGAAAAATCAATCGAGCTTTAAAAGTTGTTTTTAAAAAAACATTATATTACGGATTTCAAACTACTAAAATGCTTTATGAACTACTAGCTATTGCTCGTGTTGCAAACCCCCTAGAGCATGCAAAAGAAGCTAAAGAGTATGTATATTTATGGCAAAAATGCCTTGTGAAATAGCACTTTTCACTAACATTAAAATTTAGAGTTGCAACAACTATAGGAAAGTTGATTGTCAACAATCGTGGAGTCATTAGAAAAATTCAGTCAATGGGAGTAGAACAACTTCCAAAAGTTATTTCAAAAGATCAAGAACGCCACTTTCAAGGTCATAGATTTTTAATGTTATTTGATTCAAGTTCAGCTGTACAAACAGAGTTACTTAGAACTGTTAAAGCCGATCCTCGTGTGATCAGAAGTCTTATTGTTAAAGTGGATGAGGATAAAAGCTTGGTAAATGGTACATCTATTGATAATTCTTATTCTCGTCCATAAAATCGGAAGAGACCTAAAAAATATAGATATAACATTGGTGCTGTAAATAATGAAAGAAGGAAATAGATTATAATATAAATAATTTGAGAAATGACAAAGTGTGGAATTGTTTATTCATTGGCTTTGTAGCAATAAAAATTGGTCTATTTATCATTAATAGGATCAACTAATACTGACTTTGTAACCGTTATCGATCTTTCTGAATGAAAAAACGGTAAGTTGTATTTCAACTGGCCTCTCAATATCAGTTCAAAAGGTGATTTTATAATTTTTTTCCATTTATCGGATTCGTCATCAATTTTATGATTTTCATCAGAATCCGGACTATCATCGGTTGCATTTTGACCTGGATGGATTAGTTTAATTTCACCTTTCGAGAAGGCTGGGTTCCTGGTGAAAAACCCACCAGAAAATTCCAATGGCCTCTCAAGCTTTGAAACTGTACCTAATAATATTGTTTCTGGGCTCTTTGCTCTATCTAAATACTCTATTTCATAGACACCATCTGTAATTTCTGCAGTTTTAGCAAAAAGATCAATATCCACATTAGATATCTGAACACTAAAAAATCCAGGATTGAAAGCCTGAACATAAATATCAAATATAAGTTCATCATATGAAACTAAAGCATTTTGTACTGATACTAGTTTGACATGCTGTAAATCTTTTGTTGTTGCCAATAAAAACCCGGTAATAAAACCAAACATCAGTATAAGCAAACATAATGTAAAGACGTATAGACAGTTTCTGAATATTTGAAGTTTGGAGTTCTTCTTTGAATTAAAAAAATTGTGAGGTGAATGTTGAAATTGACTCTTGCTTTTCTGTTTTCTACCATTTCTCAATACCTTTGAATTTGAATGTCTCAATTCATTTTCACGTTTTGTAAGACTATCAAATGAGCTATATCCTTGTTCAAGTGGACCAAAATTTGTGTAGTTTCTTCTCACTTGATATCCAGATATTTTATTTTTCATATTTCTCTTCAAATTAGAAACTCGCAATGGAGTTAATTCATCATCATCGTCTTCTTCTTCATCATCATCACCATCACGAAATGAATAACTAGGTCCATTGTGTCCAATAGAGTGTTCTTCGTCGAACTGCTCTTCATCATCATCCATACTGAAATGATCAGGAATACCTGAAAGTTTTCTTTGACTTTTTACATCAAAAAGTTTTGAGCTTGCAGAGCGCAATAGGTTTGGGGCAGGCTTCTTAGGCGTTCTCTTTGGTCCTTTATACTTTGTAAATTCATGTGTTTTAGGAGACTGAATAGGGGTTGCGTTTCTCAACTTTTGATGATATTCTTGAACGTTATCAAACTCACTTTGCTGAGGTAACACTTCTTGTGAATTTTGAGCTTGAGATGAAACATTTGTATCCGACCTTATCTTTTTTAGGATTGTGTCTTGTGTTGAAATTGTACTTTCCTTGTTACTATTATCGCTGATAGATTGTAAATGATTAGTTTCAGATTCATCAGTCTCGGAAATATTTGAGGGATAATAGTGAAACCGACTGAAGGATTGGTCATCTCCAAATTTCTGTTGTAATTGTTGTGTTTTTTCTAATTCTGATGATGCTAGTTGCTGCTGATGCTGTTGTTGTTGTAATTGTTGTTGTTGCTCTTTATTATCTTCCATAGTTATCCCTATACTGGAACTAAGTGATGAGTGATTTGGGTTCAAGTTTGAGGTAGTTAGAGGCATACTAATATTTCTTTGTGCCTTCTTCCTTAGTGTTACCGGGTTTGAAAGTCCCAACGCAACAGCTGGACTTTTACCTGCTGGCAAAGTATTCGAGCTGTTTAAAGCATCTGGTGCACTTTCATAGACAAAAGTTTCTTCTGAATCTGAATCTGATGCATCACCCACAGCATTGGCAATTTTTGCAGCAAATAAATCCGCTTTTGTTGCGCCCTTATTTGACACATTTAAATGGTTATCCAAAGAATTTAGTTTTCTGTTGCGTATTGAACCTGCTATACTAATCGCATCACTTTCATCAGCAATACTATTAGATATTGGTGTAATCGTTTGGTTATTTGTATTGTTCTGTTGATCCACAAATAATGTGCTTTTCTTGCTCCTCAAGGAGGAAAGATTATTGTTTATGGTGGAGTTGATGGTTGATATAATCTCGTTATTAATAACTGTTGAAGTTGAAGCAATTGGTAAAGTCACACTTGGTGTACTTGAAGCGTCAACAGTCTCTGTTTCCACAATCATATTTTTGTTTGTGACTTTATCTGTAGTGTTTGATCTTGAAAACAATGGTTTATTATTGGTCTCTTTCTTTTTAAGCTGTTGGACTGTTGATGAGTTTGACAATATTGGCTTAGTATCGCTATTTCGTGGTTCTGTGGTTAAGATATCCTGTAATGTTTTCCCATCCTCAAGTTTTGTCTTTATTTCTGATTCCTTTGGCTTCACTTCTTCTTCTCCTTCGACCACTTGTGCTTGTTGTACCACTTTATCTGAAATGTGAGAAATAGTCGGTTTGACGGTTTCTACAGACTCAATACTATCTTCTTGAGTGATTCTCACACTTTCCACTAAATCATTATTGTCTATTCCGTTTTCTTTTGTGTCTTGCTTCTTGTTGTCCAGCGTCATTGTTGCTTTTTGTATAGTTATTGTTAAATTATAGAATTTAATGTCAAACTTAGCGAGCGTGTGATATGTGTCTCTTGATCAACTCCAGGCCAATACTACTTTGTTTGAAGTCTTAAAATTCGTATTGGTAACCGTATGCTTGATTCTTACCGTGATCTTGATGTCTATTTACCTCGCTGCGTTCTTCACTACTAATAATTTAAATTAATTCACTTTGTGAAATTGTGTGCGCTAACTTAAATTGTGATTATTAATTACATCCAAACATCATAAGCTTAAATTATTTTAATATTACATAACAATTTAGTGAACATTTCAATTTTTGAATTAATTCTACTAGTTAACAGGATATTTGGCTTAGAAGCAACTCACTATGTTGGCATTCCAGCAGCCCAAGAAAAATCCGCGACACTCAGGTGCGAGTAGTGCACTAGCCAGCTCTGAAAGCTCTTTGGGTGTTGGTAGTAGTTTTAATAACAATAACAATAATAATGATAATAATAATAATTTCACCAATAATAACAACACTAAACGGAAAAATAATCAGAACAACTCAGTGAAACAGTTCAATTCAAGCACATCTAAAAATAATTCTTTTCAGAAAAGGCTTGGACAATCTTCTTTTTCAGCAAAACCAAGAAAGGATAAGAGATCCGTTTCAGCTATATCAACAATTCCATCATCAGAAAATATTATTTCAAGCCAATCTGAGCTCAAATATGACTCAATACTTGGACCATTGATTCAAAATGTGGAGCAGTCTTTTTTTAGCAGCCATAAGAACAATGTGAGGCCACCTCCAAAATTCATAATTTATCAATCACCAGCTTTAGTTTTTGATGATATAGAGCAAGATGAATGGGATAAGCAAAATCAGCAAAACATGGTAAATACAGAATCTAGAACCTCCGACTTGAGCTCATTGCAAGAAGAATTTCAAGCTTTGAGAGAAAAAGAGAGAACTGAAATGGAAAATAGAGGTTTAGTTGATAAAGAAGGCACTAGGAAGACACTTGAAGATGCTATTGCCTTTAGAGGAACTTGCTACGACATGTGTCCTGTTTATGAAAGAGTAAGGCGTTCTGTCGAAAATGATGTTAAAAGGTATGAAAAAGATCCAACAACGGGTAAAATATCTCCCAATAAAGCAATAAAAGCATTTTCAAGACCTGCTGCTGGTCAACCACCACCACTACCTTCTGATGTCAGACCACCTCGGATTTTATCAAATACACTAGACTATATCATTGATGAGTTATTACCTTTATTACCAGAATCTCAATCTTTCATCTGGGATAGAACAAGGTCCATTCGTCAAGATTTTACTTATCAAAATTACTTCGGTTATGAATCGGTAGATTGTACTGAAAGAATTGTCCGAATTCATATTCTAACTTTACATGTAATGGCTAAAACTCATTTTGATTTTTCACAGCAGCAAGAATTAGAGCAGATGAATAAAGCAATGAAATCTTTGGCTGAAATGTACACCGAATACCGTGTACGAGATATCCAAGCACCAAATGAAGCGGAATTTAGGGCTTATTACTTATTAAGTCAACTTCGTGATCCCGAGTTAGAGAGGGAAATTCAAACATTTCCGCAAGAAATTCTAAACGATTCAAACGTGCAATTAGCTTTATTTATCAGGGGGTTGGTTCAAACCAATAAAGTCGAGAGAGGTTTTCAACCTTTGGAAAATGGCTTACATTTTTTCATAAGTTTTTTCAACTTTCTCAAAGATGGTAAAACTCCAATTTTATTATTATATTTAATTGAAATCCATTTGAACGAGATTAGGTTTTATTCAGTCAAATCATTGAGAAGATCATTACATCAGAAGTCAAAAATTATCTCATTTGATCATTTCAAAGATTTACTATTATTCAATGATGATTTAGAGGCAAAAGAATTTTGTATATATTATGGTTTGACTATTGTGAATGGTTCAAATGTTGATTTAAGTTCATTAAAATTTAACTCACATGTTATTCCTAATCAAAAACCTTTGTCACAGTCATTCATTTCAAGATTTGATTCTTATTCATCTTCTTCATATAAAAACATTATCAATTCAGGTAAAGATAATAGTATAATTTCCAAAAAGCTTGAAGAAATTGGAATAGTTAAGAAGTCTGGAATATCCCCCTTTGATTCAAGAGCAAATTCAAGAGTAAATTCGTTGTCTTCCAACGTGTCTGTTCCAGTTGAACCTGTTTCTTCGGGATTTAATTTTGGAAATCTTCAACAGACTTCTGGTTTTAGTTTTGGTACAAATGAATCAAACGTTTCATCACAGTTAAGTTCATTTGGATTAACTTCATCAATTCAGCAACCGCAACAGCAACAGATTGGCTTGCCAAAAGGACCAATTGCTCCTGCAGCAGGTTTTAGTTTTGCAAGTTCACAACCAAATCTTCAAGCACAGTTAAACCCTGAAAATTCTGAAATCGAATTGAAAAAGGAAATGGAGCTATTGGAAAAGCAGAAACAAAAGGAACTGAAGGAGAAACAAATTCAAGAAGAATTGAAGAAAAAAGAAGTGGAGTTGCAATTACAACGTAAAAGACAGCAGATTCAAGAGGAAAGAGCTAGAAGAGAAGCTGAAGAGAAAAGTAAGCTAGGTCAAAAGAATCAATTAATTAAAAACATTAGTAATTTAATTTCTAATGACATTTTAGCGGAAAATGTTGGCACAATAATAAATCAAATCACTCTACCGTTAATTCAAGAAAAGAAGATTAAACTAGAGAAAAGAGAAAAACTAATTGATCGATTTAGTGAAGGCTTGTATGAAGCTTTTATTGGTGAATTGATTTTCAAAGAATCCTTAAACATTATTGCTGATAAATTTAGAGAAAATAAATTAAAACTGTCAATAATTAAAAAATTTAAGACCATTAGTGATGATATTATACAAAGAGAAGAAATGAAAAAAAGAAAAAGAAACGAGTTAATTGAAGTATCGAAAAACTTTGGTATACCAAGAAGAATTATAAAAAGAAAAAAGATAAAGAACGAAAATTCATTCACAACTGTTAATAATGAAATTGATTTAACGCCATTGAGTTTCTCAAAATTAATTACGAATTTCAAAATAGCTTCATCAGAAAATTGTGAAATTTTACTATTCATTGAGAACATGGAAATTGCTACATCAAGATATTTGAAAAGAAAATTCCATATTGAAAATGAATTAACTAAAAAAATAACTGAAAACTCGGTAGAGTTGACCATTGCTTGTACAAATGAAATCAAATTAGATTTTTTGAACAATGTTAATATATTCATATTTAATTGTGATGGGATTGAAACAATCAAAAGACAGAAAGAAACTTTTCAAGAATTAATCAATGGGATTGAATTTAATTCAAACTTTAAAATTGAGGTTTTAATTATTTACTGGGAATTTGAAACGATTATTAAACAAAGCCCTCAAGATATTCTAGAAGAGTTTTTGAGTTTTAATAATTCAATCATATTAGATATCAAAATATTGAAATTAGATGGTACATTAGATTCTAAGTTATTACAGTCATCAATTGATGATTTAGGAAAGCACTTTGACCTGACTAAAAGAGGAGAGTTTAACTTAAAGCATCTGAATCAAAAACCTAGGAATAATGACAAAAATTATGACAATATGACTGCTGTGAATAAGAACAGTCACTTTAACAAAGTGTCCAAAATCAACGAACTTGAAAAGATCTCGATAAACAACAACTTTAGTAAGAAAAATAATGAAAAGACAAAAGAAATGTTTAAGAAGTTAATGAGCCATATTGAAGCCTCACCAAAAGTTAAAAAGATACCAGTTTTACAATCAGGTAGCTCCAAAAAAGAGATACTAAAGAAACAATCATCAAAAATTGAAGTAGTCAAAAGTGAGCCAAAGCCAATTACATCGAAAATTGATGTTTTTAGCACACCGCGCCCGAAATCAAGTAATCTGTTACAAACACCTTCTTATTTCAATGAAAGCACAAGTAGTAATATTTCAAATTTGTCAAATATTACATTTGCGAATAATAGTTCATCAACACCAATTTTAGCATTAAATAAGCCTACATATGCACAAGTTGCAAGTTTCAAAGCTGAGCCACATGTTTTAACCTCAGACAAAAAGGTAGAATTGAGGTCGGATTTGAAATCAGATTCACAGTCAGAAACATTCTCCAATAGTGATAATAAAGAAACCAAAGTTTCAAAAAGTATTTTGGAGTTAAGAAAGCTGGCTGCAAGTGTCAGAGAAAGACATGGTAAAAAGAAGTAATAAAGTATTGGTAATTTAAAAGTTAATAGAAATAATGTTGCATTCTTTAAAAGCTAGTTTGTAGTGTCAAGCTCAATGCAACTGACTACTTAATTGAATATAAATAAAACTGTGTTATATTAAATGCTAACTTGAAAAAAAAAAAAGAGAATAACGATTGAAAGACAAAAAAAAACGATCATGAATATAAAATGGGATATAGTATTGAATAACAATGATTTAAAATCCTGCCCAATATAATTCATCAATTTTACTTTGTGATTCAGGGTCACCATTCTCTAATTTTTTGACTTGCCAATCCATGACTCTTAAAGAATTTCTTAGGTAGTTTATTTCCCTTTCATCTCTTGATTGTTTTACTGGTAAAATGTAAAATTTGGTAAATAGAATTGGAATCATTGATCCTGCAATAAATCCAATCGTACCTGAGCGTAATGATATATAGTTCTTGGTAATTCCTGTCATTTCTGAAATGTCTACTGTATAATTCGTCTTTGCCTTTTTCGCCTTAATGCTATAATTGACGTAAAAATAAATTATAAATTTGGCAGATTCGAAATGAGGTTTCAATATATATATATATATAGTAAGAGGGAAAGGATTAGAAAAAAGTCAATCGAATGGTCATTAAATCCATTTCTATGATTGAGAAATAACGATGACATCAAATAATAGCAATATTAACATTCACATAGGTTTGAAATAATCTAACAATAAAATTTTGCCCCGCAAATTGTCAAAAAAATAACAATCTGATTTCGCCCAGGATCGAACTGGGGACGTTCTGCGTGTTAAGCAGATGCCATAACCAACTAGACCACGAAACCAATTTGTTAAAAAATAAGTTTGACAGTTTGACCGGTCGACTACTATACTGCTTGATAAAACTAGCTACAATGATGTTGCTGAACATTACAAAAAGCTTAAATTTACCTTTTTCAAAGCTTCGTAGAAATATTAGGGTTTACCTTTTGTTTTTTCAAGCAAAAACTTACATCAAACGCGAAAGTTAAAATACTCTTTAAAAGTTTGTATAGTGAAATATTAATTATATACTAATTAAAAAAAAATCAAACAGATACTTTGCAAGGCATATATTTTGCTGTAGAGAAAAGCTTGCTACAAAAAACCACCTAGTACACCGTGTATAACACAGTTGATATTATATATGCATATATGAAATTTGTCATCAAGATGTATGTTAATTGGATTATTATTTTTTTTTCAGACCAAATACTGATAAAAACCCTTTGGATTTTTTTTTCTCAGCTGGTTGAGGAGGAGGGCTTGGGCTAACAGTTGTGGCAGGAGTTGATTTAACCTTTTTTACCGAGCTTGAACTAGTAACTGGCTTGATTGAATTCGAATATGAGTTTGTCTTTTTGACATCATCAAATGGTGATGGAGCAGTTCTTGAACGATGTATAGTTTCTGGAAGTGGATCCTCAGAATCTAGTAAAGATTTAACTTTATAAATTGAGTTATTGGAACTTTTCTTACTGAGATTAGCAGAGTTTGGATTTGAAAAACCATTTGGAAAGAAATCTTGTGGATGATCAGCTGTTGATGATATTGAATCATTATCATTATCAATATGGTTAGTGTAGTCATCAAAAATTGTATCAGAGGCAGCTGCTAATTTATTAACATAAAAATCCTTATGTGTAACAGCAGATCTATACTCTTCATCTTCAATATGTTCATCATTATCTTCAGTATTAATATTAGCATCACTATGATTTTTATTATCGTTACCTGTTTCATGAGGTATTATAATCAATGGAACTTCAATGTGCTTCAGGATATATGTCGGCAATTTAACAATTCCATCAAGTCTTTGATTCAAACGAGTTGTGATTAAAGTGGATATGAATAAAAAGTTTGGATTGTATAGATTGACTGAATTTTTAATCATATTTTTTACATCGTTATCTTTAATTAGATCAATTGTAACTGAAGCTTTTAAATCAGCTTTACCTAAATTTTTTAAAGATTTCAAAACGTAATCCATCAATTCCTGAGCTTTTGATTTGATTAATGCAACATCATATACTTTATCGTCATTGGGTATTCTACTTATCAAAATCAAATGATCACCATCTTGTGAGTAATTTTTCAAAGCCCAATCAATTGAGTCCCATGTATGTTTTTTACCACTAATGTAAATCAGCAGTTCTCTCAAATTATATGGTAAAGAAACTCTAGTTGTTTTTTCTCTTCCATCCTTACCACTAACACTTGTATTTATATTGTTCAAATCATTATCATCTCCAGAATTTTCTTCATTGTTATAAAATTGTTCAATAAAAGTAGTCATCTGTTGGTGTCTATAATTAATTGTATAAGAATGGTAATTGTATAGCGATGGCCTTAATGCCCTTTTAGTTGCCTTTAAATTCCCAAATAACTTACCCAGATCTTTATCAGGTTTCTTACTATCAATGCTACTCAAATTATGAAATGGTAAATAACCATCCCCACCAAACTTCATATTATGCAGATCGACACCAGTTCTGAATTGTTGATCCATTGCATCAAGCTCATCAGGAGTCATCTCCACAATGGATTTCTTTCTTGGTGAATTATTATTAACACCGCCGCTATTCTTGTTTATAAGATCCTGAAAGCTTGATCCACCATTTAATAGCGTATAGTTCTTATCTGGAGATGTTTCCCTGATAGGACTTTCCTTGCTAGAGTTATCTTCATTGTCTTCGTGGTTTGGATTAATCTTAAGTATAGATTTCTCAGGTGGAGGCGGTAGCTTAGGAGCCCTTTTAGATCTGTTAGGCACATATTCAACTTTATTGGGAGTTGAAGTGGGCTTATGAATTTCCGAGATTGAACTAAACACTTTCATGACATCGGTGTGCTTTGTGTGAGAGGAATATCCAAAGTCAAGATCCAGTTGAGGTCTTTCAGGTTGTGGTGTTCTGGGCTTCAAACGGTACTGTAATGGGATATGGATGGGCTGATCAACATCATGGAGTTTAGACTCAGGGTTCAATGAGTCAAAAGACACCCTTCTGGTGTAAACAGTCGTCATAATCTTCTTCAAAACTATTTCGGTGGCGACTTTTACACCTTTTTCTAAACGATTAGTATTATAGTTGTTATTTATTTATTTATTAGCAAAATGACATGTACAGATGCCAAGACGTATTTCTAAAATTTTATGGTGACAGAATTTGCGATTCAGGCTGTGAAAAATTTAAAATAATTACAACGGTACCTTAAATAGACGATCAATAAGGCACAATACAATAGTAGCATAAAACATAAAACATAATTCAAGTATATACACACATAGACACACACATGCGGATCTATGCGTTGATACAATTTTCCAAAATCAAAGACATTAAAGTTATTCAACAGAAGTAAATGGATTGATTGCATGGACAGTAAGACATGGTAACGCCATTCCAATCTCTGCCCTTAACAAAATTGGAACTTGTGCCATTTCACGAACTTCTTGGATATAATTATCATTTTCAACCCTTAAACTTAAATCCTTCAGGTAACTGTTGATATTGCTTTTCTTCAATTTAACTCCCGAAATTTCTTCAATTTCATTTTCACTTGATGGAATTGTAATAGATGGTGGTGAGATTTTTAGTCTTTTGAATTCCGATAGTAAATCTGTTGATAGTATTTCATCATTACTATGAATCGACGCCTCCCTTTGAATATTAACAACTTCATTGGTTGTAGTTTTGAATTTATTCTTGATAGAATTTCTATAGGATAATGGCTCACGTTCATCGCTTGGAATATAAGTACCTGAATCAATACCCTTTTCCCAGTACAATTCTAAAGTTCCATTTTTCTTGTCAAATTCAGCCTTTTTCAATGGTAATTGATCTCCATGAACTCTCTTTTCAATTCCAAATTCCGGTAAATAAACATCAAAGGCACTTTCGTAAACTTGTAAAACTGTACCGAAAACAATCAATTGTCCAGATTTCTTACTTAATTCATTGATTGTCTGTGACAGCAGTAAATGAATTGATTGATCTTGTGAGTTTTTGGCACAATCTTTTTTGAAGTTACAATATTCCGCTGTCATCTTCAATGACTCCAATTCTTCATTAGAAATGTTAATTGGTAACTCTTCATTGTTAGTCTCATGTTTAATAATGGATTTCAATTGTCTATGAACAATAAAGTCTCCATATCTTCTCAATGGTGATGTAAAATGGGTATATAATGGTAAATTGAAATAAAACGCACTCGAATTTTCTAAGTCAACTTTACCTGCAATAAAATATTTAGATCTTGATAAACATTTGAAAAATAATAATTCAACACACTGTCTGGTTATTTCATTTGGAATTGATAAAATCGAGTTTATTAATTTTGATGAATTGCTTGTATCAATTTCAATACCTAAGTTGGTAACCTTTTTTTTAAAAGTCTCCAATTTTGTTAATGTTGGCATTATTTGTCTTCTTAAAAATGCTGAATCACCTAAATTTGAAAATGTCTTCTGGGCAACCGTTGAATTGACTTTCAAGAATATTTCATTGATAATTGAATAACTTAGATTGTTTTTGAATAGATTCAAATTCAATCTAACCTTTTCATCATCAATCTGATCTAATAATGTTAAATTGACATCATTTGTCAATTTTGGATTTTCCAATCTTTGACGACGGAACTCCCTTGAGATTAGGGAGATTGTCTTGATATAATCTTTGGCTGCTGATGAAATTTCAATTTCCTCTTCATCATCTTCACCTTTATTTTTGGATTCACCCTCTCTCAAAATGGAGTCAATTTGATCCAAATCTAATTTGACTTTTGGTTGAATAACACTTTCACCAATCCAAACATTATCCACTTCAAATTTTTTTGTATCAATTTCAAAAACAACACTTAAACTTAAAGATTTCTCGTTTTTATTGAAGCTGACTAATTTGTTGATTGAATTTGGTAATAAGTGAACAGTTTTTTGTGCTAAAAACACAGAAGAACTTCTTTTTCTGATTTTTTTATCTAAAATTGATCCTTCTTTGATGAACTCTGTTATATCTGATATATGAACACCTAGCTCAATTTTATCTTGAGAAAGTCTCTTAACGTGGAGGGCTTGATCACTATTTTGTTCAATTTCACTAATGGCTAACACATATTCATTTGAGTAATCTTTTCTATTTGAAAATTCAAATTCAAAATCAATCTTTTGTAATTCAAATTCTGTTTTTTCTTGATTGTTTTCATCTAAATATTCATCACAGAGAAAGTTATTATCTCTTAAGATTGCATCAATTTCAATGTTTGGATCATTAATTGGTCCCAACTCTGAGATTAATGTACCAAATGGATGAAGTGAAGTTATTGGCCAACGTTTAATTGATGCAACAAATACCTTATTAGCATAATTCTCATGATTCTCAACAAAATCTTTTGGTGCTTGTTCAGTTGGGATTGCAATTAATGGAACCTTTTTATCAGTTGGCTTAAACCAGACAATTTTTGGTTTTGAATTCATGTGTTGCTCTTTACTTTGTTGAGAAGGTCTTAATAAACCTAAAGTGCCAGCAAATAATTGACCAGGAATACGATCAATAACTGCAACAACATGTCCCGCGTATAAAGGTTTATAATCATCATTAATTTCTTCTTCTTCAACTAACAACAGTGATTGACCTTCAACTTCAACATCATCATTTTTTTTCATTGTTGGACGTTGTTTCAATGAGCCCTTTCTTTGCAAGCCACCACTGTTATTGCTGCTACTGTTATTGTTGTTATTGTTGTTGCTAGTGGCCTCATCACCATTACCACTACTAGAAGATGTGGAATGAGTGCTTGCATCGTTATGAACATCATCATTGAAAGATTCAGATGGAGTTGAGTTATTATCCTTTCTTCTTTTCTTTTCTTCCTTTTCACGTTTACTTCCCCAAACTTCATCAACGGATAATAATTCAATCGCAACAAGGTCACCTTCTAAAGCTCTATTACGATCTTTTGATCCACAAATAAAAATATCTGCGTCTAACAAACCATCAGTTGAAACATAAGCATCAGATCTATTTTTTTTGTTGACTCTCAAAGTACCGATAACCAAACGGCCTTCAGCAACAAGTTCAGGAATGGATGATTGTGGCAAGTAAGGAGAGAACAGGGACTTACGACCATTTGACTGTTGACCGGGTAATTGAAATCCATTTAAGGAAGAAATTGAACCACCAGCACTGTATGAACCTCTTGATCTATGACCAGGAGTGAAATTTGGTTGTGGTGGTTCCAAGAAGTTGTTATTGTCAAAGCTTTGATTTCTCGATGGCGATGATTGTCTCTGTTGAGTTCTCCAGTTCAAGTTCATATTTTTTTGTAAATTTGGGTCATTTCTACTATTACTTCTATTATGACCAGATTGACGACGTTCATGATAATTGAAACCTGGTGGAGCTAACAAGTCTGGTTGTTGATGGTTACTTGGCGAGTTCAAAGGAAATTGGAAGTTTCTTTGAGGTGATTGAACAGCCGATCTTGAACGCTCATGTCTTCCATTACCACCACTACCACTGCCACCACTACCACTACTGTTAGCATTCAAACTGTTATTATAGCGACTAGGGGTATGAGGAGGTTCAATGACCGTTGACGGAAACTTAAAACTTGAAGGTGGTGGCATTGTAATTTCTTCCTCATTATTGGTGCTATAATTAGCAGAATTATTGGAATTTGCAGAATTTCCACTGGAATTAGTGGAAGTAGTATTTGAACCGGCCCTTTGAGCTTGAACCTGGGCAGCAGCTTTTTTAGCTTCATTCAGACCTAATGAGTGTCTTCTGGTATGACCGTTAGCCGAAGATTGGCTTCTCTTGTGATTAATTGAACCATTACGGCTATGACTGTTATTTCCAGGGCCCTGGGAATAATATTGAGGTTGATGCTGCTGCTGTTGATGCTGCTGTGACAAAATTTGTTGTTGCTGAGCCTGAACATATTCTAATTGACGTTGTAAAGTAAATTGTTCTATCATTAAACTTGTTAATTCACTAGGGGAACGTCTGTGAGCGATATGAATTTGTTTTGGATTTTTGCCACCTGTTGTAGCATAAGAGCTATTTGAGCTGGGATTTCCCTGAGCCATTCTATTGTAGTAGAAGCTATTGAACGCGTGATCAAGAACTTTCAGCTGTTTTTAACCCCTTTCTAGCTGTTTTTTTGGCAAGATGTTGCTCGTTGTTGGTTAAGAAAGAAGAAGTTGCTGAAAAAATATTGTCTTGCTAAGAAATATACTAAAAATAAGTAATTCATTATTTAATTACGAAATTGTTCTCTATTTGTTAATTATTGTTATTGGCAATGGGGCAGTTGCTTTCTCAACCCTTAAGTGAGAAAAGTGTCAACGTTGTTGAGGATGACCTGTTTTCTTACTGCATAGGCTCCATGCAAGGGTATAGATTGACCCAAGAAGATGCACATTCAGCTCTTCATGAGCGTACGGTCCGCATTAAGCAGGTCAATGGAGATTTTAAAGAGTGCTCTGTGAGGGTTTATGGAGTTTATGATGGTCACGGAGGAGCACAAACTTCAAATTGGATAAGTGAGCGACTTCCATTAGAAATTATAAAACAATTAGGGTCGGATGACGCAGTTGATTTAAAATTTACGACTGATGTTGGCTTAAGAATACATAGAATGAAACAAGCTTTTTTTCAAACTGACTACGATGTTTATGATAAACTTCGGTTTACTAATAGTGGTTCAACAGCAATTGTTGCTGTGATTATTGATAATACAGATCTTTATGTTTTGAATACAGGAGATTCGAGGTTGATAGTGTCAACAGCAGGAGGCTATGCTAAGAATCTTTCTTATGACCATAAACCTAATAACTTGGGTGAAATGACAAGAATTAATGATGCGGGAGGAAGAGTAACATATAACAGAGTTGGAGGAATTTTAGCATTATCTAGGGCATTTGGAGATTTCAGTTTTAAACTAAGGACTGCTCCAACAATGGGCCACAGCACAGCAGGTAGAATAACTCTACCTAGTGAGGAAACCCAAGTGACTGTGGAGCCGGAAGTGTTAACACACATCTTATCAAGTAAGGATGAATTTATTGTTTTAGCATGCGACGGGATATGGGATGTGTTCAGCAATAAAGATATTATCCACTATGTGCGTCACAGGCTGGCCCTGGGAATGTCACTGAGCTTGATAACCACACAGCTGCTTGATCATTCAATCAGTTTGGCAGATCACAAGACCGGAGTAGGTTTCGACAATATGAGTATCATTATAATTGCCTGTCAGCTACCTAATGAGTCACTACAAAACTGGCACGACAGAATGAAACTTGAGATAGAATTATCCTCTGGCATAACCAAATAACAAACTGTATATATAACGTCTGATATGTTAATCAGTAATGTCTAATTTTAATCTCGCTTAAAATAAAAAATTATCTTTAAATTATGTAAAAACATTCGATTCGAAATCGGTAAAATTTGTTAATAAAAATAAATATTCTTTTGGCTTCATAAAGTTGCTTGAAACTTGCCGCAAAACCCACACTTAAAACTAGTGGCTCACTTCAGAACGCACTTATAACACAGCCATGGAAACTGTTGTGTACGTCGACCCGGTTTTTTCCCTTGTGGATAGTAAGGAAAATTCGTTAAAAACAATTCAAAATTATGCAAAAGCTTTTTCTCCTGATTATTCACACATCACAGACCATTGTTCTCAAGCATTATACTTATACAAAACATTATTGTCATTATCCAACTCTTTGAATTCTTGGGAGTTTATAGCTTTGAAAACATCGGTAGATATTAATTTTAAAATAGATCTACAAGGATCAAGAACTTTTGACATTAATATTGCTAAAAGAGCACTAGAAAAATCTAATGTCATTGATGATTCAATTACCAAAATTTCATATCAAATCTCCAAACTGTTGAACTTTGTTTCAACTTTAACAATTGAGGAATATATTTCAGATCCCGGTTCGCTGTTACTAAAAATTTACTTTAAATTATTGAACTTAAAGAACGAACTAACAGAATCAATCTCTATTTTTTATACAAAATCCAAGTTATTAATCATCAACTTTGAATTGCAAACTTTTTTAAACTCAATTGAAGTAGAAAATTCAGTTGTGTTGCTTTCAAATGATTTCCAACAGACCATTGAAAGTTACAAAGATTTTGTTTCAGTTTTGATTTCTCAGTTAGATCAAGCTGTTTTAGAAAAAGACAAAGATCAAATTCAAGAATGTTTAAGCGTGTTGAATGATGTTGAAAAAATGTATGAAAGTGTTCGTATGAATTTCATTATAAATGAAGAATACACTGAATGGGAAAGCCAGTCACAAGCGCAAGCACATTCCATTGCATATGAAGATTTACATTCTGCCTCAACACCAACCACATCACATACAAGAACCTTCTCATTAAGCTCAACAACTTCATCTTTAAACAATCATCATACAACAACAATTACTGAAGAATTGCCATATTTATTACAAGCATTTGATGAGGCAAAAACCCTTGAACAAGAACTATCAACTTATCAAAATGCAAATTTACAAATAAAGAGAAACTCAGGTATTAATCAAAAACTTAATACACCGAAGAGAAGCTCCAATTTACAACCTTTAGCTGCAAAAAATATTGGATTTAGTAGTCCGTTACTTAATAGCATCTATGGACTTCATCCAAAACAACATTCAAACCCAACTACAACTCCTGCCTCTCCTTCTCCTAAACCAAACTTAGCACCACAATCTTTCACTAACGAACTGGACTGATTTTATTAACGACTAACGAATACATTCATAATTCTATATATTATTTAAAATAAATTTATAATTATATATATATTTTTTTGCTTTTGTAGTATTTTTTATCTTTATTTAAAATAGTAATAGTTATAAAAATACATCCACTCCGGCAGCAATGTCACGATGTGGGATTTGCAATGCCAAACCAAAGGATGCAGACTCTCAACTCACTTGCAAATCATGCATCAATTTCTTGATGATGAAGGATAAAATTCAATACTTAGATGCTTTAGGAAGCTTATCAAAGTCTAAATCAATTATCAACAATATTCTGAGGAAATGTATCAAAGATGAAAACTATAGTTTTATTAAATCTCATATTGATGGAACACAGAGTTATCAAGACTTGAGTCCAAGCTTTATCAATCCAACAATTGCATTGTCACAGCAATTATTAACTATTGATTCAATTTTGATTCAAAAACAAAATAACAAATTGGTCAGAGAAATCAATCATGTTAAACTAAAAATACAAGAAAAACGTAAATTGCTAGAAAAGAAAAGGCAACTACTGAGCAAAAAGCAAGAATTATTAAATTTATTTGAAATCAATTCAAAAAAAAAAGATTCATTGTTAAGAGATAAACCCAAAGCTATTCAATCACAAACAGAAAACTTACATGACATAACAAAGAGCTTGAAAAATGCACAATCGCTTCACTTTCAACAATTGCTCCAACTTTACATGATTAAAAGGAGAAGAAAAAATGAAGATATCTTTTTAATTAGGTTCATACCAATGATAGCAGTTAAACATTTACTGCTTTACGATATACAGTTATTAAATGCAAGCCTTTTCAATGTTGCTAAATTTACCTATCAGCTGTCATCAATTTTATTGATTGAACCAAAATTCAAATTCGAAATTAAAAGAGAAATCATTCTAATAGGTGGATTTGATATAACAATACCAGAGAAAGAAGAACAAGTTAATCAATCTAAGAATATAGACCTACTGACTATCCCAGATCATTTATTAGTTAGATTCATGAAATCGTTATCAAGACTAATCATAAATGTTTATGATATTTTGGTTTACTTGGATTTAGCGGATGAAGTTAAAACTTATTCTCAATTGCTTAATATTGATCAAATGATATTTAAACTTGCGTTTAATGATTTTAAGATATCAAATGAAAAATCACTAAGTGATGATGATATTGAGATTGTTGATAGCAAAATTGATGTTGATGCCTTACACCTAATGATTTTACAGGTCTATCGCGATGAACTCAAAAAAAGAGCACCTGAATGGCATATAGTTGAACCTATTTTATGAAGGTGTATAACCTGTATTTATATATAAATAACACACATTGTACATATGAGAACCACAATGTAAAGCAGTTTACACTTTTAGTTCCTAAATAGGAAAATCTGAACATTGGGTGTTACCCAGTCGAGATTTTGCCTTATTTTTAAAAATTATTGAATTTTGAATTTAAGAAACCAAAATTTACTTAGATAAAGCTCCCTTTAAAATTAAATTGAAGTTTTGTTGTTAATTTTCCAAGCTGAAAATTAGTTCAAGGAAGGCAGTGAATTAAAATAATACAGTTGCAATGGTTTCAGAAAAAGAATTGTTTGAATTAAACAAGAAAGCAGCAACTGAAGGGTTTAAAATCAAACCACGTTTAGATTACAATACAGTTGGCGGTGTTAATGGTCCATTAGTCATTCTTGAAAATGTCAAGTTCCCAACTTACAATGAGATTGTTGACTTAACATTACCGGATGGAACAGTTAGAGCTGGACAAGTTTTAGAAGTTCGTGGTAACAGAGCAATTGTTCAAGTTTTTGAAGGAACATCAGGTATTGATGTTAAAAAGACAAGAGTTGAATTTACTGGATCCAATTTAAAAATTCCTGTTTCTGAAGATACTTTAGGACGTATCTTTGATGGGTCAGGTAGACCAATTGATAATGGACCAAAAGTTTTAGCAGAAGATTATTTAGATATTAATGGATCACCAATTAATCCATTTGCTAGAATTTATCCAGAAGAAATGATTTCTACAGGTATTTCAGCAATTGATACAATGAATTCAATTGCCAGAGGTCAAAAGATTCCTATTTTTTCCGCTTCAGGTTTACCACATAATGAGATTGCAGCACAAATTTGTAGACAAGCAGGATTAGTTAGACCAACAAAAGACGTCCATGATGGTCATGAAGAGAATTTCTCAATTGTTTTTGCAGCAATGGGTGTTAACTTAGAAACTGCAAGATTCTTCAAACAGGATTTTGAGGAGAATGGTTCATTGGAAAGAACATCATTATTCTTAAATTTAGCAAATGATCCAACTATTGAAAGAATTATCACACCAAGATTAGCATTAACAACTGCGGAATATTTAGCTTATCAAACTGAACGTCATGTTTTGACCATTTTAACTGATATGTCTTCATATGCTGATGCATTAAGAGAAGTTTCAGCAGCAAGAGAAGAAGTTCCAGGTAGAAGAGGTTATCCAGGTTATATGTATACCGATTTGTCAACCATCTATGAAAGAGCTGGTAGAGTTGAAGGTAGAAATGGATCAATTACTCAAATTCCAATTTTAACAATGCCAAATGATGATATCACTCATCCAATTCCAGATTTAACTGGTTATATTACTGAAGGTCAAATTTCTGTTGATAGACAATTGCATAACAGAGGTATTTATCCACCAATCAATGTTTTACCATCGTTATCAAGATTAATGAAGAGTGCAATTGGTGAAGGTATGACCAGAAAAGATCATGGTGATGTTTCGAATCAATTGTATGCCAAGTACGCCATTGGTAGAGATGCAGCAGCAATGAAGGCAGTTGTTGGTGAGGAAGCTTTATCGACTGAAGATAAATTATCATTAGAATTCTTAGAAAAGTTTGAGAAAACTTTTATTTCACAAGGTGCCTACGAAAACAGAACTGTTTTTGAAAGTTTGGATCAAGCTTGGTCTTTATTAAGAATTTATCCAAAGGAGATGTTGAATAGAATATCACCAAAGATTTTAAATGAATTCTATGATCGTGAAAGAAATGAACATGAAGATGAAGAAGACAAAGACAAAAAACCAGTTGATCAAGAATAATCATAAGTAATCTTTAATAAATCAACAAAGAAATAAAGAAACAAAGAAACAAAGAAATAAATAGATAAAACAAGCTGTATAATCTACTAAACTTGTTGTAATTTTTATAAAATTTTTGTGTCACTTCGGTCAAAGCCTTAAAATTTCGTTTAACCTAATTTTTCGTTTCGTTACGTTTTTTTTTTTTTGCTAGCAAAAAATAAGCTTTTTTTTTTTCATTAATATATGCAATAAAAAGAAAACAACGTTATCTTTGTTGTTAATAGTGTGTTTGGGGGGAGTTTAAGCAGTGAAAAACAAAGATGGAAAGTAGCTCGATAAATGAAAGAAAACCTCTGAAAATTGTGCTACTAGGAGGTGCAGGAGTAGGGAAATCGACCTTTGCAAATCTGGTATATTCGAAATTCTTTAGAGAGACCTACTATCCAACCCACAAGTCCACGATGATTTTGTTTGATTTCAAACCCAATTCAGATAGAGCTAAATGCTTATTGGATGAACAAGGAGGAGTTAAAGCTAGGAAGTTAATCAATAAAAATCTTGATTTGATATTAAGTCCTATTCTTTTCCAATCGTTTTGCTCAAGAAGTGCACTTGAAGATAGAAGTTTCTCAAGCAAGTCAAAAGTTATCAAGAATGAATATTACAGCCAAAAGTACGAACCAACCTCTATGGTTGATGACTATGTTCCACCGACTATTTCACCAATTACAGTTGAATTAATTGATACCCCACCATTCAAACCTGATATGGTTGTACCATTTCTTGAAGTTTCATTGTACAGAAATTTAGATAAAGAGGATTTGCACAACTTAGCAAATGAACCAAGAAGGCCAGTATCGACAAATCCATTATTAGTTGCAAGTGGAGCAAGTGAATTAGACGGTAATGTTGATGGATATATTTTTATGTACAGTGCGGTACCAAATTTGACTCCACCATCATATGATGATGTTAATAACGATAATAGTAATGATAATAATGACAAAGATGAAGAAGAAGATAATAATAATAATAATAATGACAAGACTGGACACAAGGTTAAAAATATTAATAAACAACAAGATGAACAACTCAATTTACTAGAAATTATAAGAGGTGCAATATTTGATGCATGGAGAGAATACAGAACGTATCAAAGAAAAAAGAAAAAGGGTGAAGAAGGAGATGTTTATTCTTTGGTTTATGGTATCAAACAGCTTTGGAAACATAAGTCAATACAAGATGAGCAAAAGAGATTAGATGAACTGAGATCAATTTCAACTCATTTGGATGATTTGAATATTGACCCAAGCTCTCCAGATTCCCCACCACCAATCTTAATAGTTTGTACTAATGCTAAACACCCATACCATAGCCCGTTGCTAATTGAAGAGGGGAAAAAGCTAGCTAATGAATGGAAAAGCTCTTTCATACTGGTTGACAATGAGCTTCAAACAAATGTCGATGAAACGTTTAGTTTGCTGATCAGAGAAATAATCGAAAGAAAAAAGCTACAGAAGAGAAAAAAGTAAAGTCGTCATTTTATTAGCATTGTCAGTGATATTGTATTAACATTATATAAGGAGAACTGTGTAGATCGTATTTTGAGAATTTTTCTCACAGTAACTAAAAAAAAAACACAATTTTACAAATAATTATAAATAATAAACAAAAATAAATACAAAAATAAGAAACAAAATAATCAAAAAACGCAAGACGAGCGTATAAGAACCAAGTCAGGAACACCAATGGATGAACAGAAGATATTAGTTTCTACTTACTTAAACAAAAGAGCAAAGTCTCACAGTTGGAACAAACGATGGTTTGTCTTAAGAAAAAATCAATTAAGTTACTATAAAGACTCAAATGAGTATAAAGCATCCAAGGTTATACCAATTAACGAGGTATTATCATTCAGTGAGATTCCAGATCATCATAAATTGCATTTCATCATTGTGACAAGTGAGAGGATTTATCATTTAAGAGCATTCAATTTATCAGACTATAAGCTTTGGATTAATGAATTGAGAACAATATTGTATGAAAGAGAAAAAGACCACGGAGACAAGAAGACACAAGAAAAGGAAAAAGAAGAGAAGAAGAATATCTCAGAGAACGAGAAAGAGGATAAAAAAGAAACGATAATATCACCTAATATGAAAAGACAAGACTCAATTGACAGTGTTCAAACCGATTTCCATAATTTCAACCTTTCCGGAACAGATGATAATTTCACTTCCGGACTATCAGACTCAACAAGTACACCAGCATATAATCATGGTCATTTGACTAACTCGTTGGTAAACCTACCACCGCTACCTGAAGAAGATGGTCAATTTCCTACAATATTGGAAAATGGTAACACAGAAGTTCAAAGTAATACAAATAATAATGACCATGATTTGCAATATTATAACTCATTTTCATACGATAATGAAGAACATGTTGTTGGAAAAGGCTCACTTTTAAGACTGAAAAAGAGATATAATCAATGGAAGAAATACTTCATAATATTAACCAATAAGTTTATGTATTTTTACAAGACAAAAAAGGATTTTGAGGCACACAAAGTTTACAAAAAAATAGATATCAAGGATGTCATTGATGTTGTTGAATTGGATCCACTGAGCAAATCTAAAATGTATTGTATGCTGATTGTTACCCCAAAAAAGAGAATAAGATTTAGTGCAACGACAGAAGATGAATTAACCACTTGGTTAGTTTTGCTTAAAACGGCTATAGAGGCCAATAGAAAAGTGGATTACTCTGCAGCATGAATACTTAGCCTCTTGACCGTTTGAGCAGGTTTTAAAACAGTTAACCGTTATGCAAGTAAACAATAGATAAAATAGATATGATTTATTATATCACTGACAGGAGACAAAATTAATTAAATGAGTATTACGAGCCGAGTTGACTTTTGGTTTCTTTTATTTAGTTGTACATTTTTCTTTCTAGTTGATCAATGACTAAACAAAATGGCGAAAGCTAACGAACAAAAAGCGAATCAAAAAGTTGAAAAAAAAACATAAGTCATAAGCAAAACACAGAAAGTGAAGAAATCATAAGTAAAACCAAGTAAATGATATGACAGAACAAATAACAAAACAGCAGCAGAAGGAAGCTGTTAAAGTACGAAAAGAGGTTGACTGTTCAGAAGAATCGATA
Organism: Starmera stellimalicola; assembly: GCA_030580055.1. Taxonomy (NCBI): domain Eukaryota; kingdom Fungi; phylum Ascomycota; class Saccharomycetes; order Phaffomycetales; family Phaffomycetaceae; genus Starmera; species Starmera stellimalicola. The sequence goes on along the minus strand of JAKTSD010000008.1, from coordinate 36,057 downwards.
ATCTACCAATTATCTGAAATATTTCCAAGAATTTCACACTCAAAGATTGAATACACATTTGAAAATTGCGGGAAAGATTCCACTCTAGCTTTTAATGAATTAGCAAGCTTTGCAGCTTCTAATGAATTTTTGGAGGAAGATGGCGAAGATTCCACCAATTCAGAAACATTTCTCAAATTAAAATCAATTTTTCCAAGTATATCAAAACAAAAAATATGCGAGGTCCTCGAAGAAAGTGACAATGATTTAACCAAGTCTGCAGAATTATTGATTTGTTACTTGCAATTACAAGACTCACAAAATTCAGATAAAGAAAAAACGAAGCAAGAATTAAATAATCCAACTTCATTTCAGTATAAAGTTAAGAAATTGAAAGAACTATTTCCAAAGCTTCAGCACAAAATTATTCTTAAAGCATTGAATGATTGTAGTGAAGATTTGGAAAAAGCGACAGAAGATTTACTGACACAAAAACTACTCAAAGATATTGAAGCAGAGCTTGGTGAAGTAAGTGTGAGCGATTTATCAACTCTGAATTCGTCGTCATCATTGTCATCGCCATTATCGTCATCATCATCATCATTTTGGTTATCCTCCAACAGTGATATCGAGAAAATTGTTCTGACTACAGGAATTGATGAAAAAGCAGCAAGACAGTTTTACCATAAAAACACAGCAAATGTTTATAAGTCAATAATTGATATAATTTATCATTATGCTGAAGAGAAATCAACAGCAAAAGTCAACAAAGTTGATGTTGTTGATTTACCAGAGAAGTTTATTCCTGCTGGGTCAAGAGTTCAATCTGCTCCTTATAACAACAATAGATCTGTTGAAGGGTTTAAATTGACAATCCAAGAAAGGGATAATCTTTTAAGAAGAAAAAGAAGTTTCACTTGCAATGAGAAGGAGTTCAGATTTAGCGAAGAAGATCCAGCTTATTTAGAACTCTTATTCTTTGTGAGCACAACGTCAGCATTAAATGCAATTAACCCTGAATTTTATAAATCATGTTTTATATTCTTCAGTGGTGACAATTCCAAAATCATTGATTTATCACTTAACTTGATTGATAAGCATTTAGAGAGGCTTACCTACTTGGACTCATGGAGCAACCCCAGAAAACTGGAAGTTAGTAAAATCAATAATAATAATGACATTAACACATTCAGCAAAGTTGTGCGAAAAACCAAAAAAGTATCAAATGGTTATTCAGGCGATGTTGTTAGCTTAGAGCGATCTGAAGTTTTGATGCAAGAAAAGCAGATAAGTAACTCGATTGAAAACCATGTTGCTGACCTTCATGGCTTTCGTGTTAAAAATGCACAGACTACAACAATTAAGGTTACCGAGAGGTGGTGGAATGATGAGCTGAAAGCAAGAGAAATATCAGGAAATGCTAGATATGGGGAAAAAGCAAGAGAAATTGGTGCCCTGAAGATTATTACTGGCAAAGGTGTGCACAGTGTGGGTGGAATTTCGAAAGTTCGTGCAACTGTTAAAAAGATATTACAAGAAAGACAGTTCATTTTTATTGAGGATCAATCCTTCTTTACGATCTATGGACGAAGAAATTACAAACAGCTTTAACTTCAACGTTTGTTCACTTTCTTCACGGTGGAATACTAAAAGCTTTGAATTGGATGAATTCCGGTCTGTAGATATTGCCTTTAATTTCAATTCCGGTTTTTTTTTTTTTTTTTTTTTTCAAATTGTAGAAAAACAAAAAACAAAACAAAACAGAACTAACGCCAAAAACGCGATAATTATTTTAAAGCGTGAAAGCTGTTGAGAGCAGAAATCCAGACAAAGTACACGAAAATGGACTTTTCTGAGATAGGGGTAAAGTCCAGAAAAATGGGTTTAACTGCCAAACAAAATGTTAAAAGAGATATAAATGATATGGAGGATCTTGATGATTTCTTTAATGATGATACAAGGCAGGAGACCGAATCACCCATAGAGGCGTCTAATGTAGGGAATGGCAGAATGCTTTTTACACCGTCAGACTTAGCAACTCATTTGCGTACCCCACTACTAATGCCACAATCAGTTTCCATAAGGCAGGAATCTCAACAACCACAACAGAGGCCATTATTGTCACCATTACTTTCACATTCCACAGCTATGAGCAATAATGTGGACATTGCAAGACCAAATACTGTTAGCTCTAACGACATTGAAGATATGGATATAGACAATGATATATATCTTGGTAACAATGATAACAATAGTATTGACAATCATAACAACAACAACAACAACAACAACGATTATAATGATTTTTCGTTTGACTTGGACAGCGATAAAGTGCCCATAGTTGAACCGGAATCTGAAGTCAAGGATCCAAGAAGAAGAAATAAGAAAGTTACAAGTTCACATACGAATATTAATGCTAATGCAAATACAACACAGAATACAAAAAGAGAAACACTATTTGTTCATAGTGATTCCCCATTTTCATCTTCAGAAGATCATAGAAGAGAGCGCTTGCAACAGTTAGAATCAAATACCACGATACGATCTGCCACGAAAAGAAAAAAGTCTTTCACTTTTACAAATACTCCAAACCCAAGCAACTACCAATCAAAAGAGCTACAAGACTTATCAAGCTCACCATCACCAATTGCACTGAAAAAGGCGAGCTCAATAACGAAGAATATTGCTCTTAATAAGAAAAGAGATAACCAGCCTTCGGTTAAAGCAAGGGCAAGAGCAAATACAAGAACTAAGGCAAAATCGAGACCCAGAAGAAGGATTTCGTACGATAGTGATGAAAGTGATAGCGATGATATAACTGATATTTCGCAGTTGAACACAAGCATGATTGAAGACGGCAGCTTTAGACCAGATCTCGAAGACACAACTATGAACAGTACATTAAACTCATCGATCAATGAACCACAAACTTCAGATTCAAATGCTGATTCCTCTTCATCCGATGAATCGGATTTTGACTCAATATTAAATTCTAGTAGAATTGACAAGGATTCGCTCAATAGATCGAATAATTTCAAAAGACCAAGAACTGTCGGATCTCCTTCTTCTTCTTCCAGAAGAGGCTCTACCAGCAGAGAACATGTTATAGATGTTAACAGTCTCATAAGAGAACAGAGATCTGATTCAAGATATAGAGATGAAAGCAAACCATTGAGAAGATCATCAAGAGTTAAAGTTCCAGTGTTAGCGTTCTGGAGAAATGAGAAAGCTGTTTACGAAAAGAAATCTGGCGACAAATTCCCAACTTTGAAAAGAATCATAACAGTTGAGGAACCTGAACATGTTCCTAGAACTAGAAACTCAAGTAGATCGAGACAAACGAGTATGAAACAATCAACTTCAAAAGCTCCAAAGGTCCCCAAAATACATGAATTAGAAAGCATTGATGATAATAGTATTGATGAAATCAAGTTGAGTGGTGAAGAGACGAAACAAGATTCAAATTCAAAAGAGGACGGAACAGAATCTGAGGTGTCAAAAGACAAAAAGGGAGAAATTGCTCAACAGGGAATGCAAGAAGGCGAAGAAGATGATGAAGAAGATGAGGAAAAATTAGTTGCAAATGGAGAACTGAAAGGATCGGAATGGGTCAAAAACGGATATCTACAAGTAGATACATTTGAGGGCCATGGATCAGACGTTAGAAGTAAGAGACTAATTGCATGGGCACCAGGTACAGAGAATTTTAGCAGCTCAGTTACATCAGACAAAGATAATTTCAAACTAGCAATTTTATTTGATAAAAATAGAGAGTTCATTGCAACCGGTATGATGCTACTACCGCCTGGGGGAGTTAAAAGTTTGAAAAGCACCGATACAACTTATTTTGTATTTTATTGTATCTCTGGTATTATTGAGGTTACCTTATCAGGCAATGTCTTTTTGATCAAATCTGGCTGTTCAATTGAAATTCCTATGGGAAACTTCTATCAGTTTGTCAATAAGTCTAACAAGGAGGCAACGTTGTTCTTTGTTCAAACAAGAGGTCAGGAACCTGAGGATGATTGGGACGAATGAATTAACTAATGAATAAATATTCCAATTACATAATGAATTATATAACACAAACGGATTACTACACGATTAATAATATCTATATTTATAATAACTTCATAATCAATTCTCGTCATCAGATTTTTCAGCTAGTTTCTTCATTCTTGCAATTTTAACTAGAGGCGACAATGAGCTGACGTCATCTGATTGTTCAATAAATGGATCTGAAAGTAATTCGGTTGCAGTTCCTCTGTTATCTGGGTCAACTTGTAAAGTCCAGTTCAAAAAGTTCTTCAAAACATCTGATAATAATTCTGGCTCTTTTAAGGTTGGTGTGCCATTTGTGGCGATTAGATATAACGCTCTTAATGGTGTTTCATTCAAATAAGGTGGTTCACCTTCAATCATCTCAATTACCATAATACCTAATGACCAAATATCAACTTTTGGTCCGTATTGTTTTCTTGAGACAACTTCTGGTGCCATCCAATATGGTGTACCCACCATGGTTGTTCTCTTTAAATTAACTTCGTTAATTTGTGCACAAAATCCAAAATCTGTTAACTTGATCTCTCCTGTTAGTGATAATAAAATATTATCAGATTTAATATCTCTATGAATGACTCCTTTTGAATGTAAAAATTTTAAGCCTTGTAAAGTTTCTCGACAGACTGCACCAATTTGTCCTTCAGTCATAACACTGTGAGTAACAACATCTGTTAATGATCCTCCTTCCATATACTCCATAACAACCCATAAGTCTCCTTTCAGCAAATATGAATCAATGAAATTGACAATGTTTTTATGTTTACTACCTTTCATAACTAATATTTCATTAATGATCAATTCCTTTTTAGGTTGTTGCTCCAAGTTCATTTGTTTAATAGCAACACAGTCATTGCTACCCTGTTCATATGCTGTATAAACACCACCTGATGCTCCTTGACCAATTTTGATCAGGTCTTTGTAAAGTTTACTTGGATCACCTTCTGAAACTATTGTTGCCAGTTTGGCGTACACTTGTGCAGCCTTTCTCTTCTTTTCTTCCTTCTTACGTGCAATCTGCTGAGGATCTCTGACTGGTTGATCTTTCGAAGGAGTTGGTGGAGGAACGCCATCATGCTGTGGAACTGGTGGAGGATTTTTAGGTGGTGGTGGAGGAGGTGCAAGTTCTGGTGTAGGTACAGGAGGAGAAGTAGGTGGTGGAGGAGGTGGAGGCTGTAGTGGTTGAGCAGCTGATGAAGAATGCTGTGAATGTGTTGGTGAATGGATTCTATGTGTTGACTGAGAGATAGTAGAAACTGAAGGTTTTCTTTCCTTACTTAGAACAGATTGTGATCTTGATAGTGGTGTAACAGCTGGTGGAACTGGAGATGAAGCAGCTGAAGAACTTTGTGGTGGTTTTGGTGGTGGTCTTGAAGGTAGAAATTGGCGATCTTTTGAACCCAAGTTATTCGTTTGATTTTGCGACGGGGTTCTTTGAACTACTATTGGAGAGTGTCCCTGTGAAGGAGGCGCAGGAGCTTGTCTTGGAGTATAAAAAACATGCTCCTGGATAGTTTGTGGTGTCGTGAAGCTTTGGTTTGTTGATTTTGGAGTTCTGAATGAAGGTGTCTTGACTAATTTTGAATTGACTTGATTAAATTTCTTAAAAACCTCTTTATCAGCGTTTTGTGTTTGGTCTTGATAAAATGCAACAATGTCCATAACAGCTTGTGGATGCTGTTCCTGTTCAGTCTTTGTAATTCCGCTCGAAGCTAGCAGTTTTTGCCATTCCATCGGCAATCCAGTATATTGTCCATTTTTATCCACACCAACATGTGCGACATGTTTTGCATCATAAGGGGTTGAAATCTTCAATGTGCCTGGAGCTGTAGAGGACGAACCGCTTCCAGCTGAATTCCTAGAACCAGAACCTGAGCCAGGACCGGAACCTGAGCCACTTCCAGATGAACTTCTAGAACCACCTCCCACTAAACTATTGAAAAAGCCTTTGACTTTATTACTACTTTTCTTCTTTTCAGTATTGGAGGAGTTTCCAAATGGAGAGCTAACGGATCTGTTTTTACTAATTTGAGATTTTGGAGTTTTGTTTGAGACCGAACTTGCTGCCTCTTGATTCAAAATCGGGGTTGTAACTTGTGAAGAGTGATTGGATGGCTTAGTGTTATTTGCAGAAACACTGTTAGTCTTCGAGCTTGTGCTTGGAATTGTTGAGGATGTTTTGTTTTTGATTGTAACATCGGCCAATTCATTTGAAACGTCATCAACCTCAGAATTGCGTAAGTCAGGTATATTGATATTGGATGAGGTTGCAATTGGTTTATCTAATATCTCCACCGATCTGTTTTGCGAGTCAAAGTCTGTAAATGAGTTGATTCTACTGCTGTCCTTTGTGTCTGAGTCAATGAAATCTTTGATGATTTGGTTCTCAAATCCTGAACCAGGCGTGGATATAATTGATGAAGTTTGTACGCTAGAAAATCTGTCTTTTTTTGCATCGATGACTTGTTCAACCACATCATCTGGGCTCGTCTTTATATCCTTCGGATCTGCTGACCTTATACCATCGTTCCCTATTTCAGTTCTTGTTAATTTTGGGGAACTAATTGAAAAAGTTGAATGTACTGATCCACTTTCATTTGCATTATCGTTTGCATTTTCATTTGTATCATCATTTGCATTTTCTATTGAATTTACATCTTCATTTACATCTTCACTTTCAAATAGTTTTTTTTGAAAAGGCTCTTTCAGCTGATGTTCGTCATTGTCATTATCATTATTATTATCATCATCGTTATCAGTTGTGGTACTCTCGCGGCTGTTCTTCTTTATGGTGTCATCCGAATTTGAGTTAGCAAATTTGTTGTTCTTTAAATTGTTCTTCTTTGGAGACACAACTTTGGAAAACACAGCTTTTGAGAACTGGGTGTTTGCAGTGTTTACCACACCTGTGACAAATTTGACGTCCATGGATTTCATGGTTCCTTCGCAATCTTCACTTTCATCATTTAGTATTTGATGAGTTGCTTCACTTCTTTCATCAAATCCCTCATTGTCCCCATCTTTTACTTCAACTTCTATGCTATTGACAGAGCGAGCTATTCTGGAGTTCATACTCTCATTTGGAACAGACTCAAAATCTTCTTCTTCAATCCCTGATGACTCTTCGCCGTCCTCATCGTATTCAGTGGAGTAGCTTGATAACCCCGAGGAAACTCTCTTGAAGTTAATTGGGGCATCTAGTGAGTTGATGATTTGGTCCACTCTCTTGGTGTTGATAGTTACTTTGCCTGGGTCCAAAGTCTTGGATGTTTCACTTTTTAAACTCTCTGATGGGATATCATCTAGGGAATTATTTGAACTCGCCAGCGCGTTCACGTTCAACGTCCCTGGGTACCTTGGCAAGGACCCAGGAGACAATGGGCCTTCGGTTGGAAACTCTGTAGATACTGGGGTGGCCAGCTGTTCTATCAGCGCATTCTTTAATGTAGCATGTGAGTCTCTATTAGTAGTAGTGCTGCTACTACTAGTCTCTTTGTTTATCTTCTCAATGTTTAGCCTCTCCATCACAAACTCTTAATATCCCGCCTTGCTTTGAATTACGTTGAATGCTCAAGGCTCTGCTATGTTATTTATAAACAGACTGGAAACTCGCTGAATGTTGGGTTATTTGATTAGCGCTGGGAAAAATAACATGCTAATTCGAGATTTATTTACAATTTAACTTTAATTTTTTGGAAAAAAGTCCATTACATAAATAATTAATAAGAAAACGGCTGGAAGTTTACCCGACAAACCAGCAATGCATACAATGTTATTATAAGCGCCCATATATTCAGCCGTCAATCAATTAATCTCATGAAAGTAAAAAGGCTCCACCACCTTCTGAGACAGCCTGTGCCAGTCTTTTTTGTAGTATTTCTGGTGATGAGTATTTTGGTAATTTGAGGTAATTAGCGCAAGTCATAACACTTGGTAAATAGTCGTCAGGTTTCAAACCATCCTCACTGTGCTTTAAAACAATTGTAAAGGCTGGTTTCAAGTTTTTGAACCCTCCGATAGGCAATCTGGGTGACCCTGTTAAAAACTGTACAAACAATCTTCTTTCTTGAATGCTGAAATTTGTCATTAGTTTGATTAGTTCTTGCACCATTGGTGAATCTATCGAGTAACCATGATCTGCATGAATGCTTGATAATATCGTCTTATAGCTCCAGTCTTCTTCTTGTTGTCCAAATAATTCAACCAACTCCTTAGGTGAAAATATCAGCATCGATGAATATGGGAAAACTTCTGAAAATCCATCAATAAATGATGCAACTTGTTTTTCAATACCTTTGAATACCGTGTAGTCAATGATATAATTCAAATACTCATCAACATTTTCAGTGGTAACATCAATACTTGATCCATTTTCAATTAATCCAATGTTATTGTACCCCGGAACTTCGAATGATAAGTTTAAGTTTTCAACTTGGTTTTTATTGGATTCAATATATTTGATTGATTTGAATAAATTATCATCAATCTTTGAAATTCTATCTAAACCAGTGCTATAATCAAATTTCAGTGATTCATTATTTTTGATAAAACTCAAACAAATTTCAAAAAAAATGTAATTAAATTGGAAATCTAAGATTCTGTTATCCAAAAGTGCTCTTGCAATAAATTTACCCAAATATTTAAAGTAACTCAATTTTTTCTCATAATTCTCGTCATTTTCATCTAGTGGACTTGGGAACAAACCAGTTTGATAACTGATAAACTTATTTTCGCTCTCTGCATTTCCGTCATCTTCATTATTAAATCTCCAAATTTTCAAACTCTTTTCACAATATAATTTTGAAACAATTGAATAAAACTCTAGTGTTGGTCCTAACCCTGTACCAACTTCATCAATAAATTCTATTTCCAATATACTTGGATGTGAACCTAATCTATCCAAAACTTTGAATGAGCTCTGTAATAAATGCTTTCTGGAAACCCGAACTTTATGCCTTGTAGGTCTTCCCAACGTTAGTTTTTCGTTATTATTCGTATCATTATCATTTGAATCTCCTCCAATATCTTGATTTGATTTATTATTCCACAGCTGGATAAGTCTGGAATAACCAAATGAAGTTGATTGTAAGAAAAAGATTCTTGTTTCCAAGGGGAATAAATATGGGAAATTTCTTGTTATATAAATTGACCAACTTGGTAATAATCCACTAACAACAATCAGGGGCTCTTCTAGTTGTCTATTCAATTTTGCTGACAGCTTGTAATTGATAAATGAATTGCTATTTAATTCAAGTTCATGTAATAATTTCAATAATTTCAAGATGTCTAAAGTAATTGGTTGTTTCAATTTTTTCAACTCTTCATCGCCTTGATTTTTGATTATTGGATATCTATCATCAAATGATAATTTTGGCTCAGTTCCTTCAACTTTACGAAACTTGATTTCGTGAATCTTATTCCAGAATTCATTCGAGACTAAATTTTCTTCATTTTTGAATAATGCACCAAAAATTGTTGTGTCGTAGTCAACTACTTCGTCATCAATCAAAAACTCAATATGCCAGTCTTTTTCATTTTGGGTTGACTTTGGAGATTGGAATTGAGATTGGTTAATTGCAGCAAACAAATTGTTAAATGGAGATTCAACTCTTCGTTTGATAAAAGAATCAATATTTGAAAAAGACGCAATCGCATGAACAACTATTATAAATTGACTCATATTTTCAAATAAACCATCATCATCCGATTCAGCAACTAATCTTAGCTTGATTTGTTTTGCTAATGAGGTTGCTCTATTTTCTCCAATCTTTAACCCACAACTTAGAATTTCAAAAGATTCCGATCTCGTTAAGGCTTCTTGTAATTTTTCAATTAATAATTTAAACGATTCATCATTGAAAGTTAGTTTGAATGACTTTATGCAATCGTAATTATATTCCTTTGTGAATAAATGAATTAAATTCTGAATGACTCCAGAACCAATCATTTCAAAACTGGAAATTGTGAAATCCTTGCCTGATAATGAATTTTTGAAAGTTTCCCAAAAATTATTCCAGTCTGATAAACTGTATGACTTGATTATTGAAGAGTCCTTAATAATTGCACCTAATTCATCTAGTACTCTTAGATGTTCTAATTTTGATGAACTCGATGCTTTTTTAGATAAATATTCTTGTTCAATTTCTGTTGAGTATTTTGTAAGGTTGGTTAAAATCTCTTGAATTGATAAGTTTTTAAAGTTTGGCAAAAGGTCTTCTTTTGCTGACGAATTGCCCAAATTATATGCCTCATGTTGCTCTCGTTCATCATAAAAGTCATCCTCATCTTCATCCTCATCAAATTCATGGTCTTCATCATCCTCATTTTCCTCACTTTCTTCGTCATCATAGTCAGGTTCATCTTCTTCATCTTCATCCACATGCTCAATTTCATCTTCAACCTTATCTTCATCATTAGATAACAAGTGTTCATCAAATTCTGCTTTCGTACTTCTCAAAACCTCCAGTATTGAAACAGTATCCGAAATTAAACCTTCTCTTTCAAAGATATTGATGAACGTTGCTGGGTCTTTTTGAATTAGCATATTTGTTATTAAAAAAGCACCCAATAATGAATAATAAGGTTTTGAATCTTTGACCTCTGAACGTACAATATCTTTATTTTGAATTATAATCGAAGCTAGTAAATTGATTATTGAAAACTTCGAATTCAATAAATTCAAATCATCTAAGGAAGCAACGATCTTGATTAGTGAAATTAAAACTTTCAAACGAATTTCATAAATAACTGTTGAAGAATAGATGTTTAGCAGTAACTCAAAAATCTGATTAACAAACTCAATATATGAATTCTTGATATTGGAGTAACTTTTTTCAAAATTAACATTCTTTAATATTGAAATATTCAAGTTATTATTCAGTGATGGTAATAAAGTTAGTATTAAATTTAGAATTGAAATGATCAAATCTTTTGGGACATTCATTAAAGTGTCAATATCAACTGTGTTACTTTTATCATCAGTGTTGTTGCCATTGTTAGTATCATCTCCAATTAGAACAATTTTATTTTCTGATGATGATTTCTTGAATTTTTTCAATAAAGTGAAAATTGCATTAAACAGTTCATTTTCACTTAAAATTTGAATTGAAATTTGTTCATTATAACAAGAGATTTTCAAAATGTTCAAAATAAGTAAATTGGTTGATAACGATGTATCAAAATTGCTTATAACTTTGACCATTTTGGTAATCAAATCATTGGAAATCAATTTCGATAAATTATTGAAATTTTTTATATTTAGAATAATCCTTGAAATTGCCAACCAAGCAGTATCCACTTCTATATTATCAGTAAATTCGATTACCACTCTTTTCAAAGTTGGAAATATATCTTCAATTAAATGGAATTCTGTTTCATTAAAGTGTTTGACAGAATTTGCAGTTATTAAAACAGCTTTTCTTTGAGCATGAATTGTGAAAAAATCAATGTATTGTAAACATGAGGACAAACATCCTTTTTCAAATATTTTGTGACCACAACTTCTTGAAATAACTTCTAGAGTTTGTAAGCATTGTTCAGCAAGATCAATATGGCTAATTTCAAATAATTTAGATTGTAAAGCTTCAATTATCCCGTATCTAACTGAAACGTGAACATAATCATTATTGGTTTCCAAAAAATTGTAAAAGCATCTACATGAAACCAATTGAATCTCCAGTTCATTCTCAAAGAACGGATCAGTCAGTATATCAATCAAAGCACGAGCCAACTCTGCAACCGGCAATCTGGTTTCAGCAGATAGTTCGTTCATCATTAGTAAAGCTTCTGACAATTCATTCAGAGTCTCCAATACCAAATAAGGATCATCTCTTCTTGATAATCCACGGACTAGACCTGTAATATTATTGTCCGATCTTCCACCAAATCCAGCTCCAAAAAAACCCATGGCTTCCGGAAACATTCTTGCCATATTTTCTGCTAAATTATTTCTTCTCTGTTGGTCTGAATGACTACTGGTGTTGGCATTATTTCTTGATATTCTATTGGCAAATGATCTCAGAGTGTCTTCCAGCAGTTCATGCTCACGCTCATCATTGCTATCAAATTCATCATCATCATTATCATCATCATTATTATTGTCACTGCTATCATTATTGTGGTCATTATCATTAATATCATTCTCATGACGATTATAGTGGCTGTGAACTGATCTCATTAAATCATCATGATCGGTTTCATCTTCATCATTGTCATCGTCATCGTCCCCAATGTATTCCTCACTTTCTTCTCTGGATGAGCTTCTGTTGGCTTGTGTTTCTGAGAATCTTCTGTACTGATTAGATAACCGCAGCAGAGCATCATTTTCCTCATCTTGATCACTGTTGTTTCCTGATTGATCCACTTCCATTAGCACATCATTTTCAACATCGGCGGGCTGCTCATGTTGATCGCTACTGCTTCCAGCCGTCATAACATCCACTTTGGACCGTCTCTTTCCAGCTGCAACCATGCTATCAAATCGTTCCTAAAGGATCCAGGCTTGTCAATCAATACCAAAAAATCCTATGTAAGCACTTTTTACTCCTAAAACGCTTGTCAATTCGCTCCAAATCAACAAGTTTCAAAGGTGTTTAGTGGCAAATTGTGGTTTTGATTCAAAAAACAAAAAATCAAAATTTATCGCTTATAAAATGGGTGCTGCTCATACCGAAAATATTTTTTGTGCAGCTAAAAATTTTTATTTAGTAGGAAAAAAAAATATTTTTTTTAAATTTATTTCACAGCCAAAAGAAGTAGGAAATAGAAGGGAAAGATGCCGAGATCAAAACGTTCTAGACTTGTGACGCTTGCACAGACGGACAAAAAAGGCCGTGAGAACAAGGAAAGAATTTTTGATGAGATCAGAGAAGGACTAGACAATCATAGATATGTATGGATGTTCTTCTTAGACGATGTGAGAACCCCAGTTTTACAGGAGATTAGAAACGATTGGGTAGGATCCAAGCTTATTTTAGGTAAGAGAAGAGTGCTGGAGAAAGCGCTTGGAGACACTGTTGAAGAAGAATACAAAGAAAACCTTTCCAAATTTGGGAAATTAGCCCGTGGAGTTACAGGACTTCTTTTTACCGATGAAGAGGTTGAAACAGTTACTGCATATTTCACAGATTACAAGAGACAAGATTATTCCCGTGCTAATTCCAGATCACCAATTGACTTCACCATTCCAGCTGGCATTATTTACACAAGAGGTGGACAAATTCCAGAAGACGAGGATGTTCCAATGTCGCATTCCATGGAACCAACTTTCAGAAACAAGTTCAAATTACCAACCAAAATCAAAGCTGGTAAAATTACTCTAGATGAACCATACCATGTTTGTTCAAAAGGTGATAAACTAGATGTTTTGCAAGCACTTATCCTTAAGACATTCGGAGTTGCAGCCAGTGAATTTAAAGTTGGCGTTAAAGCTTATTATGACAATGAAACTGCTGACATTAAAGTTGTTGACATTAATCTTGCTAAATGAGCCCAATATGTTGTTTTTCTAATAATTTGTGTATATTAAAAAAAGAATGGATTTTATTATCTGATCCACCTTTGTATAACACTGCTTGACATTTCCACCGTATTTTGGTTCATTTCTACCATGAAAACATTGCTAAAACATGTTTTAATTTGCTGGATTTTACTCATAATCAGTTCTAGCCTCCACTGCTCATTTTTATACTCTTCAAACAACCCATAAATCCCCAAATTCTTAAATATCTGCTGCTGTGCTAAATAATCGTACTCCAACTTCCCCAAATAAACAAACAACTTGTCAATGGCGTCAATATGAACCACTTCCAACTCGTTCTTTCTGATCGAATTGATGTAAAAAACCGTGGACCGGTCTGCACTGGGTGGGATTTCCACCTCTTTTCTTTCGCTACCAAGCACAATCAGCACACCACTATCATCACATGCAACTAAATCATCCACCAGGCTCACTAAAGTTCCAACTCGCAGCATCAAAAGTGCTCTTCCTAATCAATAAAACTCAAATTGCATTTTGCAGGCGCCATAAACCATTACATAAGCCTTACATAAGCATTTAATTTGGTTTTCCATTTTTCAATTCGACATTTTTTTTCATGCTGGGAAAAATTATTCGAAAACGAGCAGTTGAACATGTTGAGAAGGGTGATTTGTGAGTAGCAGGCCGAGATGAGAACTTGTGTATACAGCAGAGGCACTAACAGATTTTTTCAATAGCTAAACCAAGCAGTTTAAGTCGCTGTTTCAGTGCAAACTCAAGAATCTTGAACAGTGAAAACGGTGAAGCTGCCAAAGAAGAGATAAAGAAAGAAGCCAAAGAAGTGAATTCCGAAGAGCTGAATGAAGTGCTGCCACTTTTTGAACAAACCTTAAAGAGCTGGGAACAATTTCAAAAGGAAGATGAAATTTTTTATGATTTGTTTAAAGGCGAAGGAAGAAGCGAATTCAGTAAGAAGCTGCTAGAAAATAAAGAGTTAGCAGAAGAAGCCAAACTGTTGTTCCAGCAGCTAGTCAAAATTGACCCAAAGAAAGTCAACATTGAAACAAAAAAGGAAGAAACCAACAGCAGTAATTCAAAATTATATTCAAACTCAGAGAAGTACCCATTCTTGAAGAAAACCAGCAAAAATGAACCATATTCTCCACAAGAGCTCTACATCCGTCGCTCCAACTACCTCGATGCACATTCCAAAACCGGCTCGGTGTTGAAAGATGTTTACATTCCACATCACGATATTTTCTATCCAAAGGACATTAAGAACATCACAGTTTCCAAGCTATTAGCCTCAGGTGCTCATTTAGGACACTCCACAACACTATACAAACCACTTAACCAGCCTTTTGTTTACGGGAAATATAAAGGATTGAGTATCATTGACTTGAAGCAAACCCTGATCCACTTGAAGACTGCTTCTAAAATTATTGAAGGTGTTGCAGAAAAAGGTGGACTGATTTTATTTGTTGGCTCTAGACCCGGACTCAAGCGTACCTTGGAGATTGCTGCGTCAAGAGTGAACGGATGTTTTGTTTACAAGAAATGGGTTCCAGGTAGTTTGACCAACTCATTGGTTGTTTCCAAGTTTTCAACCAGAAAAGAAATTGACGTGTTTGGTAAACCTACCGGCCGTGTGCTATCACCAGAAGAGCAGAGAAAGATTATGAAACCGGATTTGATGATTGTCCTCAACCCTGTTGAAAACTCAATCCCATTGGTTGAAGCTGAAAGATTGAATGTCCCTACTATTGGAATTATCGATTCTAACGCTGACCCAACCGTTGTGACATACCCAATTCCGGCAAACGACGATTCCAACCGTGCAAGCTCTCTGATTGTAGGTGTGTTGTCAAAGGCTGGTGAGAACGGGTACAAAAGGTATCTAAAGAGTATCTCAGATATTGAGAGTAAATTCAACCCAGAGTTGACTGAAACTTCTTTGGATCCTCAATTAGAGGCCCCAGCTCCACCACAGCAACAAGCCAGCACCCCAGCTTAAATGTACATAGAACAAATAAATAAAGAAGAGCTCGATTAATATACAGTGTAAACCACATGCTCGTAGTACAGCTAATACAGATTTGTTTTTAAATATTAATTATTACTGACTATCATTATGCTTCTATCTATGTTCTTTTTTTTCAAATGACATGCAATCATTTGTTCTTATCGTCTTCAGACTTGTCAACTTGGTCTTCATCTTCATCTTCATCCTCATCTTCATCATCACTACGTTCATCCGCAGCGACACCTCCAAAAACAAATCTGTATAAGATTCTGAAGATCAAAAACAACCAGTATAAGTTTACGATTTGTAAGGCCCCAATCAAGAAGAAGACAATTGGCAATGAGATCCAACATTTATACTGCTGAGTTGCAAAGTTTAAAACATACGGACCCACGGTTCTGAACTCAGTTAAGACGGACCACAATATTTTGAGATTGATGTAGTGACGCAAGTATATCCAGGCCCCGACGAACACAATGAACCATGGGCCTTGAAGCGGAGAGTCCAAGTAGTTCAATGTTTTGGAGACGGCTAAGAAGAAATCAGAAACATCCATGGTGATGTAAACAGACAGGCCCATTTTACTGAAATGGAACACGTAGGACAACCAGATTAGCGCTATTGTGATGATATGGTGTAGGATCAGCTCCTTGAAGTCCTTTCTTGGCTTTTCAACCTGCAAGATCAAAATACAGGACTGCTGGGCCCAGAACGCAGCCTGGCCCAGATAGAACACCTTGTACAGGTACTCGTTAGTCAAATCTGGGTACGTGGCGTACATGGTGTCTGTTCTGAACAGCCACAGGTCGCTGTGGTACATGATGTAGAGTCCAAAAGGCCCACTGATGCCGTAGTAGAAAATGGAGTAAGTCTGCTCCATGAATCTGTTGATCTTACCGGCTTTTCTAAACCCCACAACCTGGGACAGAGGCTTCAGGACCATCTGCATGACGAACTCTCTGAGGAAAGTGAAAAACACCATGTAATAGAGGATGAAGGCGAGGTCCTTGATGCCTTTTCCGTACTGGTTGGTATCGCCGACTTGGTACGAAACCGCGACAAACATGTGCAGTGGGTTGGACTCGGTGTAGTTGCCGCTGAACAGGTACGCGGAGTACACCAGGCACAGGATCACAGCTGGCGTAAACCACGAGTTGCGGAACGCAATCTCAATGTACGCAGTCCACATCTTCTGGAACAGGTCAAAGTTGGACTTGGGCTCAATAGACAGGTTGTGGATTCTGGCGCTGGAGGCCAGTTTCTCGTCACTGGACGCGTTCGACGTGCTCAGACTTCTGACACGCGTGTCGCCAAGGTCAATCTTGCCTAGCGAGGAGGCTCTGCGTCTCGACATGTTTCCTTTCTCTTTCAAGTGCAAAAGTAGATAAAAGTTGTTGTTGTTTTGGGTTTTCGCCTAAAATTTTTAAGCACAGCCAAATAGGGGAAGTTTGGTTATTTAAGTAATTATTTAATTAGTGTTACTTGGTCCGTGCGCTGAATTGGACTGTTTGATTGTTTAGGTACTGCAAGTGCATAGGCCATGGGGTACCAGAGCGAGCTGGAGAGAGCTTTTTGTGAGTATATGGGTAGCAAAGCTGGCAGAAGTTGTACTAACTAGGGCCCAACCCACAGACAAAGCAACTGATGAGACCCTTTTAGCTGACAACTGGCAGTACATTATCCAGGTGTGCGACAAGGTGAACGAGGACCCGGAAGAGGGGTGCAGGCAGATTGTCAGCCTGATAGAGAAGCGGCTGATGCTGAAGAACGGTAATGTGCTGCTGAGAACGCTTTCGCTGCTCACGTCTGTGGCAGAGAACTGTGGGTCACGAATCAAGCCGGAGATCGCCACCAAGGCGTTCACGGGCATGCTGCTCAGAAAGCTGGGCGACCCGGCGGTCCACAAGGAGATCAAGACCAAGATTGTGCAGGTGCTGACGCAGCTGAACGAGTCGTTTAAAGGCGATCCCTCGCTTAAGCCCATCAAGGACGCCTACAAAGTGGTCAAGCACGACTACAGACAGTACCTGCCGCCTGACAAGCCGGTCAAATCGAGCTACTACACCGACAGTGCCAGCACCAAGGAGGAGGAGGACCTGCGGGCTGCCATTGCGCTGTCGCTGCAGTCTGCGCCACAGCAGCAGCAGCAGCAGCAGCAATCTGTGGCGCAGCAGCCGGCGCAGGTAGTGCAGCCAGCACAGCAGCCAGTGGCCCATGCGGCACCACCGCACCAGGAGAGCAAGAAGCTGGGCTTCAGCAGGGTGTGTGCGCTGTACGACTCCTTCAGCGAGGACCCTGCAGACCTCAAGTTCAGAAAGGGAGACGTGATAACCGTCATCGAGCGTGTGTACAAAGACTGGGGCAAGGGCTCTCTGCGAGGACAGATCGGGCTGTTCCCGTTCAACTACGTGACGCCCCTGACCGAGCCTACGCAAGAGGAGATACAGAAGGACATCCAGCTGGAGAATGACATTCTGAGCCAGAATGCCAAAGTCGAAAAGCTGCTCTCACTGCTCACCAACTGCAGAACGCCCCAGGACTCCCTGCACCTGTTCAACAACCAGGAGTTTAGAAACCTGTACCAGGAGATTACAGTTATAAAGCCGGAACTGGCTGGCTTAATCGAGAAGTTCAGACTCAGAAAAGACGATCTGCTGGATCTCCATAAGAAGCTGAAAACGTCCACTGAGGCCTACGACTCGCTAACGACTCGCGCCCAGCCGCTGCAACACCAGCCGAGCCCGGGGTTCAGCCCAAGCTACAGCCCAGGCAACTCAAACCTCACCCCCAGCTATCCCCCATATCCCCAGTACTGAAAGTGTCTGGCTGTATGTAAATTCCGGTACGCGCCACATCCGCAATAAATGCTCCTTTTTTGAATTTCTAACACATAAAATTCAGTATAAGGCGAATAAAGACGGTAACGCGACAGAATGAGCTCGTTGGATGTTATTATTAGAGACATTGTCAATGACACCCCTAGCGGAGAAGTGAGTGATGCCAATTGTGGATCCTGGGGAATACCGGACTAACAGAGTAGATCAACAATGCCGTTGAGGACATCAAGAAGATCATCCCAGGCAAGAACATCAGTGCCGAATTGGAGTCTGCAATGAAAGACTATAACATGGACAACTGTGTAGAAGTGTCTGTGGGCGATGAGACAGTCATTTTATCGAGATTTAACTACAACGAGGCAAGTAATACGTTTTGGGATTCCGTTATTGGCAAAGAGTTCAAAGTGGATAACATCAAACTGAAAGTCAGTGATGTTGGTGAATACGAAACCATTGACGACAAGTTTAAACCTCTAATTGCGGATTTGAACAACTACTTGAACGATAAATTTCCTGGTGAAACTGCTGTCGCAATTTATCCGCAACAAGAGGACGTCAATGTGATAATAAATTCGCAAAAATTCAAACCAAATAACTTCTGGTTTGGCAAATGGAACTCTGTTTATAAATACAACGCCAAAGAGCAAGAGCTGACTGGAGAAATCAAAATTGATATTCATTTTTATGAGGACGGAAATATTAGACTAAAAGACTCGAAAACGTTCAAGCAACAAGACGTGGCGTTAGACAAAATCACTGAGGCAATTGAGTTGACTGAAAACAACTATCAAAAATCTCTAAACTCCTCCTTCATCAAACTAAACGAGAAATCGTTCAAATCACTAAGAAGACAACTACCAATAACAAGATCGAAAATCAACTGGGAATCAATCAATAACTATAAAATTGGTGAAAATCTAAACAATTGAAGCAGATGAAACCAACATGGACTTGAATAAGTTACTCAATGAGCTTGGATGAGTATTAAATCAACTTAAATAAAGTATATAAAATAAAAAAAATCAATAAAGCCAAACCAACCATTCTCCAAATTCCATTACCTGACTGTAGCGAACGAGTCAATCCTGTTGACGAGTTTCGTATATTATCATACAAATTGGATATATTATTTGAAATGTTGTCAATTATCGTTGAATCATGTTGTACATTTGTTTGAATTTCTTGATTGATGTTTCTAAATGTTGATAGTTTTGATGCTAATTCTTCGAATCTTGAATTGTTCTATTTGACGATATTAGTATTGAAATTTCACAAAGCTAACACTCAAGTAAACTCACCTCATTCTCCTGTATTGAATATTTTGACATTATAATTTTTCGCAAAAGGGAGACAGACGATAAATAAATTATTGCGAATTTAACGCAAAAAAAAAATAAAATACAAAATATAAATAAAAAAATAAAAATTTAACTTAGGAAAAACATATATACAGAAAAGAAATAATATCTTGTAATTTGTTAGTAAAAGGCCCATCGATCTCGCAATCATTCGTTATATAAAGCATAAATCAATTTAAATATTCAGTGTAGATCTTGGTGTTAAAGTTTTGGATTTTCATGAACCAGTCAAAAAAGGCGACTTTTTCTCATCACTAAATTGATTTTTGCTTCGCTTCATACATTGGTCACATACATTTTCCTTTCTGAGGTCTAGTTAGTACTGCAATCTCAATACATTCAATGAAAAAGCAAACAAAATATTTCATCAGATATAAATTTTATAGCAGTTGATTGAAATTCCTTTAATGAGACCGGCGAGTCCCGGAAAGTCATCACTCAATCGCAAATTAATTCATCATAATGTAAATTTGTTTGGTAAAAAACAGCATCATGAACATACATTTTTCAATTAACTTTTAACAGAATTGTTAACGAAGTTGCAAATTGAAGAGAAAGGGCAAATTTTAATTTGGTTTTTATATTAAATTTGCGAGTAAGCACAGAAAATGCGAAAATTGAAAAAATCGGCATTCGGTGTTTGGGTGTTATAATGTGACTGTGCAAAAAAATTGAACTTCCTAATTCGGAGTTTTTTTAAAAAAATTCCAAAACCCAAACAGACTCATTTTGAGGACTCTGAAATTTTATTTTTTTTAGAAAAGTTGAAATTTAAATATCGAATTTTTTAGTTAATTTATATCAAATAGAACCAAGTAAAAATGTCACAAGAAACATCTGTTAAAGCCAGTAACTGGAGATTAGTCGAAGTTGGTCGTGTTGTCCTTGTCAACAAAGGTGCCTACAAAGGTAAATTAGCAACCATTGTTGAAATTATTGATCACAAAAGAGTATGTTTGAATATTTGATTATAGTAGTTTGTGTTTTAAATGTTATGTGATATGAAAACACGATCATGTGGAGGGATATGGAACGATTATAGAGGAAGAAAAAGCGTGCAGGAGTCACAAGAGCCCGAAGAGACATCATTTAAAACACGAATTTACTATTCTTTTTCGTCAACTTGAGAAATGAACAGTTTTACTAACAAATAACCCTACAGGCATTAGTTGATGGTCCAACCACCGGTGTTCCACGTCAATCTATCTCATTAGCACACGTTGTCTTAACCCCATTAACCTTCTCATTACCAAGAGGTTCAAGATCCGCAACTGTTGCTAAAAAATTCACTGCAGCTGAAATTGAATCCAAATGGGCTTCATCATCATGGGCTAAGAAAATCGCTCAAAGAGAAAGACGTCTTGCTTTGACTGACTTTGAAAGATTCCAAGTTTTAGTTTTAAAGAAACAAAGAAGATTTGCAGTTCAAAAAGCTGTTGCAAGAGCTTAAATTAATAACAAAAAAACAAACAACTAAAACTACAACTACAACTTCAACTTCATCAAAACAAAAAAAATGAAAAAATGAAAGAAATAAAGAAATCTGTTTATTATTTTTAATGTTTTTTTAATTAAGATGTTTATAAATCCTTGGTTAATTCTTGCTGTAAATACTTTATTAGTAACTCTGAATTTTTCTTTGTCTCTGGGTATTTTGAGAAAATTTTGTTAACAAAGTCCATTTCAACTGGATTTAAATTTGCTAGGAAGCTAAAACTACTGTCTAGCTGTTGCTGGTGGTTAAAAATTTCTTTCAAGTTCAGCATTTCTTTCTTAATGATTAGCAGAACAAATAAATTCTCATCTCCCAATTGATTGTTCTTGGTTGAGTTTTCAAATTTGATGTTAAATGTTGGTGATTCATCTTTCTTTGCTGGTATTAAATAAACTTCTTTAACAAAATCTTTTAATAAGTTATTCTTCTTTTTGATTATTCCATACTTTCCTTTACTATAGTAATAGTTGAACAGTTTTCTGTAATTCTTCAAATTCGTATCATCACCGCAAACATCTAATCTCAGTAATAAAAATTTACGATGTTTTGATAATTTGGAAATATAATCGTCAGCTTTTGACTTATCGAGTCTTCCTTCTATTTCAATTGGTGCATCTGCATCAAATAAATATTTACTTAACTTGATATTTTCCTCATAGAAGTTAAATGTAAAGTTTTCTAATGCTAAACGCGACTGGAAGTTTGTAACTCCAATAAAAATAGTTTGACCTTCCCAGATTTTGTCATCTGTGATTATTGCGCCCACAGTTGGATCGTATTCGTCATCACCGTCTTCTTCTTCGTCCACTTTGTCCTGTAGCAACTTTTCAAATTCATCATCGTCGTCACCAACACTGATATTTTTATATCTGTGGTCATCTCCATTGATGTTGTCATGGTTGTTGCTGTTATCAGTACCGGTAAAGTGGTCATAATTATCATCATTACCATTACTATCACCGTTATCACTAGCACCCTTCTCACTTGTATATACAGGTTCGTTATCATCATCATTATCATTATTATCATTATCATTACTGGCACCATCACTCGCACTCTCGCTCTTATTCAACTTTTCGTCGTCTATCGAGACACCAACGTTGAAGTCAAATGTTACTGACGACGATGGGTTATCGTTCTCAATTAAAACATCGCCTTTATGTGTTCTTCTGATATTCGACACTTGTTGTCTCTCAAACGTCGCTAATGTCATTGACTCTCTGATGGCCTCTTCTTTCTCTTTTTTCAAATCCGGGTTCAGTAACTCATTGACAGAAAGGCGAACTAGCTTATTATACGATATCTGCTTCTTGATAATCGACTCTCTTAGTTTGAAATTCTTGGAATCTTTGACATTAACATAAATTCTCAAACATCCTTCTTTGTAGTCTTTAGTAATCTTCAGGGTTTCTAGATCGTGATGTAGCTGATACAACTCTTCTTCTAGTTCAATGGCATTTGTTTCACTTTGCTTGGAAATTTCTTCAACTCCAAAATCAATTGAATCTTTAAACTCATTGAAAAGGTTCTTAAACATTAATTCAAACCTCTTCTTAACAGCTTCTCTTGCCTTAAGCGTAATATCATCGATCTGCTTGGATTTTCTTTTCTTAGGAGCAGGTTTTTTGGTCTTGTTATCGTCAAGAAAATCAACATCACCTACTAGTTTGTTCTCATATGATTTTCTGGAAGGTTCACGAATACGTTTTGGCCTGGATTGAGCCAACGAATCTTCCTTCTGTTCCTCTTTCAAATCTTCCTTCTCCAAAAACTCTTCATCTTCGTCTTCGTCTTCATCCTCGTCCTCATCGTCTTCTCCAACGTTATTCAAGTCATTCTTAAACTCATCAGCTTCTTCGTCATCATCTTCATCGTCATCAGCAATTAGCATGCTTTTGATCAGCTTTTTCCGCTTAAGCTGCTTCTCAATATATGGCTTCGGGTCCATGTCAAAATCAATTCCTTCATACTGTGGGTTTTCTGGATCACAAACATTACAATAATAATATTTAGGTATTTTTTTAACGCCTCTAAGCACACATTCATTATGTTGCCAGGTATTACAGTTATCGCATTGAATCATCTCCCGATCATCTTCTTCCTCGTTATAGTTCTCGTCTGTTGTACCACATATCAAACACAGAACTGTGTCTTGCGCTTTGTTATTTTCCTCCTCTTTATTGCCATCATCTTCATTATTCTTCGTCTCTTCAGTGCTATTTTCTTTAATAAACTCTTCTTGTGCTGCCAAGAAGTCTTTGTACCTTTGTGTGGTTCCCCTGTTTCTTCTTGTTCGTCTTACACTGGTCTCTTCTTCAGACATTTCTTATTTGTTATGTATTATATCGATACTCAACTGTAATTATTTCATATTTATAAAAAATTTGTAATTTTTTTGAAATATTTCATTTTCGCAAAAATTCCAAATTTTCTTGTTAGAATTCGCAAATTTTGCGAAAATTGCAGTTTACGTTTTGTGTTTTTTTTTGTTTCGGAAAAATTGCGAGTTTTCTTTTCTTTTGTTAAATAGGAGAAAAAAATACAAAAAAAAAAACAAAACAAAACAAAAAAAACATAAATTCTATAAACAAAAACAAACTATTTTATTGTTACTGTTACTATTACTATATCACCGTCATTTACTAGCCACCACTGAGTAAAAGTTTGTGAAATTCCAAACTACTCTAACTCATACTCAACAACACCCCCTTCTTCATATTAGTTAAATTTGACTACTGTTTATTAAAGAAACCTTTGATTTTGAGAAGAATAAATTGAATATATTAAAATAAGATAAAATATATCAAAGTGCAGAAAAGAAACAATGGCGGCGCTTTTTAAAAGATATTTTTTGTCTGAAAAACCAGCTGGTGCCACCATATCAGACTTGGATTTCGATTTGAATCCCAAAAGTTCAATTGAGAAATTGAAAAATCATGAATTTACAAGAAATGAAATCATCCACTATTCAACACTGATTTTTTTCCTAACAGTCACATTCTTTATAAACCCAGCAAACTTTTTTATTAAAATATTGTTAACCTTTGCATTTATATTAATTTTATTAATACCACTAACATCACAATTTTTTCTTAATGGATTACCAATTATAACCTGGGTTTTATTTTTTTTCACATCCACTGGGATCCCAGCAACTTACAGACCACCAATCACAGTCAAAGTACTGCCAGCAATGGAGACAGTGCTGTATGGAGATAATTTAAGTGACATTTTAGCAGCAAAGACCTCGGCAGTTTTCGATATTTTGGCATGGATTCCATATGGTTTGATCCATTTTGGATGCCCATTTTTTGTCGCAGGATTTCTGTTCCTGTGGGGACCACCAACTTGTGTCAGAGGGTTTGCGTTTGCGTTTGGATATATGAATCTAATTGGCGTGATCATTCAATTAGTTTTCCCTGCTGCTCCACCATGGTACAAGATCTTACATGGATTGGACCCAGCTAACTACTCAATGTTGGGATCTGCAGGAGGTCTGGCAAGAATTGACACCTTATTGGGAATCGATTTATACACCACAAATTTCAGTAAGAACTCCCCTGTTGTGTTTGGTGCATTCCCATCACTTCATTCAGGTACAGCAACTATGGAAGCTTTATTCATGTCTTGGCTGTTTCCAAAACTTACCCCAATCTTTATATGCTATGTGTTGTGGCTATGGTGGTGTACAATGTACTTAACTCACCATTATTTCATAGATTTGATGGCTGGATCGTTCCTATCATTTGTTATATTTGAATATACCAAATACAAACAGCTTCCAATAAATGAGAAAAATGCGGTCAATCGTTGGTCCTACTTTAATATCAGATTCCACAATATTTATCAGGAAGACCCACTAGAAATTGACTTTGTCAATGACATTGAAAACAATGCATCATTTTCCTCATCCCAAAGAAGAATTGTCGGCGATGATGTTGAATTGAATTTGCTTTCCAGACCAAAATCCGTCACTGAAAGTGATGCTGCAACAGCTGCAGCTGGAGACTCATCTTCTTCGATATCACCTTCGCTATCGGTATTTGAAAATGAACAACCGTCTTCTACGCATTCTTCGAGATCGATATCCAGATCTTCCAACACCTCACTAGAAAGCGCGTTTGAAATGACAGTACCACCAATCAGCACTACCTCTAAATCGCGAATCGATTGATTACACACAGCATACACAAATCTTATTTAATACTTTTACTGCAATTTGTAGTTAGGCTAATATAAATATTATATAATCTGAAGTGTAGAATGACTAAGCAACAGCATTGAATTCGCCTTGATCCAATTTAGTCAATTTCAGTGGGTTTCCAGTGACTCTGAAGTACAAGTCTTTGATGTCCTCAGTGACTGACTCAAAGTGCGAGGTGGCATCGTAGGACTTGGAGATGAAAACTCCGTCGTTTGAACCGTCATCGATTGGTTCGAAAATTTCACTCAGACCCATAAAGGTGTGTTCAAATGAAGTGATGTTCAACAGCTTGAATGCAGCTTCTAACTGCAAGTGTGGTGGAGTGTTTTGTTCCTCGTCAATGATCGTTGAAACAATGGCAACAAATTTGTTAGGTGGACAAACTTTATGTTCTGAACCAATTAGTGCAATATAAATATCATTTTTTCTGTTAATCTCTTTACCTGGTAAGATGATTTGGGCAGAGTTTTCACCATTCTTCAATGGCAAACTGTTTAAGATAGAGATTGTTCTGATAAGCTTCTTGGTTTTATTGACTTTTTCTGGGAAGTAGGTTGGATCTGCAATAATAACTTTTGACTTAACGGTTTCAATTTTCCCGTCTAACTCGATCTTGATACCAGAAACCCTTTTGGTTTTCTTGTCTCCCTCTTTTTCCTCTTTGTCGTTACTATCATCATCGTCTTCGTACAGGATTTCTTTAACCTGCGTTCCCAGCATAAAGGTTCCACCGTAGATTGCACTCAATCTTGAGAACCCCTGTGGTAACTCACCCAGCCCATACAGCGGGTATAAATAAGGCGACTTGCCGTACTTGGCAACGGACTGAACGTATAAGATAATTCTCTCGATTGAGCTTCTTGCTGGCTGTTGCAAGTAGTCGTCGTTGTCGTATAGAGCCATTGCATGCCCAATAAAGTTTTTGGTACCGGCCTCTAAGCCAAACTTGTTGAAAACTTCATCAGTGGTGTTCTTGTCCAGGTTCAAGCCTTTGTGGGTTGAGACTTCGTCATCGTTGTAGCTTGCAACGAATTGAAGGAAGTTTCTCAAACGTCTTTTCTCGAATATTCCAATCAACGAGGACGCAATTGCCTCATACTCTGTGGCTGGCACTTTAGATGGTTTGCCGTATCTGTAAACAAACGACCCTTCGATCTGTTTGAACTCAACGTATCTTGTGACATTGGTGTGAACGAGGATGTTGGTCAATTCTCCATTCGCCATCAAGAACTTAGGAATCAGGTCCACACACCAGTCACGGCTTCTTCCTAGCGACTCGTCAGGGGTCTTTCCTGGCTTGAATTTCTCATAAAGCTGGCCACTGTTAGTACTTTCTTCCCAAACGGAGAAATCAATAGCACCAAATACTAACCTGTTGCAAATTAAGAGAAGCTGATTCTCCCCCATAGTAGTCCTGGCGGTCAATGTGCAAGACCTTCTTGCCGTCCACGGATAGTAAACCTGAGAGAACACACTCAGTTAACCCAGTTCCTTAATGGTTTGCTGTTAGTGTGTGCTTTTTCTAGCAGAAAGCTGGGTTGTGTGCCCACTCACCTAAAACAATGACATCGTATTCTTCATCCATTTTGCTGGCTTGTTTGTTATTTGGCTGTTTGGTTGATTGGTCGATTGGCTGATCGTTCCTGATGGGTGAATTAAATCAAATAAACTGGTTTTAAGGGAATTATTTTGTGGTTTTTTTTTTTCTTTTTTGAAATGTGTTTTGTTTGTATGGAAGAGAAACAGTGTGCTTTGCTGGCGGAAATGGCGTGCAAATACCACCAAACGGACCTGATCTGAGCACCACAGGCACTTGTTTGTTTTATTGGCCGCGATAAGTTTACAATTGTTTCCCGTGGCTAGAAATACCGCCATTATCACAGTTATCACAGTTATTATTTAATAAATTATTAAACGAGCTGCCACATTCCTGGACTTGAAATTGCACTTGGTGCCATCACAGGCACATTACTGGGCTCTGCAACGCCCGTTGGGCTCTCAGACAGCAATCGGTACCCGCAACGCGCTTGAAACGGGCATTGGGACTGCTGTTGGGCCTGCAATTGGGACTGCTATTGTTGTTACTCTCCCACTAAGCAGCCAAACTTCCAAAAAAAGCACCCAAAAAGCACTCCAGCACTACCCAGAGCATGCCAGGCGTTCACCAGGTGCCCACCAAGCCTGCGCCATGTGCGTTGGGGCGGCCTGGCGCACCCAACCGCCTAAATTACAACACCCGGACACCGGATGACTAATGCATTACCCAATTTATTTCACCGCGTTTTGCAAGAGAATAAAATGACGTCATCAACATTCTCATAGGAACTTCACTATCAGAAAATGTTTTGCGTTTTATAAACAGAACACAACGGAGAAGCAAAGACGAAAAAGTATGAGCGACGGGTATCAGCAGTTAACCGTGAAGGACAGCTACCTTGTGGGCAAGCCACTGCTATACTTCACGACATGTTTTGTCAGTGTTGGTGTTCTTCTTTTTGGATTCGAGCAAGGTGTGATGAGTGGTCTTTTGACCAACGCACTCTTCAAAGACTACTTCAATGATCCATCTAGCGCCGCAATCGGTACAATGGTGGCGATACTGGAAATCGGTGCACTGATAACTTCACTTCTTTCTGGGAAACTGAGTGATAAATTTGGAAGACGCAGAACTATCAGGTATGGTTCATTTATTTTTTTCATTGGTGGTGTGATACAGTGTTTATCCACCTCGTTTAAGATGCTTACGTTCGCGAGACTCATCAGTGGTTTTGGTGTCGGGCTGCTGACCTCTGTTGTGCCGGTGTATCAAACTGAAATCTCACCTCCGCATTCTCGTGGAAGATTGGCATGTGTGGAGTTTACTGGTAATATTATCGGCTATGCGAGTTCAGTTTGGTCAGATTATTTCTGCTCATTCTTGGACTCCAATCTGTCTTGGAGAATACCTCTGAGCATTCAGGCCTTGATTGCCTTGGTGTTGTTTTGTGGCTCGTATATCATTGTTGAATCTCCTAGATGGCTGCTATCTCACGACCACGATGCCGAAGGAATTGTTGTCATTGCCGACTTGATTGCAAGTGGAGATGTGTCGAGCGAAGTTGCCAGAAACGAGTTCAGAGATATCAAGGAAACCGTTCTAATCCATAGACTAGAGGGCGAAAGCTCGTATTCCTACATGTTCAAGAGATACAAAAAAAGAGTTTTCATTGCTACCTCGGCACAGGCATTTGCCCAGCTGAACGGTATCAATGTGATCTCGTACTACGCGCCATTGGTGTTTGAGCAAGCTGGCTGGCTGGGCAGAGATGCGCTATTGATGACCGGGTTCAACTCGATATTCTATGTTCTGAGTACGCTGATCCCAGTTGTGGTTATTGACAAATGGGGTAGAAGACCTATTCTGCTCAGTGGGTCCATCATTATGGGACTCTCACTGACTGCCATTTCCTACGCGTTGTTTATAAACACTGAAAAAACAAGACACCTAGTTGTGCTGCTAGTTTTCATATTCAATGCAGGTTTTGGGTTCAGTTGGGGACCAATTGGCTGGTTAATTGGCACTGAAATATCGCCATCCTCTATCAGAGCCAAAGTCTCCTCGCTCTCAACAGCCTCAAACTGGATCTTCAACTGGCTGGTGGGAGAAATGACTCCAATTTTACAAGAAATGATAACTTGGAGATTGTACTTGATTCACTCAACCTCATGTTTTGTGTCATGTTTCATTGTTTTCTACTACTACCCTGAAACTGCAGGGGTCTCGTTGGAAGATATGGACTCGTTGTTTGATGACAAGTCTGCAACCGCTTCCAACTACTCGAGCTCTGCAAGTTCGCTATTTAACTACCAGTCTCAATCTGGTGCCAACAACAATGAACACTTGTCCAGCGCAGCAATTCAAAGACAGCCATCCACAATTGCTAACGACACACCGCTGTCCAAAGTCACTAGTAACAAGCAAACCTCGCTACAAGTGCTACAGCAAAATCAGCTACAGAGCCAGTTTTTGCAGGATATTGAACCACCTCAGATAGAAGAAATTATAAGATTTAAAAACGACATTGATCGCAACTCCATTGCCTCCTCTATCAGAAGGTCGAGTGCTACTGTGTCCTCGGCTATTGGCAAAGTGTTCAAGCCACTAGCCAATAATGCTAGTGCTACAGGTAATGCTAATGACGACGAAAACAACAATGTCTTCCACTCAGATCAAGAAAGTGTCTAATCTTTTATATTCCGTTTCACGCTAAATAGGATTCCTCAACCTTCTATAAACTTTTATATATTTACTACCATTATTACGACTAACCTTTTTACCTTCTTCTGTACTGTTGGTCATAATTTCGACACATTTGTCTGATTTCTCAAAGCTTTCGTCCATTCTCTCAAATAGTGGATGCTCATCCAGGTGCTTCACCATCCACTCGTGCAAGTCCAGCACGTCTGTAATGGTGTAGATCAGGCCACCTTCTTTCAACACAAAGGCGTATTCAGAGAGCAAAGTGTTTGTGACGATTCTGGCTTTATGCTTTCTCTGCTTGAAGTGCGGATCAGGAAAGCAGAAGAAGATTTTCTCAAGCTGTCCTTTGGCAAAGAAGTTTGGTAAGAACTTCATGGCATTGCCTCTCAGCACGTTAATATTCTGGTACCCATTAGTGTCCACATTTTTCTGTCTGAGCGCGATTATGCGATCTTCCACGTAATGTGTCACTTGGACTCTGATTTCCATTCCCAAAATCAAGTTGTCTGGGAAGTTTGGCGAGAGATCAATCATCAGCCCGCCAAACCCACAACCAATATCGGCAATGGTGACTTGTTTCAGCATTTTCTGGTGCTCTTCATCGTAGTATTTTGGGTACAGCTTGGCCCAGTCCATCTGATCTGGGCTTAGTGGGTACTCCAGCTGGTGGTCCGAGAACGGGTTCGAGTGCGCTCTCTGTCTGTAGAATCTCTTTCTAGGCAGGTCCATCTCCAAGTTGGCGTCTTCTGTCTGGTCACTTGGGGATTGGCCTTGAGTCTTGCTGGTGGTTTCAGCATCGATTCTCACATGTTTGAGCACCTTTCTCTTCTCTTCCTGCTTACTGCGGTATTCCTGTCGCTTCTTCAAGCTGGATTCCGCAGCAGAAACTGATGCTGCTGGGGTCCCTGCAGCTCCTTCACTCATTTTCAGCTGGTTATATTTTTTTTCATGGTGATTAAATTTTTTTTTCATTTTTTTCAAAATATTTTGAATATTTCAAACATTTCAGAGCATTTCATTAATATTCTTTAAAAGTTAACTCTTTTCTGGCTCTATAGGTTCTAAATTCTTTCTGCCTTAGAAGAACCCCTAAGATTCCCCGTGAAAATTTTCTTGTTTCGACTTGCCGTTGAATTATATGATTTCCTTCTGAAACCTGCTCCTAACGTTCTTCCTGCCTCTGAAACCTCCCGCTAAAAGTTATTTTCCCTCTAAAACCTCCCGCTAAAAAATTTCTCCCTCTAAAACCTCCCGCTAAAAAATTTCTCCCTCTAAAACCTCCCGCTAAAAAATTTCTCCCTTTAAAACCTCCCGCTAAAAAACTTTTTTTTATATAAATTTCCTCTAAAATCACTTTTTTCTTTCTCTTTCCTTTCCCTTAGAAGCGCATTTTCTTCAATTTTTTTTGCTTTTTACAGCCTCTAAAGTGCACTTTTCACACTAAACCTTGGCTATTTCCTTTAGAAGCTTTTTGCTTAATCTCCCAACATTTTTTTATTGTCTTTAGGGGTTCCCTCCTGCCTTTAGAGGACGTTTTACCTTTAAAGTACTTTCCCATGGAAATCCATATCCGCATATATTCCCAAGCTGGTAATTGCTAGAGGCTACGACTGTGGATTATTGTAGATTCTGTTCTGCTTTAATTTTCCTCTCCAGTAAGCTTGCTAGCCCCTATGATGAGCTGCTGTGGCCCACCGTCTACACCAGCTACATGCTCAGCGTACCCTTCCCACAGTCCAAATCCGGAAGATTTTGCGGACTTTGGGGACTTTTGGGAACAATTTTTCTTTATTTTATGTCACAATATCACGTGGCACATAATTCCCCGATCTAGACTCTGCTCATACACAGTTTTCTTTTTTTTTATCTTTCCAGCTCAAATTTGTATATAAAGTTGGTCATAATGGCACTGTAAATTTTTTCCCGTTTGCCATCTTGTTTTAATAGTGACAAAAGTATTAATTAAATCATTGAAATGCAGTACAAACATATTGATCAACAACCAGAAAACCCATACAGTCAGCTAGTCAATTCGCAAAAAATTGCTATCGTTCCAGAATTTGAGGTAGAATCTGGAGCTGTTTTAGAAAATGTGCCAGTTGCGTACAAGACTTGGGGTACCCTGAACGAGACCGGAGACAACTGTATACTTATCTGCCATGCTCTCACGGGCTCTGCAGATGTTTCTGACTGGTGGGGACCTTTGCTGGGTCCAGGAAAGGCCTTTGATCCAACCAAATTCTTTATCGTCTGCCTAAATGCCCTAGGCTCACCATATGGATCTGCCAGTCCAGTCACCCTCAATCCAAAAACCAACGAACGCTACGGCCCAGAGTTCCCACTGTGCACAGTCAGAGACGACGTGAACATCCACAGACTCATCCTGGAAGACCTCAACGTCAAACAAGTTGCTATGGTTATTGGAGGTTCCATGGGAGGAATGCTAACACTTGAATGGGCCTTCACCGGTGACTTTGTCAAGAACATAGTGGCATTGGCTACCAGTGCCAGAAACTCTGCATGGTGTATCTCATGGAGTGAGGCACAACGTCAATGTATCTACTCCGATCCTAAATATAACGATGGTTACTACGACATCAATGACCAGCCAAAAGCTGGTCTTGCAGCCGCAAGAATGACTGCATTGCTTACATACCGTTCCAGAAACAGTTTTGAGCAAAGATTCGGTAGAAAAGACACTCCAAGCTCCATCAAAAAGAACACTGGCGCCCCAGTCAGAACTCCAACAAATCTTCAAGAAGAAAACTGGGCCATCCATAACGAAGGACACAACAGCAGTACCAGACTGACAAGAGAAAGATCAAACTCATCTGACTCCCAGTCTTCATCCTCATCCTCTTCATTCTTACCAAGAAAGCATCAAACTTCTTTCTCTGCTCAGAGCTATTTACGTTACCAAGGTGAGAAATTCGTCCAGAGATTTGATGCCAACTGTTACATCTCCATTTCAAGAAAATTAGACACTCATGATGTTGCTAGAGGTAGAACTGACTCCATTGAATCTGCTTTAGCAACTTTAAAGCAAAATGCCTTGATAGTTGGTGTCGATTCAGATGCATTATTCACTTTCAGTGAACAAGAAACCATTGCTAAATACATGCCAAATGCAAAACTAGAAAAAGTCATCTCCCCAGATGGTCATGATGCTTTCTTATTAGAAATTGCCCTGATCAACAAACTGGTTTTAGAATTCATCAATACGCATATGAAAGATTTGGTTGATAGAGAAGGTGTCGAATGGCAAGCAGAAAAAAAGGACAAGAAATCTGTCTTTGCTGAAGAAGATGACGTTACTAACTGGTGATTGTCCTACTGCTGCTTTAATTATTTCATTTTAATATACTACTTGATTGTTGTTATATTACCCTAATCATAAATAAATTATATCACCAGCATCACTATTTCATTACACAGTTACTACCATCAATACTATTAATGCTGATAATATTGGTACGGGGACTTTAAATTATAGAAAACTAACTAAACAGATAATAAATGAGGCATAATAATTTACCATAGGATGTAGCGATTTGAAAAATAACTGATAGTTAAGAGAATCCTACCAACAATAATAGTAGAGAAAGAAAAGGAAGCACTACACTCAAAATTATTAATAAGTTAATGAATATTATAAAATATTATAAAAGTCTAATAATAATACAAGACCTGAAACGAATAATTGAAAATATAATAGGTAAAGCTGCCTAATGAGGGCAGCTCTAAAAGAAGTGTAAAATTGCAAATAAACCAAAAAATATGATGAAAGTTTAAGAAATAAAATAAACTCTCCAAGACAAAAGGGCTTTAACCACAAATAGTTAAATAGTGATTAAAGCAGAAGGAATAAAAAAATGATAACCCAAATGGTAGTTTGTAAGTAACTTGTTTGTAAACTGAATTAACAAACTAATGCAAATAAGACCATTGAAACAAATGCTAATAATTTCTTTGATACTTCAAATCCTGATGATGCTGCACCTGTTGCAACTGGGACTTGTGGAACTCCAGTGGATGTAACAATATTGATGGAAACAGTACTTGCTGATCCATTAGTGCCAGTTGTGGTATAGTAGAAGTTTCCAGCAGGTGAAGAAGTTGTAACTGTTTCAATCTTTCCCTTAGAGTTAGTTGTAGTTAAAACAACTTCAGTTGATGATGGAGTTGGAGCTTCATATGCAGTAATGGTATTAGTAGTTGCTTCACCATTTGGTCCGGTTGTAGTAACTGGTAATTCAACAGCTGGAGTTGGTGTAACTGAGCTAACAATGGTAATAGTTTCACCTTGTGATCCAGTAGTAACAATTTCAGTTGGGGTTGCAGGACCAGTTGTGACAGCTCCTGTAACAGTAACTGGCTCACCAGAGCCATTAGTAGTGGTATAGTAGAAAACACCTTTAGTAGTAACTGTGGATGCAGTTTTGTAAGCACTTGAAACTGTTTCAATTTCTGTTGCGCCAGTTTCAGTTGGAGTACCAGTAGATTTGTCTTCAGTGCATGGAACAGTTGTTGTAATAACAGTTGAACCAACAAAGGTTGTAGTCAGAGTAGTCAAACCTCCAGAAGGAACAGAAGTGATTTCAGTAGTGAATGAAGAAGTCAAAGTAACAACAGTTGAAGATGGAGTTTCAGTTGTAGTTGCTGGAGTACCAGTGGTAGTTGCTGGAGTACCAGTAGATTCACATTCAGTACATGGAATAGTTGTTGTGATAACAGTCGAGCTAACAACAGTTGAAGTGAGAGTGGTCAAACCTCCAGAAGGAACAGAAGTGATTTCAGTAGTGAATGAAGAGGTCAAAGTAACAACTGTTGAAGATGGAGTTTCAGTTGTAGTTGCTGGAGTACCAGTAGATTTGGTTTCAGTACATGGAATAGTTGTTGTGATAACAGTCGAGCTAACAACAGTTGTAGTCAGAGTAGTCAAGCTTCCAGAAGGAACAGAAGTGATTTCAGTAGTGAATGAAGAAGTCAAAGTAACAACAGTTGAAGATTCAGTTGAAGGTGCTGATGAGCTTGGAGCTGATGAAGCTGGAACTGATGAAGCTGGAGTACTAGTGGATTCAACAGGAGCTGATGAGCTTGGAGCTGATGAAGCTGGAGCTGATGAGCTTGGAGCTGATGAAGCTGGAGCTGATGAGCTTGGAGCTGATGAGCTTGGAGCTGATGAAGCTGGAACTGATGAAGCTGGAACCGATGTGTAACCACATGGAACTGTTGTAGTGATAACAGTTGAAATGGTGGAAACTGTGGTTGATTCAGTTGAAGCACCAGATGGAACTGTAACAATTGTTGTTGAGCTAACTGTTGAGTAAGTCAAAACGTTTGAACAGTCGGAAGTGGTGGATGAAGTAACTGAAGAGCTTGATGTTTCAACAGAGCTTGAAGCGGATGAGCTTGGAGCTGAAGAAGCTGGAGTACTAGTGGATTCAACAGGAGCTGATGAGCTTGGAGCTGATGAGCTTGGAGCTGATGAAGCTGGAGCTGATGAGCTTGGAACTGATGAGCTTGGAACTGAAGAAGCTGGAACTGATGAAGCTGGAGTACTAGTGGATTCAACAGGAGCTGATGAGCTTGGAGTGTTAGTGGTAGAGAAATCACCTGCACCTGAAGATGTTGTAGTAGTGAAACATGGAACAGTAGAGGTGATAACAGTAGAACTAACAATTGTTGAAGTTTCGGTAGTAGAAGCTCCAGATGGAACAGTAGTGACAGTTTCAGTGGTAACTGTGGTCAAAGTGACAACATTTGAACAAACTGATGAAGTTGATGTTGTTGTAGTGGATGGACCAGTAGTGTAATAAGTGCTGAAGTCACCTGATCCACTTGAAGAAGTAGTTGTGAAACATGGAACAGTGGATGTAATAACAGTGGAACTAACGGCTGTAGATGTTTCAGTAGTTGATGCACCAGATGGAACAGTAACAACAGTTGTTGAGAAAGTTGAAGTGAAAGTAACAACATTCGAGCAAACAGATGTACTAGATGTTAGAGCTGATGATGAACTTGATGCAACTGAAGAGCTACTTGATAGGTATCCACAAGGAACTGTTGTAGTAACAACTGATGAAGCGGTTGAAACTGTGGTTGATTCGGTCGAAGCACCGGATGGAACTGTAACAATTGTCGATGAGCTAACTGTTGTGTAAGTTAGAACATTTGAGCACTCGGAAGCAGTGGATGAAG
The DNA here is from genome assembly GCA_030580055.1 of Starmera stellimalicola. NCBI lineage: Eukaryota > Fungi > Ascomycota > Saccharomycetes > Phaffomycetales > Phaffomycetaceae > Starmera > Starmera stellimalicola. Next base: position 183 of record JAKTSD010000008.1, on the reverse strand, counting down.
TAACTGAAGAGCTTGATGTTTCAACAAAGCTTGAAGCGGATGAGCTTGGAGCTGAAGAAGCTGGGGTACTAGTGGATTCAACAGGAGCTGATGAGCTTGGAGCTGATGAGCTTGGAGCTGATGAAGCTGGAACTGATGAAGCTGGAGTACTAGTGGATTCAACAGGAGCTGATGAGCTTGGAG